>JAVSCE010007883.1:0-393581 GCA_032199065.1 Smutsia gigantea | reverse complement strand
TCATTATGTAGATATTGGCATCATTGTGTTACAAAAGGGCCAGCTTATTCCTCTCTACCACCTGGTCCATAAACCAAAATAAATGCCCTTCCCCACACATCTTAATTCTGAAAACTAGAGACAACTGCCCCTCCACTGCCTTCCCCTTTTCCTCTTCCCAGGCCCAAAGATCTAAGATGCCTCAGTAAGACACTACAGGGTGGACAATGACATAAAATGGAGGTGGAAGGAAAAGTTGCTGCTCTATTCTAAAGATTCTTCAAAAATAAGATCCCTCAATCCCTCTCTGGCCCAGCTCTAGTGTCTACAATGTCTGTCTATTTGATCTGCCCATTCTTAGTATGGAAGGGGCCACCTTAACTATGGGGAGTAAATTTCATCATCTTCAAATAACGCAGGAAAAGGAACTAATACAGATTGAGCCTCCACATTTAAGTGCTAAACATTAACAGATACTTTACATAGATTATTCAGTGTCACCATACAGGAACTTCTGACTCACACTGGCCAAGTGAAGGTGTGCCAAGAGCCAAGGTGTGACCTAGCTACTAGAACAGGCTCGTGTTACTACGTTAGGTATTCCTTCTATACAACAGTGTGCAAAGCTAGGCAGGTGAGCTTTTCCACCATCCCCTTCACTGGTTGCCTTATTATGCAAACTGTTTGTTCTGGTCAACTTACAAAGGATATGGATAGGCAAGAGAGTTCCTCCAAGGGCTAACAGGGTGGTTAAGGGGACCTGGATAGAGAAACTTGGAGAACTAAGGATGTTAAATTAGAAAAGAGAAATCCAATGAAGAGCTACTGTCCAGAAATAGCAGACTCATTCCTCAAAACTCCAGAGGGTGCTGCAAAGTATGGGGAAGAATGTGACAGTTCACGTTCTAATAATTAGCTAGGATCAACAATGGACCACTACGCCATCCATGTTGTGAAGGGCAAATAGGTAGAACTGAAGACTTCAAAGATCTCTCTCCATTACCAGAGTCTAGCATTGCACATGTTTTCCTGCTATCTCAAGACAGTCCTTCATTAGGACTGTTCTCTCAACCATTTTTGGAGAGGTTAGAAGTTGGTAGGGACAATGGAACAGAATCTCTCAAAGCATGTTTCTTAAACCCTTCTCCACCCACCCCTACCAACAACAACAAAAAGTGATCAGACCCAGGGAGGCCTTGCTGAAAGGGAACCTCTGGTTTTCTGGCTTCTCTGGCACCCTAGACAACAGAGCAATTTTAAGTTGCTCGTAGATTTCTAGGAATTGGTCCAATTTTCATTAGAGAGAAGGAAGAAGGTTTACAGTCTATCTTTTAGTTTGGGCTGTTATAACAAATAACATAGACTAGATACCTTAAACAACAAACACTTATGTCTCAGTTGTGGAGGCTGGGAAATCCAAGATCAAGGTGCAGGCAGATTTGGTGTCTGGTGAGGGTCCTCTTCCTGGCCTGAAGACAGCCACCTTCTTGCTGTGTTCTCACATGATAGAGAAAGATTACGCTCTAGTCTCTTCCTGTGTTTATAAGGACACTAATCCTATCATGGGAGTTTAACTCATGACCTCACCTAAACCTAATTACCTCCCAAAGTCCTCACCTCCTAAAACCATCACATTGTGGGTTACAGTTTTGAAAGGGTTCCTTAACTACTCGGCTCACTCGCTTGCAAAGAAGGACACGGGAACTCCGTCAGCGTGATTTTATTCCCTGTAAGACAGACAGAACAGCTGTCTCAAAAAGGAGAGAGCAGCAGCTTGTGGGTGAGGAAGTGCGTTTTTAAGGAGTAGGGTGTGGGACGTTGGTGATTGGGTCTTAAGGGGTGGGGGCAACCATCTGGTTGGTGGTTGGATCTTAAGAGGAGGGGCGAAAAGGTGAGGCAAGTCCCGACATGATTTTCACTGGCCCATGTGCTTGGGACCATGGGGTAAATGGAGGATAAAGTCTTACAGGTGTAACATATGAATTTTTTTTTAATTGAGGTATGATTGACTAACATACAAATTCTGTAGGAACGGAAACATTCAGTCCATAGCATGGCCTGTGGTATTTTCTTCAGCTGGATGAATTCATCCTGAAGACCCAGGAATTCCAGGGAATAAACTACCCTGAAGGCAGTCAAAGCAGGAATTTGCACTTACTGTTTTCCTTTGGGAAAATTAGGACATGTAGGTAAGCAAAAGAGAATGAAAACAACCCACAGTCTGAGTGGAAAGGTTCTGAAATCTTCATTTAAAGAAAAGGGCATCTTCTCCTAATTCCCCTCTCTGTCCCTCTCCTGTCCCAGTCACCTCTGGGAGTGGGTGCCCTGGGTCTCGTGTCTGCTCCTCTCAAGGTGCTGTTCAGCAGAAGTTTCCATCATTTGGAAGCTCAAAGGTGGCCTCACCTGAAGGAGCAGAGTAATGAGCCCTTTAGATATCGATGGGAGGGTGCCAGGGCTCTTGAGTTCATATTGAAATTCAAGTTTTAACTTTCTATTACACTGATCTAAGCAGTATAGTAATGAAAGGAATACAGAAGTGGGGCATATATCACTAAGAAGCAACAGCAGAATACTGGGGAAAAGGATGGCTTTGGAGTCAGACAGGCAGAGTTCAAATCCTAGCACCACCATTCATAGGCCTTGTACAAGTTACTAAATCTCTTAGAACTCATTCCTCATCTATAAAATAAAATAAATTTTGTAGGGTCCTGGTGACACTGAATAATCTATGTAAGGTATCTGTTAATGTTTAGCACTTAAATGCGGAGGCTGAATCTGGATTAGTTCCTTTTCCTGTGTTATTTGAAGATGATGAAATGTACACCCCATAGTCAAGGTGGCCCCTTCCATACTAAGAATGGGCAGATCAAATAGACAGACATTGTCTGAGTGTTTACTATAAGAACTGTACTGGGTTAAGTACTGGGATTGGAAGGAAAAGGGTGAATTAGAAGCCAAATACAGGTTTCTAACCCCTGAAGGGGAGGTGAAAGGAGAAAAGACAAAAATGGAGGTAAAGTTAAACAACACTAAAGATTTAAAGAACAGCTCAAGACAACGAATGTTACAAGACAATGCAGACATGCCTAATTGTTCAGTGAACTATACAGCTGGATGTTGCTTTGAGAATTCAGAGGAGGTGGTGAAAATCCCTTCAAGAAACGATGGGAGAACTCCTAGGAATTTACCCTAAGAATGCAGCAGCCCAATTTGAAAAAGACATATGCACCCCTATGTTTATTGCAGCACTATTTACAATAGCCAAGAAATGGAAGCAACCCAAGTGTCCATCAGTAGATGAATGGATAAAGAAGATATGGTACATATACACAATGGAATATTATTCAGCCATAAGAAGAAAACAAATCCTACCATTTGCAACAACATGGATGGAGCTAGAGGGTATTATGCTCAGTGAAATAAGCCAAGCCGAAAAAGACAAGTATCAAATGATTTCCCTCATATGTGGAGTATAAGAACAAAGAAAAAATACTGAAGGAACAAACAGCAGCAGACTCACAGAACCCAAGAACGGACTAATAGTTACCAAAGGGAAAGGGACTGGGGAAGATGGGTGGGAAAGGAGGGATAAGAGGGAAAAAGGGGCATTACGATTAGCAGATGTAATGTTGGGGGGGCATGGGGAGGGCTGTACAACTCAGAGAAGACAAGTAGTGATTCTATAGCATCTCACTACGCTGATGGACAGTGACTGTAATGGGGTTGGTGGGGGGGGGAACCTGATGAAGGGGTTAGTTTAATAACCATAATATTGCACATGTAATTGTAGATTAATAACACCAAAATAAATTATAAAAAAAAAGAAAGGATGGGAGAAAAGACTTTTGGTTGAGCCTTGGAAATAGACAGGATTTGGACAAAGGAGATTTGGTAAGTTTAAAAAGAGTTTGTTCCTGGACACATCTCTTGGGCAAGGGAAGCAAAATCAAAAATGAACAAGTGGGACTGATCAAACTAAGAAGCTTCTGTACAGCAAAAGATACCATCAGAACAAAAAGGCAACCTACCATTGGGAGAATATATTCGTAAATGACTCATCTGATAAGGGGTTAACATCCAAAATATATAAAGTACTCATATGCCTCAACACCAAAAAACAAATAACCTAATTAAAAAATGGGCAGAGGACCTAAACAGACACTTCTCTAAAGAAGAAATACAGATGGCCAATGGGCACATGAAAAGATGCTCTACATAGCTAATCATCAGGGAAATGCAAATCAAAACCACAATGAGATATCACTGCACACCAGTTAGAATGGCCACTATCCATAACACAAGAAATAACAAATGTTGGCGAGGATATGGAGAAATGGGAACCCTCCTACACTGTTGGTGGGAATGTAAATTGGTGTAACCACTGGAAAGCAGCATGAAGGTTCTTCAAAAAACTAAAAGTAGAAATACCATTTGATTAATTAGTTTCACTCCTAGGAATTTACCCAAAGAAAACAAAATCCCTGATTCATAAGGATATATGCACCTCTATGTTTATTGCTGCATTCTTTGCAATAGCCAAGATATGGAAGCAACCTGTGTCCATCAACAGATGAATGGATAAAGAAGATGTGGTACATATACACAATGGAATATTATTCAGCCATAAAAAAGAAAAGAAATACTGCCATTTGCAACAGCATGGATGAATCTAGAGGGTGCTCAGTGAAATAATCCAGGCAGAGAAAGACAAATACCATATGATTCCACTTATTCGTGAAATATAAAAACAAAACAAAACAGAAGGAACAAAATAGCAGTAGACTCACAGACAGTGAAAAGTGACTGGTGATTACCAAGAGGGAAAGAGGAAGGGAGATAAAGGGGTACAATAATTCGCAATCACAGTATAAGTTGGTCACAGGGATGGTAGTACAGCAGGGAGAATATAGTCAGTGATTCTGTAACATCTTTCTATTTTGATAGATAGTAACTGCACTAGAGGGGGTGAGGATTTAATAATATGGGTAACTGTTGAACTACTGTGTTGTACATTTGAAACCAATATAAGACTATATATCAGCAATGCTTCAATTAAAAAAAAAGAGGCTGTGAAGTGCCTTTTTATGTAGTGTTCTACCTGGTAATTCAGTAAAGACAGAAGATTTCACTAATTGTAAACATATTGGAAAGAAAGTTATTGTGCTTCCAAAGGATTTGTAAACAAGGTCTTATGAGCAAATAAATCAGCTTGAGCAACAAGGGCTCAAAACTACTTTCTATAGAGTCTGGAGTCTGTTTTGAGTTGAGCTTGTCTTACACTATACAATTTTGAATTCATGTGTTTATTGATATTTTGCCTTTTAAACTTCACTTCAGTTGTATTACATATGTACATCCTGGATGACAAGTCTCTAAACAGAATCTATGTTAACCAATTGTGTAAGATCAGATGTAAGAGTCTGTGGCTCAGGTGATGTCACAGCACTTTGTAAACTGCAAAGGACTGAAAATTAGATTCACAGATTTGAATACAATCTGAAGGGTCTTCTAGTTTTGTAAATGAGAGCAAATTTAGCCCAGGATGAGAGTGCTTGAACCAGAACCCAGCTCTTCTGATTATTAGCAATGCCTGCCATCTTTTCTTACTACATTTGTAATTATTCGAGTGCTATATGTATTAGGCATCAGGCTAAGGGCAAATGATTTAACTGCATTCAAAACAAATATGATTCTCTCCCATTAGGAGCCTCTCTGGGGGACACAAGCAAATACAAACATATGAAATTATGGCAACTTGTAATAAATAATATGACAAAAATAAGTTACTTTAGATACAGTAGTGGGAGAAGACTCTGAGCATGTAACATTTAAGCTCAAACATGAAGGAGCAAGGGAAACAAAAGCAAAAATGAACAAGTGGGACTATATCAAGCTGAAAAGCTTCTGTACAGCAAAGGACACCATCAGTAGAACAAAAAGACATCCTACAGTATGGGAGAATATATTCAGAAATGACATATCCAATAAGGGGTTGACATCCAAAATATATAAAGAAATCACGTACCTCAACAAACAAAAAGCAAATAATCCAATTAAGAAATGGGCAGAGGACATGAATAGACACTTCTCCAAAGAAGAAATTCAGATGGCCAACAGGCACATGAAAAGATGCTCCACATCGCTAATCATCAGAGAAATGCAGATTAAAACCACAATGAGATATCACCTCACACCAGTGAGGATGGCCAACATCCAAAACACAAACAACAACAAATGTTGGCGAGGATGTGGAGAAAAGGGAACCCTCCTACACTGCTGGTGGGACTGCAAATTAGTTCAACCATTGTGGGAAGCAGTATGGAGGTTCCTCAAAAAACTCAAAATAGAAATACCATTTGACCCAGGAATTCCACTCCTAGGAATTTACCCTAAGAATGCAGCAGCCCAGTTTGAAAAAGACAGATGCACCCCTATGTTTATCGCAGCACTATTTACAATAGCCAAGAAATGGAAGCAACCTAAGTGTCCACCAGTAGATGAATGGATAAAGAAGATGTGGTACATATACACAATGGAATATTATTCAGCCATAAGAAGAAAACAAATCCTACCATTTGCAACAACATGGATGGAGCTAGAGGGTATTATGCTCAGTGAAATAAGCCAAGCCGAAAAAGACAAGTATCAAATGATTTCACTCATATGTGGAGTATAAGAACAAAGAAAAATACTGAAGGAACAAAACAGCAGCAGACTCACAGAACCCAAGAACGGACTAATAGTTACCAAAGGGAAAGGGACTGGGGAGGATGGGTGGGAAGGGAGGGATAAGAGGGAAAAAGGGGCATTACGATTAGCAGATGTAATGTTGGGGGTGCACGGAAAGGGCTGTAGAACTCAGAGAAGACAAGTAGTGATTCTATAGCATCTCACTATGCTGATGGACAGTGACTGTAATGGGGTTGGTGGGGGGGACCTGATGAAGGGAGTAGTTTCATAACCATAATATTGCACATGTAAATAAATTATTAAAAACAAAACAAAACGAAGGAGCTAGCAACCAGCCAAAAGTGGGGGATGGAGCAGCAGAAGGGGAGAGCTCTTCAGGGCAGAGGAAACAGCAAGGTAGAGCCCTGAGAAAGGAAGGAACTTGGCAGGGTCTACCAGGAACTGACCAAAGGCCAGGTGAGGATGGTGCCAAGCTGAAGCAGCAGAGAGGTGCTAATTCACAGGGCACAAATTCAAATGCACAGCTGGGCATACAATGTAAATGGAAAAACTCTTGAGGCTTAAGTGCTTACCCATGTGATAGGGGCTGTGGAATACATGAGTATTCCATAGAAACATAGGTCCTTGTTGCCCAGCTTTGCCAGATCTTTTATTTAAGAGACAGAAATGTAAATCTTTAAGGTGTCAATTCCTGATTTGTGTTTGTTCAAATATGTTAAAAACACCAAACAAAATACAGCATGTTTATTCCTAAAACATACTCAACAGGTTTAAGCCACCTCCCCATGTTCTCCTTTCTTTCCTTGCAGAAGAGCCAAGGACCTAGCCAGCTAACTTCTCTTTGTAACCCTCTCTACCCATTCTCCCTGTTGGAGTTCTGTTCACTCCATGCCTGACTGATAAGAGAGAGATCAGGTCTTCAGGGTCTCTCATTATTTTACTATCACCAAAGACAAGTATGTGTACCTATGTATGCGTGTGTACATATACATATATACAAGTATATGCTTTTTATTTCCCAAGGTGCTACTGCATATAACTGGGGAAACAGAAATAAGATTAAAATACCTTGCCCCTGAGCAGTTACAAGGGTACAAAACTCAGTTGTAAATTCTGGCTCGACTCTTGCTCAGATAGTCACTGGGCTCAGTCTAGTCCTTTAGAATTGGGCTCTTATTGTTTAGTGCGGTGTTTTGCAAAACTCAGCCCACCTTTTGAATTTCCTTGTAGTTTTCTAATTAGAGAAAGGGTTCAACTCATGGACGTGGCACTTCCAAACAGTACATATACCAAGGTCTTAGGAAGGTAACTGGCATTCCTTAATTGTGTGCACTTTGGGCACCTGACAACCTCTCACTATTTTCTAATCTCTAAAATGCTAATCACAACCTTCAGAGGAAGGTTAAAAAGATGTTAAAATGAGATAAAGTCTATAAAATGAGTGGCACATAGTAGGTGGTCAGCTGTTTGACTCAGCCCTACTCAGCAATGATCCTCTGTGGGCATTTCCTCACAACGTTATAGGATATTTCTGTAGTTCGCTATCCAGTTTTCTTTATTATTTGCTCAAGCACGCACTAGGACTTCCACAAAAGTGACTGAAAACTCCTGGCGGCGGAAAGTCCCCCCACCCCAACGTAAACACACTTTCATAAAATGAGGCTACAGGCCTTGGATTACTGATCAGCGGTACGTTTCAGAACGCCATGGTGCTCTCACATCCTACCTGGCTGACCTGGTCCAAAAGGCTCATTTAACCAAGGCCAAACTAAAGTCTTGCTTGCTACTAAAATGCTGGGATAGTTTCTTCTCAACAGCAGGAGCTGAGCAAGACAGTTGCCCAGTTTTAGAAATGAGGAGTGGTAGGCCCCAAAGGTCCCGCCTCCTTCCAAAGGCAAGCCTATCAGTGTTCCTCTGGTGCTGAGCGGCAGCTCCCTAGGAGCCAATGAGTTCCGCTCCCTGGAAGGAAACCGCCCATCCCTTATGTCATCACTCAGTGTCTTGGATGGAACCCAGGCCCGCGCTTCCTAGTAGCGAGCTGGGTGGCTGGTGTTTGCGTTGAAACGTGACGGAGGCCCGACCTTAAAGGGGAGGGAGCAGAGGGCACCCTCCCCCCCCAGGGCCCTTTAAAGCGAGGCGCGTTGGTGCCTAGCCCCTTTAAGGGCGGGGCGTCCCGGCGACTGAATCTGAACTACAGGGTACCTTAAGTTTGCGTCGCAGGCTGCGAGGAAAGGCTTCTGGGCTGGGTCCGGGTGTTTGGCTGCGGCGGCTTTATCCCCGCTCGTCCTCCCCGGGCCCGGAGACACCCTCGCCCCAGTCATGCTGAGCAGAGTATGGAAGCAACTGACTACGAAGTGCTATCCGTCAGAGAGCAGCTATTCCACGAGCGGGTCCGTGAGTGCATTGTGAGTGCGCGACGAAGCACGGGTGTGGCGGGAGAGGTAGAAATTCGGGTCGGAGTGCGACCTCCTGGGCTCAGAGAGACGTCAGACCCTGCTTGGAACAGGGGTGAGCGACGGAGGGCCTCGGTCCTACCAGAAGGACCGGGGCCCGGCTGGTGAACCCCCAGATCAGATCAGCTGGGTAACTGCGAGATAAACAAAGCCGGTTGGTTTCCGTTCCTCCGCTTTACCCGCCCCTCCCCCCGCCCACCTACCGGTCTCTCACCCTCTCCGGTGTCCTGGGAGTGGGTCTTCGTGTGTCTGAGAGTCTGGTAAGTCTATCGATTTTGGTCGGGTAATCTGAGGATGGGCTTCACTGGGGAGGGCTTATGTGCATTTACCCCTCAAACCCAACAGATGTTTGATGAAATGTCCAAACACTGAACTAGATTGCAACAAAGCCTTGGGAGGTGTAGGGATGGCAGGCCAGAGGAACCGGGGACTTTGGTGGGTCTCCCACTTTTTCTGGGATGGATTCTACTCTGTTGAGATGGAGAACAACTAAAGTTTCCCCTACTTTTCCTCGTATTAGTGTTTGTTAGAAACCCTGCAAGCTGGGGTTCCTAACTTCCCAACCATGCAGGGATTTTCCCTGTGAGTATTTACCCCCAGTGCTCCAGTGGGCACCCAGCTGCCAGTCCCTACTCTTTCACTGCCACCTACAGCCAACAGCTGAACCTGCCACACAGCAGTGGGCTCCTCACTTCTGGATTGTGGGCATCCAGTGGGCTTAGCGAGCCCCATCTTCTTAGGGCCTGCTTTCATTTCTCATCCCTCCTCTGTGTCCTTCCTTGGAGCTCCCCAGAGTAATCCTCACCCGCAAATACTATGTGGAAAGGAAAAGGGAAAGGTTTGGAAGAAGAGAAGTCTAAGCTCTAGTCTGATCTGGGCAGCCTCACTGGAGGAGGGTTCAAGTGAGCCATGACAGAACTAGGTCTGGTCTTATCTGTGAGGACTAAAAAGTAGGGGGTATATTCAGGCCATGTGTGGAACTCCGGGTCTGCTTTCAGGAAGCCTTCCTTGTATGTTCCTTACTGGATAGTCCCACATGGTGGAGTTGGGCATAACATGGAGGCATGCCCAGGCCTTGAAACAGTGCAGGGCCACATTTCTGAAGAACAAGGAGGGATGAGACCTTGGACAGAGAAGCAGCCTCCTGGATGTCTCCCCCATTTCTTTAGTCCCATTAGCTGAAGATATCAGTCCTGGCCAAGTGCAGCAGGCTTCTCTTACCTCCCCCACCTGGCTCCCATCCTCTGCTCTAGAGAATGACCTAGCCTCTGCTGGAACTGCGTGGAACTCCAGCCTGACCTTTTGAGCCCTCCCACCTTCCTGGCTATTATGCAAGCCCAGGGCAGAGCACTAAGCAGTAAAAACTTGGAGTTACAATCTGAGTGGCTCGTTCCACTTGGCTTCCCTAATGTTAAAAGGTACGATTTTACCTTAGACCCATGGCTCTTCTGGGGTTTCTGACTTCTTCTCCCCTTGTATAGATAGCTGTATGCAGATGCCCTGTAGGATCAGCTCCTCTTGGGACTAGAGAACCCACAAGACTGATCCTGCCTCCTTGCCCTACTTCATGTAATAACATCTCTCCTCAAGACTCTGGCTCCCTGATTATGAAGCCAAGCTCACCAGTGGCTCCTCCCCTGAGCAACAGTAGCTTACTTGGGGTAGGGTAGGGGTGCATGCATGTGCAGAGTGACCTGGCCAAGTCCTGCCATGACTGTCAATTATATGACTGGAGGGCCAATCACTTAAGGGCATGGGAGAGGACCTGAGAAGCCCTGGAGTTGTAAGTCACTTGATGTACGGACCCAGGATTGACAGCTTTTGAAGGGGCTGATGCTGGCTCTAGAAATTGTAAATGTTGGGTCCCAATTAAGGCCTACGCTTAGGGGCCTGGGATTAAATGAAGATCTGATTTGGTCCAGAGCAAATGGGATCTTTCAGAGCCTTTGAATAAACAGAGTAGAAGTTCTGACTTGGTCTGGGAATATGGTTCCTAGTTATTCTCTCCTGGAGCTTGCATCAAGGTGGCAGTGGAGGGGTGGGGGAGCAGGCAAGTAGATGCCAGGACAATGCAGACATCTCCTTCCTCCCCTCAAACCTGCTTCCCTTTCTAATAATGTGCTAGGATTAAACTCCCTCTGGTTTGGCGGCCCATTTCATCTGTGTGTGCATGTGTATCTCTAGGAGTTTTCTCTGCCCATTTACCAGCCAGGGTTCAGCTGAAGCTATTTTCTCCCAGAAAACGCTCATGGGTCTCGCCATGGGGCTGTTTCCCCAGGTGCATGGGGCAGCCCCTGGTGCTTCTTAGATAGTCTGATGCTTCTTAGAGGACCCTAGGGCTTCTTAGAGGCCCCTGAAGCTCTGACCAGAAGGAACTACCTGGGAGAAAAAGTGGAACCCCTTGAAGTATGGGGCCTCATTTTGGGGAAGTGACCCCATGGAATTAGCAGAGAGGCCATGGTGACTCGAATGTGCTGGGGATTAGAGCTTCTCATTCTAGCTCACACTCTGCCACAGATCTCAACACTTCTGTTTGCGACACTCTACATCCTCTGCCACATCGCCCTAACCCACTTCAAGAAGCCTGCTGAGTTCACTACAGGTACCTGTGACTTCCTCCCTTCTGCCAGCCCTCCGCCAGTTACCATAGGCCCAGCCTCAGGGGAATGGGCCTGTAGTGCCTGCTGGGAAAGAAGAGGTGGCTCTTCTGGAGACCTTGCCTTCTCTGCCTCACTTCTTCTGCAGCATGGGCAAGGTGGTATAGTGAAAAGTCTATGGAAGTGTCTGCAACTAAAAAGGCCAGTAGACAAATCATGTAACTTTTCTGACCCTCAGTTTCACCCTCTGCAAAATGGGCCTAACAGTCTCTACATAGTCCCTTGACATTGTATGCACCAAATGAGATGCTTAATGCAAAAGCCTTCTGTGAACCTAAAGTGGGCAGCTGCAAGGTGAATGTTATAGTGGGTCCAAGCTCTGTCATCTCCTCTCCTAGTGCTCCCGCACCCAAGACCAGAGACTTCCCTGACCACTGGTGCCCCAGGACATGGTGATGGTGGCCTTTCTCTTTACAAAGTGTGTTCAGATTGGAGCTTTCCTTCTTGCAGGCATTGTGTGACTGGGGGGACACACTGGCCTCAGTTATTGCTAGCCCCAGCCTGTCCAGATCATCCTGTTCTGGCCCTAGCCTTTCCTTCCCTCTGGATGGCTTCATGAGCCTCCACCCAAAAGGGCAGCTACTCTTTAGTGTAATTCCCCTGGGGACTTTCTCTGTGAATCTCCCCCTCTTCCTCCCCTCATTTCCCTTTGCTGTACCCAGCCACTGATGTAACCAACCTCACACAGACCAGTTGTTTATTGTACTTTCAGCTTACAAAGAGGAACCCATGATGAGAGAGATCATGGGGAGGGATGGAAATGGGGGAATTTCTGGCCTATACTCTCTGCACCTGGGACCACTCATCTTTAAGATAACACCTTGGCTAGAGACTGTGTTGTAGTGTTCATAATGTGAGCTCGTCCAGAGCCTCCTGTCCAGTTCTGCCTCTTTGGGCCCAGCTCCTTCTTTGAGGGTGCAGGAGGGTACATTAAAATGCAGGGCTCCCAGAGCTATCCACTGATGTCCTGCCTCTTGCCCATGGCTCTGTCTCTTGTAGTGGATGATGAAGATGCCACCGTCAACAAGATTGTGTAAGTATTGCTGCCTCAGCACCTGGTACTAGTAGCCTTTAGAAACTGGTATCTAGTGAGGCCCCTGGAGCCAGGAGGAGAGTAGGGTGTCACACAGTGAAGAGAGAGTTTCTGCTTCACCCCACTCTGGCTTCTGGCTTTATGCCACCCTGGGGATGCTTGGAAAAGCTGCTGTTCCTGTCTCCCTGGTTAAGCAAGGAGCTTCTGGGAGCCTCTTGGCCAGGAACTGTCAGCTGGGGCCTGAGTCACCGGAAATGGCCTCAGCTTGGCTTCACCTTCCTGCGGCCATTAGGAAAGGAGTGGGGTGGGGATGGAAACCAGAGCAGGGGATGCGGAAGGTGGCATCCCGAGGGCAGGGCATGATTGGTTCTGAGAGGATGGCTCTTACTCCAGGCCATTAGTATTCACTAGCATATGCAGAGAAAAATATAGAGATGACCCCTCTGGGTCAACAAATTAAAAGAAGCCAACCCTGATCCCTTGATGGACCAACTAGATAAAAGTGTCCCTTCTTTTCAGCTAATACAGCCTTTGGCTCTGAAGCTGGATTTCAGCTCCCCCATTTCCCCCTTTGCCATGGTGCCCTTGTTTAGGGCATAGCCATATAGGGTGACCCTGCTCCTATCCAAGCTGAGAGAGGCAAGCTCAGAAGTCCACATCACTGAGCAGAGAAGCGAAGCCAGGCCCCTTAGCGTGGCCTCATGCCTGGCATACCCTATGGGCATGTGTGGGAGGATCACATTCCTGGGGACAGTCTGAGCAAGTGACATAGCAGATGACCAGGTTCCCATGAATGCCTGAAGTGTGCCTATCCCATGTGTGAAGGTTTCCCTGGAGGGGAGAGCTAGGGCTGGGGTTGGGAGCAATGGGTAGACCCCCAACTAGACAGCCCCTTTCCTAGGTTTGTCCTGCTATAGCTGCTTCCAGGAAAAGCCACAGGTACCTGTAGGGAGGCATGGGGCTTCTTGGGCCCAGGAGAGTGAGTGTCTGAGCTAAGCAAGGTCACTACTTCTCCTCTGCCCAGGCTCGAGCTCTGCACCTTCACGCTGGCAGTCGCCCTGGGTGCCGTCCTGCTCCTGCCGTTCTCCATCCTCAGCAATGAGGTGCTGCTCTTATTGCCTCGGAACTACTACATCCAGTGGCTCAACGGCTCCCTCATCCATGGTGTGTGGCTCCTAGTTGCAGCATGGGGTGGGGTTAGGGAGCAGATAGAGTCAGGCAGACACCAACAGCCTTGGGTGAGTCAGTCATATAGCACCCATCTCTGACCCTCTCCATCCACATGTTCAGTCTCCAGTGGGTTGAGCCCTCCTCCACCTTACTGACCTGCTCTGCTTTCCTTTTTTGCTCTAGGCCTCTGGAACCTTGTTTTTCTCTTCTCCAACCTGTCCCTCATCTTCCTCATGCCCTTTGCATACTTCTTCACTGAATCTGAGGGCTTCGCTGGCTCCAGAAGGGTGAGTGGGGGGTATATTAATCAATTCAGGCACGAAGCAGAATTCCAGTCAGATGGTTCAGCTGAAGATTTTAATGAAGGTACTATCTGCAGAGATTTAGTCAGAGTTAAGAAGACCAAAAGGAATTTGAGGCACTAGAATAGCAGGAAGTCATTACCACCCCTAAGCCTGTGGGATTCAAGGGAAGAAATAGTTTCTGGAACCCACTGATAGTTGAAGCTGGAGAGATGCAGCCACCCAGCAGAGGAACTGTTGTCTTAGTGTTGCAGCCACTGCCAAAATGATGATGCAAAGACAGGAGGGAACACAACAAAAATACCCTGCCCTCTCCCTCTTCCTACCTTCCACTGCTCTGCAGGGCCTTCCCAAGCTGAACAGGAAACCAGAGGGCAAAGAGCTTGTGTGATGCAGTCCTCGGGGGGAGCCTTCCAGGGCAAAACAAGGATGGTGAAGGAATCTGGGGAGGGGGCTGCAAATGAAGATCCGGTATAGGGAATGGCTCCAGACTGTGGGGTAGGAGGATAGAGTGACTTAGTAGAATAAGAGGGAAATGCCCTTCCCTGTCTCGGGAACCCAGTACTCCCTGGTTCCTCCAGCTTGGCTGCCATCTGCCATCTGTCTCTTCTTTTCCCCACTCTGCCCTTGTGTGACACCCATGCCCTCCTTCTCTCACCTGCTGCCTCCTCCTGTAGGGTGTCCTGGGCCGGGTCTACGAGACGGTGGTGATATTGATGCTTCTCACTCTGTTGGTGCTGGGTATTGTGTGGGTGGCATCTGCCATTGTGGACAATGACAAGACCAGCAGGGAGTCACTCTATGGTGAGAGCGCCAGCTTCCTCCCACCCTCCAGGCCGGGTGACTCTTCAGTTGGCTGATGTTCTGCCTGGAACAACTGTGTCCCTCTACAGTGGAGAAGGTTGGGACTCTGCCTTAGACCCAAGTTTCTAACTGATGGACTTCAGGCCAAATCCCACTGGCAGAAATGTTCCACTGAGCTCATTTAGTGATTAAAAAATGTATATGAAAAGCATAGTATAGGGAACATAATATTGTAATATCTTTGCATGTTGAGAGGTGGTAAGTATACTTTTCATGGTGAACATTTAGTAATTGTAAAAATGTATATAATTGTGAGTTCACTATGGTGTTTACCTGAAACCAATACAATATTGTGTATGAACTGTATTTCAACTAAACACACATACACACATATATATATATGTCAGTTGCTGACCTGTTAAAGTTGGGACGTTTCACATTAATATCCAGGTTTCTGCCTGTGCCTGACAAGGTTGAGGATCTGGCCACACTAGTCCCCAGTGATGGACTGAATAGTGGTTGTGCCCCTTAGAGAGGCTTAGGATCTCCAGTTTGCTATAGTCTACCCCGTCTTCTGACTCTGGGTCAGCTTCATTTGCATTACTTGCCTAACCCGCTGTGGGCTTTTATGTTGTGTCCTTGCTCTGAGGCCCATCAGCCTCTAGTAAGAGGAGGAGAGACTAGCTGACATACTTCTGTTTTAATCTCAGACCTCTGGGAGTACTACCTCCCCTACCTCTACTCGTGTATCTCCCTCCTCGGGGTCCTGCTGCTCCTGGGTGAGTGTTCAGGGTTTTGGAGGGAATGGGAAAGGTTATTGGCCAGAGCAACCAGGGTGGAAGGACAGGGAATGGAAGAGTGGATAGGGGAAATGGTGAAAGAAAGGTCTGGCAGGTGACTGACTCTTGTTCCCACAGTGTGTACTCCACTAGGTCTCGCCCGCATGTTCTCAGTCACTGGGAAGCTGCTGGTCAAGCCCCGGGTATGTAGTGCCCCTTGCCCTTTGATCCTGCAGAGCAAGCTTCCTGCAAAGCTGGAGCCAAACAGTGAACAGGCCCTGGTTGTGTAGTGCTCACCTTGCAGAGGACCACAGCCTTTGTTGGCTGCTCCTGTATTCATCACCCCCATCATCTGGAGCTGGTCCCCAGACATGATCATGGAACACAAGGCAGGGGAAGGGCTGGATAAAATTGCTGGCCATGGGTGGTAAATGAAGGTTGAGGGAAGGAATGAGACTATGGAGCACTGGAGTGAGCAGGGTTTTCCTGGGGCCCTTGGGATCAGGGGGCTTCTGACAGTCAGTTTCCCCTTTGCCCCTGCCCTCAGCTGCTAGAAGACCTTGAGGAGCAGCTGTACTGCTCAGCCTTTGAGGAGGCAGCTCTGACCCGCAGGATTTGCAGTGAGTTGTGGTTCTTCCCAGCTGGGATGGTGGGCGTGGCTTGGACAGGGGATGCAAGACTGGGGGCTGGACCATCTTCTCTGCCTTCAGATCCCACCTCCTGCTGGCTGCCTTTGGACATGGAGCTGCTGCACAGACAGGTTCTGGCTCTGCAGACACAGAGAGTCCTGCTGGGTATGTGGGTTGCTAGGGTTGGGACACCTGGGTGTCCCCAAGGAGAGTAGCCCCTCATTCAAGGCCCTTGCTAACAACTGTCCATCTCTGCACAGAGAAGCGACGGAAGGCTTCAGCGTGGCAGCGGAACCTGGGTTATCCCTTGGCCATGCTGTGTTTGCTGGTGCTGACTGTAGGTATCCCAGCCATGGTGGGCTGGGGAGTCGCAGGCCTTTGCATACGGCAGACCTTCTGAGGAAGAGGGAAAAGGTGCAAGGACCTGGTTATCATCAGTAATAGTAGTTGCCTTTCACTGAGTGCCAGTTTATATCCTGCCCTGTACTGAGAACATCAGTCCCCATTCTGTAAATGAAGAAACAGAAGTTAAGGAGTTTGGCTAAGGTCACACAGGGCCACTGAGTAGTTACACAGGTTTTCTCTGAGTGAAAATAAGGGTCAAAACCCAGTCCAACTCCCTCACTTGCTATGTCCTGGACTTGAAAATAAGTCTTACCAGTCTGGAGAAAGAGGTTCATTTTTCTAGTTAGCCTTTCTGCACTCCTTCCACCTGGAGAAGATAGTGTATCTTGTAAACCCTCAGAAGTGCTCTGTTATTGAGCAACAGCCTGGAGGAGGTCCCACACAGCTAATTAGAAACCGAAGATGTTGAGTATCTGCTTTTAACATGTGCTGGGGCAGGGATGAGAGTCCATGACCTTGCCTTACCCAGGGCCTGTCTGTGCTCACTGTGGCCATCCACATCCTGGAGCTGCTCATCGATGAGGCTGCCATGCCCCGGGGCATGCAGGTAGCGGGCTGCCCTCCGGCCATGTCTTTTTTGGGAAAGCCTAAGAAGGGCAGGGTGAGGGGGCAGAAGTTGAGGCCAGAGGAAAGGCTGGGTGCTGGGTGGTGCTGATGGTGGGGAGTGTTCCACAGTGACACCACTCCATCTCTCAGGGTGCCTCCCTGGGCCAGGTCTCCTTCTCCAAGCTGGGATCCTTTGGTGCCATCATTCAGGTTGTACTCATCTTGTATCCTTTCAGAAACCCACCATTGCCTCTGTTTGCTGAACCTATCTCCTCTGGGACTCTGGCAGATCTGTGGAGGGAGTAATGGGGAAGGGGGCAAGTCTTCACCAACCTGGGGTTCAGAAAGAAGGAAAAGACTTGATTTGAAAGGAGGGCTGCGGGGAGAGGTCTGTTCCCTTTGAGATGAGACATTAATCCTTGGGAGCTGGGCCAGTTCTTCCCTAACCCACTGGCAGTTACCTGATGGTATCCTCTGTTGTGGGATTCTACAGCTCTCCACTCTTCTGGGGCCTGCGGCCCAGATGGCATGACACAGCCATGACACAGGTAGCCAGGAGGGAATAGATGAAGCCTCCCCAGGGCATGCATGGTACAAGGTGCTGGCAGTTCTGCTACCCTCACTTTCCCTGTCCTTACTCCCACCCAGATCATTGGGAACTGTGTCTGTCTCCTGGTCCTAAGCTCAGCACTTCCCGTCTTCTCACGAACCCTGGGTGAGTAGCAAAAGAAGACAAGGGAACTGACTTTTCTTGATAGTTAACTTCTGGTGCTAAAAAGGCACTGTGTATATATATATATGTTCTTTCTGATTCCCACAACAAACCTATGAGGCGGTATTATCCCCATTACTCAGATGGAGAAACTGAGGCTCTGTGAAATGCCTGTGCTGAGTGAGCTTCAGAGTAGTGTTGCTTCAAAGCTCATACTTTCTCCGTTTGCTATATCCCCACATGGCCTCCCACACTTACTTCCATTTTTTTGGTGGAGAAATACCACTTTTCCCTACATCTTCCTTTGGGCTTGATCCTCTAACAAACATTCACATTTTAGAGATGAGAAACAGAGAAAGTAACTGATTTACCCAGTTATACAGCTAGTTTGAGGCAAGGCCAAGGCAGGCTAGAGCCCTTCTCTCCTAAACCCCAGTCCCAGTGCTTTCCCAAACACTGGGACCTCAAAAAATACACTCTGTCCTTCTCCTATCTTTAAAGCTATGGTCTAGATTTACCTGGTAAAAATGTTCAAAAGTGTAACTAGTTCACCCAAGGTAGTGTGGGCATATGGATAATCCCCCCACATCATCATCCATGTATCAGAAATGATTTAGTATTTACATCAGTTCTTCAGTTCATATTCTTTGCCCATACCATTTGTACTTCTGCCATGGGGATAAAGTAGGAAACTAGGCTTGTGGGTCCTTTAGATTGGATGCAGTTAGGGGAATTTTTTTTTTAAGCGGAGGTTCCCAGAGTTTTGATCTATATTATTTGATGACATTATTATTAAACACTCAATAAGTGTGTGCATAATGCCTGGCACATGTGGTGCTTTATGTGTTTCAGTTCCTTCTCACAGTCCTATTGTTTTCCCTACTTTACAGTTAAGGAAACGGAGGCCCCGATATTTGAGGAATTTGCTCCACATCACACAGTTAGGGGTAGAGTTTGGATGCGAACCAAAGCAGCCTGATCATAGTCTGAGCTCTTAGCCTCTACACTGCTCTGTCTACAAAAAAACACTTGGTGATCAGCCTGTAGGTTCCTGGCCCAGGAAAAAGTAACGGGTCCAGTGAACTTCTCAGGACATCATTGGAGGAGATGCCAAACTCTCAGAAAGTTGAAGTGAGCCTAGCTGCTGACACCTTCAACAGCCCTGAACTGGCCCTGAGACGGAGCTTAGGATGCGGGAATAATAAATGCAGAGGAGAAGCCAACCCATTGGTTGTAGTGTTGAGATATGGCCACCAGAAGGCAGCAGAAAGCTGGGCTCTGAGCCGGGGAGGGGCTGGGGAGCCCACTCCCCAACTGGCCTTTTATACTTTAGGGCTCACTCGCTTTGACCTGCTGGGTGACTTTGGACGCTTCAACTGGCTGGGCAATTTCTACATCGTGTTCCTCTACAATGCAGCCTTTGCGGGCCTCAGCACTCTCTGTCTGGTGAAGACCTTCACCGCAGCTGTGCGGGCAGAGCTCATCCGGGCCTTTGGTGAGAGGGAGTGGGCAGGCTGGTGGGGTGGTTGTGAGGCGGAGCCCTTTGGAACAGTGGTCATCCCAGCAGAGGAGATGGCGTGCTGTCCCCTTTGAAACATACCTCATCTTCCCCTTTTGTGGCTGGGTTCTTATCCCTGAGGACTGGACCTATCTCCTGCTTTTGATTGCCCACTTCTCTTCTCCAGGGCTGGACAGACTGCCGTTGCCTGTCTCTGGTTTCCCCCAAGCATCTAGGAAGACTCAGCATCAGTGACCTCCAGCTAAGGGTGGGAGAGAGAAAACTGGACACTGCCATCTGCTGCCCAGGCCTGGAGGGGTGCCCGGGGGTTGGGGGGAACCTCAGGACCTGGAATCTGCGAGGCTGGGTGGTAGAGGGGAGCTGAGCCATTTGCACTGTTTCATAATCTGAGCCAGAGTTTGGGACCAGCCCCCCTGCTTTTCCAGATTTAACTGTGGGTCTCAGCATGGGGTGGTGCTGGGTGACTGGGTCTGGCTCCTGGTCCCAAATCTGTTTACACATCAATCTGCCTCACTGCTGTTCGGGCCATGCCCATAACCATGTTTACATGATGTGATGTGCAATAGGGTGGGGTGGGGACAGGGGAGGGACTGAGCCAGGGGCGGACTTGGGAGGCAGATTGTCTCCCTTGCCTCTGGCCCAACAGAGCCTAAAGCACTGTGCTATCCTAGAGGAGCTTTGGACCACTGGAGAAATGAGGGCATAGGGAGGAAGAGGCCACAGCCATCAGCAATAAAGTTAATACCAGGGTTTTTTAAAGGGCTTGTCTCTGTGTCTGCTTGTACAGCCTTACTCTCACCAATCCCGAGTTTATCAACTGACAGAAACAGAGGTGTTGGTCCTGCCCACTATCCATTCCCTTCCCCTCCATCTGCATTCTTAAGTGTCCTTTGGGGACTTGGGCTGGTGTTAGGCCATAAAATTAGGCAGTGGGAGGCTTCTCCTCCCTTAGCCTTGTTTAAAACTGGCTGTCCCCTGACTCTTCCTTATGCCCATGGCCTTGTTTCTGTGCCTTGGTTTTTGGGAGTAGGTGGGCACAGATGTAGGAATAGGATAACCTCCCTCTATATACACATACACCCTCAGCCCTGCCCTCTCTGACTTGGCTATTGGATATAGAGTAAAGAAGTGGCTGGCTGACAAGGATCGTGATTCCTTCCTCAGAGAAGAACCAAAGTCCTTTCCAGAGGCTACCAGTGCCTAGAATACTGTGCAAGCCCCCCTGCTATGTTGGGGGTAGGGGCAAAGTTTCTGTTTAGGGTTATGCAGATTGTGTGTTGCACAATGTCTAGGAGCACCATTCACCATATAATCTCATACATAGTTACTATGACTTTTATTGCAAATGCCAGGTGTCTTGAGGAACGGGTGCTTTTATCTAATGTACACAAAGTTGCTGTGAATGCTAGCCATGGAGCTGAGTAAGGGGCAAGCATGGAATACAGAAAAAGTGTAGCTGTCACATATACTTTTTGGCCAGGCACTTAAGTTAGCCACAGTGTTACATAATATACAAGTTTAGGAATTGCTTTGTCTAGTAAGGGTGATAATTCTGATATACACAATGGGTAGCAGTTAATGACTATTTCTCAAGGTAATGGGTGGGCAGTGTCAGGACACTGGGGAAGGCTTTTCAGAGAAAGTGATTTCTAAACAATAGTAGATTGGTGGGTGAGGGGTTGCAGGCTCAAACCTCCAAGATGAGAACTGAACGGCCAGAAGCAGAGCCCCACAGGGTCCAGAGAGGGCTAAGGCTAGAGAGGTGCCTGTATGGGAGGTAAAAGTGAAGCGATCATTAGCCTGTTAGAGACTACAACTCTTAAGTACCCACTGCCCTCCAGCAGCTTCCAGTTGACAAGTTACTCATTTGAAAAGAAGTAGCTGTTTGATGTCTGGCAAGGAAAAGAGGGGGCAAATTTTGAAGTCCTAAACCAAACTAGAACTATGAAGCTCTGTTCCTCATTCCCAGGGAAGCACCCAGCAGAAGGCTGCAAAGGTACCAGGAAAAATAGTCCCCTGGGACCCACCCCTTCCAGTCCAGGTTACTGCCAGTGAGGGGGAATGGAAGTGGGGGAGCTTTGAGGAGGGCCAGGGAAAAGGGTTGTATGCCCAAAGGGCTTGGCTGGCCTTGGGCAGAAACTGGAACCCATACTTCCTGGATGATAGCAGAGGACATTGGCTGCCATGAGGCTTTGCGAAAGCCAAGACCCAATTTAAGTATCAGGGGAGGGTGGTTTGGTGCCAAGCCTAGGCTTGGAGGTAGAGGGATGCTTATCCAGGCAGCAGCGGACTCTAAAGCTACTAGGATTTACTAGGCAGGTGCCTGCCTGGGTTCCAGGATGGGACACACTTCAGTCGCGAAATGGACCAGCGGTGACCGGCTAGAGCCCCCGCCCGGGTGGGAGGGGGCGGGACGGTCCTGGGAGAAGGGCGGAGGGCGGGGCCAGGGGCCACTTAAGGCGGAGTCCGGGCGTTCTGGCAGCGCAGGAGCCGGCCGGCCGAGCCAGGCGGGGCTGGCACTCACCCACGACCCCCCTTCCTTGCTATGATGGCCCGTCAGTAGCAGGTTCCAGACCCCCCGGGGGCATGTAGGCAGAGCTAGCAGCAACCAGGTGCGCAGAGCCAGAGCGCTCTAGGGCACCCTGGGGCAGCTCTGCCTGCTGCGCTCTCTGGTGCCTGGGGAAATGCCCAACTGACGGGCCAGCTAGTCAGGACAAGAACGTTCCCGTTTGACCGGAGTCCGCAGCATCCATGGCGCTGCCGGCCAGTCTGGTGCCCCTGTGCTGCTTAGCACTTCTGGCGCTGCCGGCCCAGAGCTGCGGGCCCGGCCGGGGACCCGTTGGCCGGCGCCGCTACGTGCGCAAGCAGCTGGTGCCGCTGCTCTACAAGCAATTTGTGCCCAGTGTGCCCGAACGGACCCTGGGTGCCAGTGGGCCGGCCGAGGGCAGGGTGGCACGGGGCTCCGAGCGCTTCCGGGACCTGGTGCCCAACTACAACCCCGACATCATCTTCAAGGATGAGGAGAACAGTGGCGCAGACCGCCTGATGACGGAGGTAAGGAGGGCCTTTACCCACCTGTGCTAGGGAACCACCACCAGCTCTGTTTTGCTGTGGCAGCATGGGAGGGTGAGCTGGGCTTCATCCATAGAGACCTTAATCTCACACCTTCCCCACCCCACCCCACCCCTAGAAAAGCCTCTGCAGGCTGGACTGAGTGACCAGGAGGAATCCCAACAAGGAGAGGCAGGAGGGGGAGGAGGGACTAGTGAGAGTGAAGCTGGGAGACAGGGAGGGCGGGGAAAGGAGGATGGCGGCAGGCGAGACGGGAAATGGCTGAGGCGTGGACCGGGGGTCAGCTACCGAGCCAGGCAGGAAGGGCTGGGGTGAGCTGGGGGCCAGGAGCTGCCTGGGCAGCAGACAGAAAGCTCTCCCCTTAGTCTGGCTCCTGACCTGATTGTGGTAAAGCTCTGTGGGCCAAAGAGACTGAAGGGGGCTGGGAAAGGGGTGGCCAAGGGTTAAGTCACCAGGTCATCTACCTGAGGAGGGGCTGGGCAAGAACTGTGTTTGGCATGGGGAAGGTGTCCTAGAACTAGGACAAGGCTATTCTGAAGTCTAACCGATTGTCTTAGGGGTGAAAAACAGTCCTCACTGGCAAGAACAGATGGGGCCATCTGAGAATCAAAGGGTTCCTGGCATCCCTCAAGCTCAGCTTAGCTCAGGGGCTTTCCTTGGAATTAAAGAATTAAAATGAATTCAACCACCATGTATTGAGCATCTGCTGCAGACTAGCACCTAAGCAACCTAAGGTGAGGTGAGCAATGCTTTGGCAGGGAAGGACCACCTCTGGCCAGTGATCTCAAATGTCAGAACTGGAAGGAAACTTGGAGACCACATTCTTCCACCCCGCTACCCCACCCCCACTGCCCATTTTACAGCTGAGAGCTGGGTCCCAGGAGGAAAAACGATTTAATCAAAGTCTTAAAACTAATTAGTGGAATGGCTGGGACCAGAATTCAGGACTCCTGATTCTCAGTCCTTTACACTTTCCATTACACCACCTAATTGTGTACAGAGTGGGAGGTAGGGGGAGAGGGAGGGGTACGGATTTCCTCTGATTAATTGCAATAGTTTTCCAGGTTACTTTGTTAGGAAGACCTGTCCAGGGGATAAAGAATTCCTTCCTATTTCTCTCCTGAAGCCTTTCTCCTATCCAGAGATTGGGAAGGAGACACGCCTTCCCTTCTTGATCATGGAATACTGTGGCCCTCTCCTCTGACTGCCACCTGCAGCAGAGGGGGCAGAACCGGGGACAGACCTAGAAGGGCTCTGACAGGCCTGGGAACCCCCTCAGCCCTGCTTATCTCCCACACCCTGGCGCAAAGGGCCTCCATTGAGTCGGCACTGCACTGGACTGCTGCCCCCGCAGGTCAAGGCCTCAGGGCCTCCTCAGGGGACAGAATGACAAAAAGTTGGAAGGAGTTACCACTTTTCTTGTCTTCCCCTCCCCTCCTCTCAAACCCTGCGGAGGTGTAGAAGACTGGGAAGAAGAGCAGGGGGAAAGAGTCCTTCTGACACATAGGAGAAAATCAAATCTGAGGTGAAAAGTCAGAGAGGGGAGAACTGGCCCCCGCCCCAAGGTAGCTATCCTCTCTGCGCCTCCTCCCACCGTGTCGGTCCTATGGTGCGCGCCAAGGTCTCTGCTCCCAGACTGGAGCAGCTGAGATAACCTTGGTCTCACTCCCCCGGGTGCAGGCTTCCAGCGCGGCTGCTTTTCCTCCTCTCCACTCCCACCCTGTAGGGGGCCCCCCAGATCCGCGCTAGGGCAGCTCCAGTTAATCGCAGGTGCTACTCCCGCTATTTTCTGGGCTGCATCTAGAATAGAGATGGAGAGACTGGGGCTTCCAGGGCTGGCAGAGCCTGAGCTGGAACAGGGAGGGCTGCCCGCGCTGGGGGAGGGGACCCAGCGGGCTGGAGCACGCATGGGGGGCGCGGCTTTCTGCCCTTTCCTCTCCCTGCGCCGGGGTGGCTGAAAAGCGCCTTTGTGGATGGAGCTGCTGAGTCCGCTTCTCCCGGGCGCGTCCCCGGCCTCGGCCCGGGATTCTCGCTCGGTTAAGTCATCCCGGAGAATGGCCATTGTACTTCGCGCAGCCCCCGCCACCCCAACTCTTATTCCAGAAGTCTTGATCCTGCACGACTCCTCTTGGGCACCTCTGTGGGGGGCACTCTCACCACGAAGGGGTTAATACTAGCCGAAAGGAGGAGGAGGAAGGAAGGAAGGAAGGAAGCGATGCCCGGTGCCAGGGAAGGCAACAAAACAAAAGATGAATCAGGCAAAGGGAGGGCAGCTGGGGCTTGGGGCGGGGGCCAGGCTCAAACAGGGGCTCCTCTCTGGGAGGCAGGCTGCTCAAACCTTCCCTAACCAAGCTTCCGTCGCTCTCTCCCAAACTGAACCGAGATCCCAGAATGAGTAGGGAAAAGGAATGGGCATTAAAAGTGGAAAAAGAGCTAGGTATAGGAGCCCCATCTCAACTTCCGAGGTGACCCCGCAGTTCCCCAAGGATGCTCTGGAAGGAGAGTGATGATTGGCGACTTATCTGCACCATTAATTGACACCTATTCAGATTCTCATTTCCCCAGGAGATTCGAAAGCTGGGAGTGGGTGGAGTGGGGCTGGGAAAACAAAAGAATTGACTCTCTCGTTCAGGTCCCTTTTGCCCCCACAATGATGGTAGCGGTAGTGAGGAGACTGATTCCTTTTTTCTCCAACAGCGTTGTAAAGAGCGGGTGAACGCGCTGGCCATTGCGGTGATGAACATGTGGCCTGGAGTGCGCCTACGGGTGACCGAGGGCTGGGACGAAGACGGCCACCATGCTCAGGACTCACTCCACTACGAAGGTCGTGCTTTGGATATCACAACGTCCGACCGCGACCGCAATAAGTACGGGTTGCTGGCACGCCTGGCAGTGGAAGCTGGCTTCGACTGGGTCTACTACGAATCGCGCAACCACGTCCACGTGTCGGTCAAAGCCGGTACAGTAGGGGGTGTGTGGTGAGGTCCGCTCATAGGGGGCTCCCTCCGGGAAACTGAAGCTGCACGGCTGTTGCGACCTAGGGAAGACCAAGTGGGTGTTAGTGTTGTAAACCTTCTTCTCATTTCTGCCCAGGTTGGGGCCAGATCCATGGGAAATTACTTATCTCGGGACTGGTGAGGTCTGCGCTGGGCTTGACCCACATCTTTGAGAATCTATACCAACGTTACGCAACCACTGGTCTTGGTTTCAATCCTCTCACTTTTTGCTCCCTGCAGATAACTCACTGGCGGTCAGGGCAGGCGGCTGCTTTCCGGGAAATGCCACGGTTCGCCTGCAGAGCGGCGAGCGGAAGGGGCTGCACGAACTGCATCGCGGAGACTGGGTGCTGGCAGCAGACGCGGAGGGCCGTGTGGTGCCCACGCCGGTGCTGCTCTTCCTGGACCGGGACTTGCAGCGCCGGGCCTCTTTCGTGGCGGTAGAGACCGAGCGGCCCCCGCGCAAGCTGTTGCTCACACCCTGGCACCTGGTGTTTGCCGCTCGAGGGCCGGCGCCCGCGCCAGGCGACTTTGCACCGGTGTTTGCGCACAGGCTGCGCGCGGGGGACTCGGTGCTGGCGCCCGGCGGGGACGCGCTTCGGCCGGCTCGCGTGGCCCGCGTGGCACGGGAGGAAGCCGTGGGCGTGTTCGCGCCGCTCACAGCGCACGGGACGCTGCTGGTCAACGATGTCCTGGCCTCCTGCTACGCGGTTCTGGAGAGTCATCAGTGGGCGCACCGAGCCTTTGCTCCCTTGCGCCTGCTGCACTCGCTGGGGGCGCTGCTTCCGGGCGGGGCCGTCCAGCCGACTGGCATGCATTGGTACTCTCGGTTCCTCTATCGCCTAGCGGAGGAGCTGCTGGGCTGAGCATTGCAGGCATAGAAACCTTGAGGCATCCTCCGAAAAGGGAGTGTGCGGGCTGAGACCTGGAGACTGGGCAGCAGGCAAGCGCTCGGAAGGGAAGGAGGGATGGGGAGAAAAATGGAGGCGACACGGGGACTAACTGAGAAGAGGTGATCCCAGGTCCTAAGTAGGTGGGGTTGATGGTGGATACTCCTTTGACTAGGACTATTTTGTCTCTTCTTCCCCAGAGCCTCAGCCCCACCTGATTATTTTATTTTCTATTTATAAATTGTAATATAATGATCTGCTTGCCCGGTCTGGCAAGATGAGGGGCGGGGGTCTGGCCTTAACACTGCCTGACACAGCCAGTCAGTCTGACGTCTGACATTATCCTACAGGTAGGCTAATAAAGGGACGGCATCCAGGAGCTTATTGGAAAATATCTCTATTCAGAGGGTGATTCACCTCCAGAGAGAGAGAGAAAGGGGACCAACCCAGAGTCAATACCTTACTTACAACTCCTCCCTCCTTCCTCCTCAGGCCTTCCTGCCTGCTTCCACATCTCAGGCGAGTGTCCCAATCACTCAGCAACCTAGACCTGAAGAGTTATGCTCTTTTCTAGGTTACTGGTCCCTCCTGCCACCCAGGGAGGGAGAGCATTCCGTCAGTAGGGTTGCATGCCGGCTGTGGGAGGAGCCAGGTCGTCTAAGGAGGAGATGGCCTGTGTGAACCTTTTCTCTGCCTATAGGGCTCTAGTGGAGGCTGACGCCATTGTGCCTACTGATATTGAAAGAATTCTGGACCCCAATTGTTAGTCTGAAGTCCTGGTCCCTCTGTCAAGTCCATGAAATTAATCATTCTAGCCCCCACCCAACCTTGGTGTCAGGGTCTAGATGGGGCCAATGTTTTTTTCTGGGATGTCACTGTACAAGTTGACGACCCATGGGAATTCCTAGCTAATTCATAATTGATAGATAGTCCCCACACACTCTTGGTCAAGAGAAAGAGCTGGAACATAAGGTTGGAACCTCACCCTCCTGAACCTGCTGAGCACAGAGAATGCTTCAGCCCTATATGGGAGGTGTGTGGAAGGAAGTGGGGGAATAGGCTCTCCAAGCAAGGGCATATCGGTATTACAACCAGATCCCCCTTCCTGATCTCCTATCCTGGTTGTTGTTTCTAGTGGCTTCCTTCACTGGCCCATTCTCGCATTATCAGGGCTCTGGAATCTCTGGGTTCCAACGTAGCAGACACTAGGAATCCAGGCATTCAGGTGCCCCTGAGTTAGTAATGGAAGCTCCAAGGAAGGTGGACTGCACTGGCAGGGGTGTGTCCAGGGCCTGGCAGATGGTGGGCGTTAGTGGTAGCACCGGGAGCCCACGCTTCCCTGTAACAGCTGTGCTATCACAGACCTCAGGGTCTCTGCTATACACTGCCCTCTAGTGGACTTTGGGATGGGTTTTCTTCCAGACCAAAGGAAAGAGAGAACTATATACTTCGTGGATAGGTAGACTAGACCTACACAGAGGAGCCTTATCCCACTAGTCTGGAGATGGAGGGTAGGGCTTGTGAACGAACCTACCACGCTGAGCCACAGGTGTTGGGGCTGGCGAGGAGCACGCTTGCCTCTAGGCAGAAGAGCCCTTCCAAACTGTGGCACATTTGCATCCCTTGTCCCTGGGTCAGCTCTGTGGCTCCTGGAAGCAACACGGGGTATAGCTGTGGCCTGAAGTAGTCCAGACTTCTGTGTGCATCCAAGTTGTCCCCTCAACTCCCTCATCCTTGTGTGCTTGAGTTCAGTGTCTGGAGGTGAAAGCATACTTAGGGTTCCAGGGAGTGCTTGGTAAAGGCAACATTCAGAAGCAAGCTAAGTTTACCTTTAGTGTCCTGCCACCTACCATTTCCCCCAGCCCACAGAAGGTGCCCATTGCCACCTTCCTGCCCCTTTCCTGATCTCAGAAACACCCTCCAAGCTGTGGACCTTTCCAACTTTCTTTCTAAATTTGTCCTTGTCTCCCTCTTTTCATCCATGATGCCCTCCTATCATGTCACTCCAGGTAATGAC
Organism: Smutsia gigantea; assembly: GCA_032199065.1. Lineage (NCBI taxonomy): Eukaryota > Metazoa > Chordata > Mammalia > Pholidota > Manidae > Smutsia > Smutsia gigantea. The sequence goes on along the minus strand of JAVSCE010007883.1, from coordinate 364,928 downwards.
TGAAGTGATTAACTAGTCTTTTTTCTTTGAGAGTTCTTTGTTTTTACTACCTGTCCCAGGTAATGCATATATCTTAAAGGTCTGCTGAAAATAAGGCCTTAACCATAAGATCATAAGGTGCTGATTCCTAGCACTTTGGTAAATTGGGCAGGGTGATATTTGAGAACAAGGAGAACTAATTGGTTTCCCTTAAACTATATCCTGTAGTCTTCCCAGGCCCGAGGCCCACCTTTCATCCCTCATTATCCTTGTCCCCTTGAGGCCCTCCCAGCTACCTAAAAAATCCACTATCTGCCCTTAAGCAGCGAAGAGCACCATTTCTAGGAAGCTGGCCAGGAGGGCATATTCACTTGGTCACACAACATCTCCAATTGCATGCCTCGTCTCATCAACAAAATAGGCAATGAGGATTAGGGAAAGGGCGTGGCCTGAAAGTCAGGCCGACTCAGTGATAATGAATACCACTTGACAGCATTGTTGATAAGTGTATGTGCCCACTGTGGAATAGGCACTTAGGAAATGTTTGCTCTGCACCCATTCCTCATCGACTTTGCTGCGCTCTGCTGTCTGTCCACTTCTCACTACTCCACCAGAATCATTATCAATGGTTCCCAGACTTTTGGAGGGTTGTGTTGTCCCTACAATTGTTTGATTTCATAACATTACTTTCTTCAGAAGGTGCTGTGTGACAGATTTGGGTTTAGAACTAAAGTATAATTAAAAGTAATCTTACTTTGAGAATTTCCAGAGCATTTTGTGATAATCCTGGGAAGACCTCTCTGCACACCAGGGAAACCAGAGTTGAGAGCCACTGCTTCAAGGTTCTGATGACCTTTTTTTCACTCAGAATCTAGACTTTTCTTCCCCCCTTCCTTTTTTCAAGCAGGATTTACTGAACATCTACAGTGTAGCACTGTATAAGGCACTGAAAAAAAAACAAGATTAAGAAACTTCTTTCAGGGAGGAGTGGACATAAAGGTATACAATGGTTAACTGCCAAAGCAACATTGTTACTTAATCAGGATGAGTTGCATGGGTGGTAAATGTCATATGAGTACAGAGAGGCCTTGTAGAGAAAGTAGGGCCTGAATAGGTTCATAAAGCATGTGTAGGTGGCTGAGACCAGAATGGGCATTCCAGGCAGAAGTAACAAGATGAACTTGGAATTTGGAATGAAGATGTGCTGGCTGGTTAGAGCAAGAGATGAGCAAGTTTAACTGTATGTAGCTAATGTTTCCTGAGAGCTTGCTATATTGCCAGGCCGTGTTCTAGCACTTTACATGCATTCGCATTTAATCCTCACAATAACCTTATGAGATTCTATTACAGATGAAGCGACTAAGGCAAAAAGAGGTCTAAGTCACTTGCCCAAGTTACCACAGCTAATAGGAGGAGGTATAACTGGAGCAAGAAAACAAGAAATAAAACTACCCTGATGGATAGGGTCACATCCTATGAGGTCTTACCTTACGCTATTTTTGACTCTTCCTCATTCCCTTCATTGATTCACTTATAAGTCCTAGCTTTCTGACAGTTGTTTCTCTCATTTTCATTGGCTCTTCCTCGGGCCTGGGAGGCTGGCTTCCCTAACTAAAGCTACCTAGGCACTAGTTAAGGAAACATGTATATATAGGTTCAGGTTTTTGGCAGGAATCCACAGCAGGCTGGTACACCAACACAGAAAGCAAAAGAAAATTCTTAGCTTTTTCTGGAGTAGAGGAGAGGGGAAATTGAGATTTGTTATGTTATGTTTGATGTGTCCCCATCCCACCCCACCCCCCACCCCACCCCCCACCCCCGCTCCCATTCTTATGTTGAAGCCCTGATGCCCATGTGGCTGTATTAGGAGATGGGGCCTCTGAGTAATTAAGATCAAATGAGGGCGTAAGAGTGGAGTCCTGATCTGACAGGATTAGTGTCCCTGTAAGAGAAGATACCAGGGAGTTTGCTTAACATGCACCAAGGAAAGGCCATGTGAGGACATAATGAGAAGGCAGCCGCCTGCAGGCCAGAAAGAGAGCCTCTCACTAGAAACCAACTTGGCCAGAGCCTTTATCTTGGACTTTTCTAGCTCCAAAACTGTGAGAAAATAAATGTTTGATGTCTAAGCCACCCAGTCTATGGTATTTCGTTATGGTAGCCCCAGTAGACTAATACAAGTTTCCAGAAATGTTTGAAGTAAGATGCCAGTGCGAAGATGGGTCTTTACTTAGTGAAAACAATCAACCCTGCTTGGAAATAAGCATTTCTGACTTGCAGCCTTGACATATTTATCCCTGACTGTGCTTTTGTGTTGGAGAATGCTTCCTTCTCTGGCTGGGAGACTGAAGCAGCTGTCTATGGGAAGAAGGCTATGGCTGGTCAGGATATTTCCCTGAGGGGGATTTTGTGACCAACTAGCACATTCAAACTCTCCTTTCCCTGTTATTTTCTTTATATGTAACTTGGTTGATGCATGCAAATGAACATCTCCCATGAGGGACCTGTATCTTCAGTGCGGTTTCACTGAGTACCTACCATATGCCAAGTATTGTGCTGTACCATGGGGACAGGACAATAAAGTAAGCTATGGCTCTTACCATTCGCCTGGTAAGACAGATATAAGTGGTTGCAAGGTTGTTGAAGGTGGTGATGGAGATGAGAAGTGATCTATAATCTGAGGCCTGAGAGATGGGTGAGAGTACAAGCAGGGGAAGGAGCATGTACGAAGGCCTGGAGTTGGCAGCAGGAGTAAGATGAATCTGAGGACAGTTAAAAAGTACAGTATATAGAGAAAGGGAGACAAGATCCACTTTAAGGATTTTCAGTTTTGTCCTAAAGGAAAGCAATAGTAGGATTTGAAGCAGGTAAGGGGGAAAATGCAAGCTTGCATTTTAAATAGGAATTTGGCAATTGGATGGGGTTCGGGGGTCGTCTTTATCCCTAAGTAGGTTGGTCCACACCCGAGCATGTGATGCCAGTTCTTATCACAAGTAGCCAATGAGGCCATCCCCACAGAGAGTGTGTTACGGGAACAGATGGTGGGGGCCAGTGTAGGGAAATTGGAGCAGGACAGGATGGGATAAGAACAGAACTAAGAGAGCTACCTGCAGCCCTGGCCTTGCTGTCTCTGAAACCTAAACCCAAACCATCTCTCAGCTTCTCTCCTTGGGACCACATAACCTAAGAACAGTTGTCTGACTGCAAACCACATGGTGTCCAAACAGAAGACCTTGGAACTGGGACTTTTTCTGCTATTTTCTTTTGCTTTCCAGCGATTTTTTCAGCAGAGCCTTGGCTTAGCTTGGAGCTGATTGCCCTGAGCTGAGCTGGAGCTGCCACCCTGAGAGCCACGTCTGGGATGAACATTGCAGCTGCCCAGGGAACAGCTGGTTAAGCCCTCAGCAGCTGCAGCAGCTGGGATTCCACCCAACATTTGAGCTAGGATTAATCCCATTTCCTCCACACACATCCTTTCCTTGTTCTAGCTGCTGGCTAGCATATAGTATCTTGTAGAATCTTTGAGACTAGATAACTTGAATCTCTCCCTGTCTAAGCTGGAGACAAAGTCACCCACCTTTCTCTTCTCTTTGAGGCAGCTGACCCAAAACACCTTAGGACCACCACAGGAGGGAGGGTATGGATCTTTCTCTGTCATGTAACCTCCTTTCCCTCATCCTTTTCATCCTCTGATAAACTGTCTAGGATGGTTATTCTTTGAAATGTTTGAGTTTCATAGCCATTAGAATTGTCTAAAGCTGAAGGGGCTTATTTGGCGGGTGAGGAGGTGGATTTCTGTTATCTTTGCAAGACTGTACCAAGGCCTGGAAACTTGGTGGGAGTGTTGCAGGAAGAGCAAACACCCTACAGGTGGCTGTCACTTTCAGTGATTGCTTCTCACTGAACTGTGATCTTATAGTTGAGAACAATAGAGCTGTATATTTTCTTTGGTGCTTGTGCACCAGCTGTGTGACCTTGAGGAAATCACTTAGTAAGAGATGCCAGAGGCCACAATGAGATGCTTCCAAGAAGTTGGAAGTAAAGAGGTGCTCTGAGATTTAAACAAGGCAAATTAACACACAAAAGGACAAGGCAATTCCTCCCAGGTCCAGAGAATTGACTACCTCCCTTCAGCAAATATTTGTTAAAGCCCTGAAAAGGCTGATAGGCATTGTATTATGCTAAAGATTTTTGACATTTTTCTAGAGAAAATGGCAATGGTCTTAATGGATTAAATTAATTTAATTAGGTTTTGGCTTAGAGGAGCATCTTGATCAAATTTGGGTTTTAAAAAGATCACTCTAGCTGCTAAGTGGAGAATGGATTATAAGGGAGTTAGTGGATCCTGGGAGGACAGCAAGCAAAAAGGATTATGCAGTAGTGCAGATAAGGGTGCTACTGGCAATGGAGATGGAAAGAAAGGAAGGTTTCAGGAGTTAATTATATTTGTGCGGTTGATAGGACTTGGTGCTTGAATGGATAGAGGAGGGAGTGAAAAGTAGGAGAAAAAGATTTCTCTCAGCTTTTTATCTGCTTGATATTAATGTAACTAAAATGAACAAGAAAGAGTAATCAGTCAGTATAATCTATTTATCCAAAATGGAATGTGGCAAATAAACTTCTCAATCATTCAGAATTGTTACCAGTGCCCAGAATTATCTTGGGGAGGGAGGTGCCGATGTGGTCACTGGTAGGGCAGGGATTATGCTTCGGGCCTCCATGTGGAACCTGGCTGAAATGCCCCACAAAGATAGTCCTCTCCTTTGACCCTAATTTTCTTCTCATCAGACAACAGTCTGACACCTCACCAGAAATGGGAATGGCCCACCATAGAGAACACAGGCATCCTGGGTGGAGAAAAGGGAAAGCGATGGATGCATTGGTGTGGTGGGGCCCAGATCAGGCCCTCATATATTATTGTGAGGCTTCTTAGCATGTGAGTATTTGGAGGCGAACTGAGCAAGTCTAGTTCCCAAGCTGGCTAGACTGAGTGCTCTTCCCTGGATCATTTTTCTTAGTGATGTCCATCTGGCTACAGCATCTGCCTTTCTCTGGGCATACCTTTTGGGCCAAATTATGAATTCACTTTCAAACTAATCATGATAATTATTATGATGGCTTCAACTTAATGAGTCCCAAATCTTTCTTAATAGGGTAATTGGGATATCACATACAATATCTCATTACTTCTCACAACAGTGGTGCAAAATAGGTATTTGATTCCAGAACGGTTTCAATCAGATCATAAGGAGCGCTGGAGTCCCAGGTTCTGAGGCTATGCAGCCAAAAACAATGCCTCAAATCACAGAACCAAGCCAGTGGGGGCGCTGTGGCAACTGCCACCTAACCACTAAAACCTGCAATTTGCAGACAGATGCCGCCACACCGAATGCTGGAAAGCAGGCTGACGCTGCTGCCACTGTCCACACTGGAACCCCATCTTTCTACCAGCATCCAGGAAATGACAAACAACTGCTATTTTGATCCATCCATTTCATGGAAGAGAAACTGAGGCTCAGAGTAATTAAGTAACCTGCCTGAGATCACAGAGTGATAAGCCAGCCTTTGAAGCCAGTTCTGGTCGCCTGCAAGTCCCTGCTGTTTCCACCATGTTTTGCCTGTGATGCACTTTCTTCTCCAGGCCAGTTTCCCAGCCTGCAGTCTGGGGAAGTCATGCTCCATCAGCGGTTCTCAAAGCACAGTCTTCAGACCAGCAACACCAGCATCACCTTCACTTGGAAACTTGTTCAGAATGCAATTTCTTGGGTCCTATCCAGACCTACTAAATCAAAAACTCTGGTGTAGGGCCCAGTGATCTTTGTATTAACAACCCCTTCAGGTGACTCTTTGCATCCTCAGGTTTGAGAATAACTATACCAGATGATCACCAAGGTGCTCTCGCTCTGATGGGCTATAATTAAAATATTTTGTGAGTTGCTGGTTATGGTCCCTGGATTGAGCAAGGTCCCCTGAGAGGAGCTAAGTACTTCCCATTTTCCTTAAATGGATTGGTGTTTGTCATACTCCATACTAGCAGTACTTGAGAGTAAGTGCAGGAATGAGGGGAGAACCAGACATGAGAAACATGCAAGGAAGAGGCCTGCATGTGTATCCGGGTTATTTTTCTGCGAAGTGCCTAGAGACACATATCCTTAATTGGCCTAGCGACACGTGAACGTATGGGAGGTGCCTTAAAACTGACATGTCAAAAATAAACGTATTAACTCAATATATTCCCCATGCCCCTACTAAAAAACTCTTCTTCCCAAGTCCTCTAATTCTATAGATAGAATTGCCATATTCCTTCACTTTGTCCCCGTTAATCAGGTCATCAGCTGCATAACTCCTGTCTAGCATGCCTTTTGTGTGAGTCCTTACCACGCTCTCTGTTGCTCCTTTGGTCCAGGCCCTCATCTTTCCCCTCCTAGATACTGGCTTTCACACAGGGCTCCCCACTCCCAGCCCCAGACTCTCAGGTACACCCTCCTCCGCAGGGCCACCAATGTGACCCTTACAAAGCACAGCTCTCCTCAGGGCACTGCCCACCCCACCATACCCCCACCAAGGAAACAGCAAATGTTCCATTGCTTATTGCTGTGTTTCCCAAACTTTGTACTGTTTTCAAGACTGTGTCCACAGTCTCTTTCTACCCATATAATTATTTAATATTTTCCTCTAATTCTAGGCTTTTTTCTTACTACCAACTTTAGCCTCTTCTGAGCAAGAATGTTTGTGAAGTCATTTGGCATTTTAGCTAAAATTATAACAAAAACAAAATTTTTTTTAAAGTTTGCATGTTACCTAAGTCATATACCACTACAGGTGTATTTTGAGAACACTGGGTGTCTTGCCAATGGGTTTCAGCCCTAGGCAAGTTCACTATGGATTCACTGAGACCAAAAAATGACAATGGAACATTCTTGGGGTGAAGGGGTTGATGCCCAACTTTATTCTCATGGTGGCAGGTCAATCACTAGAATCCCTCCACTCAGAGTGAGTTTGCATGCAGCAAGCCGGTCTCTGCCTCTGGGCCTCTCTGCCCACACAGCCATCCTGCACAGCCATCCTCTGGGCCTTTCTGCCCCCACCATCTCAGTCTCTGTCCTCGGTGCTGCCACCATTCCAGTCTCTGCTCTCCTGCAGCTTTGCAGCCATGCATGCCACTGTGTCACCCAGAGCACTGGGTGGAGCTCATTATATAGAGTCAATAGCAACGTATTGCCCACACGTGTGTGGAGAGCTAGCCGACCACGGCCAGGTGACAATCCTGGCCATAGGACCCTTCACTTTATCCATACTAGGGTACTGAATAAAGCTCAAATTCTTAAAGTTGGCATTAAGAGCCTGCCCTGATCTGACCCCAGTCTCATGTCCAGCCTTATCTTCCTTGCATAGCCCACACACATAAAGTGCTCCAGGTACAAGGCCTATGCCGTATTTCCAGACGCACTATGTTTTTTTTCACTCTTCCTTTAGCAGTTAACGTCTGTTAACTTTTTCCCTAGGGCTTTAAGGCTCATCTCAATTATCAATTATTGTATGAAATCTCTGTTCCTTCCAGAAAGACTCAATCAACTTCCTTTCTTCTTTTCTTCTTTCCTTCCTTCCTTTCTCTGTTTTGAATAATGGTTTCTTCCTGTATGCTTCTAGCTACCTATACCGTGATGTGAAACTTAATATAATTTTGCCTTCTAATCTTTTGCTTGATAATTTTCCGTACTATAACATTTGGAGGTGTACCACTTAGAGTCCTTGGAGGAATCGAGGAGAATGTAATGAAAGGCTGTTCATAAAGGTGGGAACAGGGTGAAGGAGTAGTATCCATAAGGGTGCTGAAGCTTCCTGAGTCTGGCACCAGTAAGGAGCCATTACAGATGGTAAACCCTAGATTTGAAGGCACTGAGGGGGAAGGGTTATAAGAACCCAGTAAGAGCTGTAACTGTAGTTGTAGTTGAAGGAGAAGGACACCCAACAGGGTCTGTAGCCTCTGGTAGCTGCATCAGCGAGTCCAAGAAAGGCAACAGAGAAATTGCTAATGCAACCAATGCACAGAATCAGGAGAAATAATACACTGTTATTATTTTAAACCACCAAGTTTTGATATAGTTTCTTATGCAACAATAGATAATTGATACATCAATGGGCAGGTGACCTATAACTGTTTCTCCACCAAAGTTGTGGAGAACCCAGAAACCCTGAAGACCTGCACAGTGGAACCCATAATTCTGATGGAAATACAGTAAAAATGTTTTCATTTTTCATAGAGATATCTGAACAGTTTTCTGGGAGTGCTGAGTTTTAATTTTTCCTCAGTTGTTTGAGACAGCAATATATAATGCTGTCCTAGAAATTTTATTCCAAGCCTATTTACCTAACATCAGGATAGTTTGCTTCCTTTAGTTGATACGATATTGATGATCTTTGTATATCTGTGATATTTACAAACTGAATATTTTATGCATTACTTTTTTTATTTTGCTATCATTAATGTATAATTAGATGAACAACATTATGGTTACTAGACTCTCCCTATTGTCAAGTCCCCACCACATACCCCATTACAGTCACTGTCCATCAGCATAGTAAGATGCTATAGAGTCACTACTTGTCTTCTCTGTGTTATACTGCCTTCCCCATGTCCCCTCTCCACTACATTATACATGCAAATCGTGATGCCCTCTTTTCCCCTTTATCCCTCCCTTCTCACCCATCCTCCCCAGTTCCTTTCCCTTTGGTAACTGTTAGTTCATTCTTGGGTTCTGTAAGTCTGCTACTGTTTTGTTCCTTTAGTTGTTCTTTGTTCTTATACTCCACAGATGGGTGAAATCATTTGATACTTGTCTTTCACCACCTGGTTTATTTCACTGGGCATTATACCCTCTAGTTCCATCCATGTTGTTGCAAATGGTAGGATTTGTTTTCTTCTTATGGCTAAATAGTATTCCATTGTGTATATGTACCACATCTTCTTTATCCATTCATCTACTGATGGACACTTAGGTTGCTTCCATTTCTTGGCTATTGTAAATAGTGCTGCAATAAACATAGGGGTGCATCTGTCTTTTCAAATTGGGCTGCTGCATTCTTAGGGTAAATTCCTAGGAGTGGAATTCCTGGGTCAAATGGTATTTCTATTTTGAGTTTTTTGAGGAACCTCCATACTGCTTTCCACAATGGTTGAACAATTTTACATTCCCACCAACAGTGTAGGAGTGTTCGCCTTTCTCCACATCCCCACCAACATTTGTTGTTGTTTGTCTTTTGGATGTTGGCCATCCTAACTGGTGTAAGGTGATACCTCATTGTGGTTTTAATTTGCATTTCTCTGATGATTAGGGATGTGGAGTATCTTTTCATGTGCCTGTTGGCCACCTGAATTTCTTCTTTGGAAAAGTGTCTGTTCAGTTCCTCTACCCATTTTTTTTTTGCATGAACTTTATAGTTTATTGCTATTATGTTTTCTTTTTTTAAAACATTGTTTTCTAAATATTTGTTTCACATAGACAAACGCAGAGTTGACATTTCTTTTTTTTAATTTTAAATTCATTTCTTTTATAGTCAGTTTGTTTTTATTATTATTATTATTATTTAATATAATTTATTTTGGTATCATTAATCTACAATTACATGTGCAATATTATGGTTATTAAACTACCCCTTCATCAGGTCCCCCCCACCAACCCCATTACAGTCACTGTCCATCAGCGTAGTGAGATGCTATAGAATCACTGCTTGTCTTCTCTGAGTTGTACAGACCTCCCCATGCCCCGCGAACATTACGTCTGCTAATCGTACTGCCCCTTTTTCCTCTTATCCCTCCCTTCCCACCCATCTTCCCCAGTCCCTTTCCTAGTCCATTCTTGGGTTCTGTGAGTCTGCTGCTGTTTTGTTCCTTCAGTTTTTTTCTTTGTTCTTATACTCCACATATGAGTGAAATCATTTGATACTTGTCTTTTTCGGCTTGGCTTATTTCACTGAGCATAATACCTCTAGCTCCATCCATGTTGTTGCAAATGGTAGGATTTGTTTTCTTCTATGGCTGAATAATATTCCATTGTGTATATGTACCACATCTTCTTTATCCATTCATCTACTGATGGACACTTAGGTTGCTTCCATTTCTTGGCTATTGTAAATAGTGCTGCGATAAACATAGGGGTGCATCTGTCTTTTTCAAATTGGGCTGCTGCATTCTTAGGGTAAATTCCTAGGAGTGGAATTCCTGGGTCAAATGGTATTTCTATTTTGAGTTTTTTGAGGAACCTCCATACTGCTTTCCACAATGGTTGAACAATTTTACATTCCCACCAACAGTGTAGGAGGGTTCCCCTTTCTCCACATCCCCACCAACATTTGTTGTTGTTTGTCTTTTGGATGTTGGCCATCCTAACTGGTGTAAGGTGATACCTCATTGTGGTTTTAATTTGCATTTCTCTGATGATTAGGGATGTGGAGTATCTTTTCATGTGCCTGTTGGCCACCTGAATTTCTTCTTTGGAAAAGTGTCCGTTCAGTTCCTCTGCCCATTTTTTAATTGGCTTATTTGCTTTTTGTTTGTTGAGGTGCTTGAGCTCTTTATATAATTTGGATGTCAACCCCTTATCAGATACATCATTTATGAATATATTCTCCCATGCTGTAGGATGCCTAGTTCTATTGATGGTGTCCTTTGCTGTACAGAAGTTTTTTAGTTTGATATAGTCCCACTTGTTCATTTTTGCTTTTGTTTCCCTTGCCCAGGAGAAATGTTCATGAAGAAGTTGCTCATGTTTATGTCCAAGAGATTTTGCCCATGTTTTTTTCTAAGAGTTTTATGGTTTCATGACTTAATTCATGTCTTTGATCCATTTTGAATTTACTTTTGTGTATGGGGTTAGACAGTGGTCCAATTTCATTCTCTTACATGTAGCTGTCCAGTTTTGTCAACACCAGTTGTTGAAGAGGCTGTCATTTCCCCATTGTATATTCATGACTTCTTTATCATATATTAATTGACCATATATGCTTGGGTTTATATCTGGGCTCTCTAGTCTGTTCCATTGGTCTGTGGGTCTGTTCTTGTGCCAGTACCAAATTGTCTTGATTACTGTGGCTTTGTAGTAGAGCTTGAAGTCAGGGAGCATAATTCCCCCCACTTTATTCTTCCTTCTCAAGATTGCTTTGTCTATTCAGGGTCTTTTGTGGTTCCATATGAATTTTAGAACTATTTGCTCTAGTTCATTGAAGAATGCTGTTGGTATTTTGATAGGGATTGCAGTGAATCTGTAGATTGCTTTAGGCAGGATGGCCATTTTGACAATATTAATTCTTCCTATCCATGAGCACAGGATGTGTTTCCATTTATTGGTATCTTCTTTAATTCTCTCATGAGTGTGTTATAGTTTTCAGACTATAAGTCTTTCACTTCCTTGGTTAGGTTTATTCCTAGGTATTTTATTCTTTTTGATGCAACTGTGAATGCATTGTTTTCCTGATTTCTCTTTCTGCTAGTTCATTGTTAGTGTATAGGAATACAACAGATTTCTGTGTATTAATTTTGTATCCCGCAACTTTGCTGAGTTCTGATATTAGATCTAGTACTTTTGGAGTGGATTCTTTAGGGTTTCTCATATACAGTATCATGTCATCTGCAAACAGGGACAGTTTAAGTTCTTCCTTGCCAATCTGGGTGCCTTTTATCTCTTTGTGTTGTCTGATTGCCATGGCTAGGACCTCCAGAACTGTGCTGATAAAGTGGGGAGAGTGGGCATTCTTGTCTTGTTCCCGATATTAAAGGAAAATCTGTCAGCTTCTCGCTGTTAAGTATAATGTTGGCTGTGGCTTTGTCATATATGGCCTTTATTATGTTGAGGTACTTGCCCTTTATACCCTTTTTGTTGAGAGTTTTTATCATGAATGGATGTTGAATTTTGTTGAATGCTTTTTCAGAATCTGTGGAGATGATCATGTGGTTTTTGTCCTTCTTTTTGTTGATGTGGTGGATGATGTTGATGGATTTTCGAACGTTGTACCATCCTTACATCCCTGGGATGAATCCCACTTGATCATAGTGTATGATCCTCTTGATGTATTTTTGAATTCGGTTTGCTAATATTTTGTTGAGTATTTTTGCATCTATGTTCATCAGGGATATTGGTCTACAGTTTTCTTTTTTTGTGGTGTCTTTACCTGGTTTTGTTATTAGAGTGATGTTGGCCTCGTAGAATGAGTTTGGGAGTATTCCCTCCTCTTCTACTTTTTGGAAAACTTTAAGGAGGATGGGTATTAGGTCTTCACTAAATATTTGATAAAATTCAGTGGTGAAACCATATTGTCCAGGGGTTTTGTTCTCAGGTAGTTTTTTGATTACCAATTCAATTTCCTTGCTGGTAATTGGTCTATTCAGATTTTCTGTTTCTTCCTGGGTCAGCCTTGGAAGGTTGTATTTTTCTAGAAAGTTGTCCATTTCTTCTACATTATCCAGTTTATTATCATATAATTTTTCATAGTATTCTCTCATAATTCTTTGTATTTCTGCGGTGTCTGTATTAATTTTCCTTTCTCATTTCTGATTCTATTTATGTTTGCAGACTCTTTTTTTTCTTGATAAGTCTGGCTAGGGGTTTATGCATTAATTTTTTTTAGTTTATTTTGATATCATTAATCTACAATTAAATGAGTAATATTATGGTGATTACACTACCCCCTTCATCAGGTTCCCCCCCCCCAACCCCATTGCAGTCACTACGGTCCATCAGCGTAGTGAGATGCCATAGAGTCAGTACTTGTCCTCTCTGGGTTGTTCAGGCCTCCCCGTTATGCATTACTTTTTAAGGTGATTGATATTTAAGAGTTTCATGCTCTACCGACTGAGCTAGCCAGGCACTTGGAGATTGATATATATATATATTTTTTACTTTATCAAATATACATCACAGTGCTCCTCCAGTTCCCTTCCCTCTCTTCTCTGTCCCCACCCACTCCTCTCCCCCTTAGTAACTACTACTAGTCACTTCTCAGTGTCTATGAGTCTAATGCTGTTTTGTTCCTTATGTTTTGCTTTGTTTGTATATTCCACAAATAAGTGAAATCATATGGTATTTGTCTTTCTCTGCTTGGCTTATTTCACTGAGCATAATTCCCTCTAGATCCATGCATGTTGTTGCAAATGCCAGTATTTCTTTTCTCTTTATGGTTGAATAATATTCCATTGTGTATATGTACCATATCTTCTTTATCCATTCATCTACTGACGGACACTTAGGTTGCTTCCATATCTTGGCTATTGTAAATTATGTGGCGATAAACATAGGGGTGCATGTATCTTTTTGAATCAGGGATTTTGTTTTCTTTGTTAAATTCTTGAAGTGGAATTGCTGGATCACATGGTATTTCTATATTTGTTTTTTTGAGGAACCTCCATATTGCTTTTTTCACAGCAGTTGCAACAATTTGCATTCCTACCAACAGTGTAGGAAGGTTCCTATTTCTCCACACCCTTGCCAGCATTTGCTATTTCTTGTCGTTCGGATAGTGGCCATTCTAATTGGTGTGAGGTGATATCTCATTGTGGTTTTTATTTGCATTTCCCTGATGATTAGCGATATGGAACATCTTTTCATATGCCTATTGGCCATTTGTATTTCTTCTTTGGAGAAGTATCTGTTCAGGTCCTCTGCCCATTTTTTGATCAGGTTATTTGTTTTTTGGGTGTTGGGGCATATGAGTTCTTTATATATTTTGGATATTAACCCTTTGTCAGATGAGTCATTTACGAATATATTCTCCCATACTATAGGATGCCTTTTTGTTCTGCTGATGGTGTCCTTTGCTGAACAGAAGCTTTTTAGTTTGATGTAGTCCCACTTGTTCATTTTTTATTTTGTTTCCCTTGTCCGAGGAGATGTGTTCAGGAAAAAGTTGCTCATGTTTATATTCAAGAGATTTTTGCCTATGTTTTCTTCTAAGAGTTTTGTGGTTTCATGACTTACATTCAGGTCTTTGATCCATTTCGAGTTTACCTTTGTGTATGGAGTTAGACAATAATCCAGTTTCATTCTCTTACATATAGCTGTCCAGTTTTGCCAACACCAGTTGTTGAAGAGGCTGTCTTTTCCCCATTGTATGTTCACGGCTTCTTTATCATATATTAATTGACAATATATGCACGGGTTATATTTGGGCTCTCTAGTCTGTTCCATTAATCTATGTGTCTGCTCTTGTGCCGGTATCAAATTGTTTTGGTTGCTGTAGCTTTGTAGTAGAGCTTAAAGTGAGGGAGTGTAATCCTCCCAGCTTTGTTCTTCTTTCTCAGGATTGCTTTGGCTATTCTGGGTCTTTTGTGGTTCCATATTAATTTTAGAACTATTCGTTCTAGTTCATTGAAGAATGCTGTTGATATTTTGATAAGGATTGCATTGAATCTGTAAACTCCTTTGGGCAGGATGGCCATTTTGACAAAACTAGTTTTTCCTATCCGTGAACACGGGATAGATTTCCATTTTTTGGTGTCTTCTTTAATTTCTCTCATGAGTGTCTTGTAGTTTTCAGAGTATAGATGGTGATTGACATTTAATAAACAAAATCTTCGTCCCTAGCTGTGCAGGTCTTATAAATTGGCTCACTAAACATTTACTCTTAATCACCTTCTCTTTTGCCTTCCTTTACTTTAGAGGTGGAAAAGAAATGCTAAAATTCTCTGTTTCCTTCCTTTATAGCTAGAGATGGATGGCCATATGATACAGTTTTGTTCAAGGAGTGTAGGTAAAAATCTTCTGTGAGGTCTTAATTTCCTGCATAAAAAGAAAAAGCCACAAGAGGAAAAGGACCTTTTTCTTAGCCCTTTTGCTTTCTTCCTGACTGAAAACAAGAGAATTTGAGGGTGATTTAATAAAGACACCAATTACAATTTACAAAGGTGTGGGCAGGGTATAGGGGAACCACAGCAGTACGCCAGGGTAAATATCAGAAAGGCTGTTACTGCTGTAGGCCTGAGGGGTGAGGGAAGGGAGTTACTGGAAAAAGGACAAAGGAGCTGTGTTGGTGTGTGTTGGGGGCATCTTGAGAGGTGCTGTGACCTCTGGTGTGGACACAGATACTCTCCTTCCTCCATCTGAATTCTGTGAGGACTTCCCTTTAGCTGGACCCCACTAGGATCCAGGAGGCAAGGTCTGCCTCCTAGATACATATCTGGGTAATAAAGAGTGGAGATTAATCTGAAAAGACAAATAACATAAAAGGCATCTCTTACTTATTATTATATCTCTAGTGTGTAACACATAGTAAGAATGTCTGGCACAAAGTAGGAATTGAATAAATATTTTAAGTTTAACTGAGTCCAGTTCTTTGTTCTGTCTTACAGTGCTTAAGATTCAATCTAGAATCACCAACTACCTCACTCGGTCTCAATAATTCAACATAAAATTGCTGGTCTGCAAGGAACTTCCTTTATCCAGTAGAAAAAAAGGTATTTGAGTCCCTTTCTGAGGTCAGATTAAGAAGTGACTCATTGAAATGACTTTTGTATGTTTGGAGTTTTTAAAGCATTAGATGGTTCTTTAGTTTTATAAAGCCTGCCCTCCAGTACAATCTAATTCCTACATACCCAGCTTATCAGTGCCTTCCACAAGAAATAACTTCTGTGAGCTGCCTATATGACTAAGTCTCAGTTTCCACATCTGTAAGACAAGGATGATAATAGCTACCTATCATTCAAGTCTCAGGCACAAATGTCACCTCCTTAGGCTTTCTAGGATGTCATATAAAAAAGAGGAGTACCACACCCCAAGTTACTCTCTAGCCCATTAATATCTTTTCCCCCATTGCAGTTACTGCTTTTTTATTATAATTTATTTGTTGTTTACTTGTAGATTGTTGGTCTTCTCCCTAAAGAACACTTGCTCCCTGTGAGCAAACAACTTATCTGTGATATTTGCTGCTCTATTCCCAGCACTTAGATTGGTACCTGGGACATGGTGGATGTTGGATAACTGTTGATGAATGCATGAATAATACCAGTTATCAACCTTAGGGCTATCGTGAATATTAAATGAGATAATGAAATGCACCTGGCATGAAGTGGAACTCTGTAAATGTAGGTGATTTCTTTCCTCTTTTTCCCTTCCTCATCTCCTATATCCAAATCTTCAGCCAGTTAGCTTGACTTCAGCCTCAAACATATCCTGAATTCACTACTTCATTCATCTCTACCACTCTTACCTCTCAATTGGACTACAAGTAACAGTCTCCTAGCTGATCTCCCTGCTTCCTTTTTGCTTCATCCCTCTCAAACCCTAATCCATTTTCCACAGCCAGGGAGATCTATTAGATACACAATTCAGATCATGTCATGCCCCAACTTAAGCATCCTCAACAGCTTTCTAGGTATTTAGAATTAAACCAAATTCTCTTTACATGACCTGGCCCCTCCCATCCTCTTAGACTTCATCTGCTTCAGGCTAATTGGCATTCTCTTTCTCTTCTGGAATTTAAAAATTTATTTCCATCTTAACGCTGATGGATTCTTCTGTCAAAATCTTGTGCTAACTGGCTCCTTGTCATTCAAACTTGTTTCAATGGGGCTTTCTTTGAGAGGTAGTGTCACTAATCTAAAGTGGTCATGTCTTATCACACTGCCTTTTATAGCACTTGATACTATTTCCTTGTATATATGTTTGTTTCTTCCCAGCTAGGTTTTAAGTTTCCTGAGGACAGAGACCTTGTCTGTCATGTTCATTGTTCTACCTCCAAAGCTAGAGTAATTCCTGGAACACATATGCTCAATAAATATTTGTTGAATAAATGATTGCATTGATTATGATCATGATGAAAACAAAACGTCAGATGACCTGGTCACAAATTCTAACATTTCCTCAAGAATAAGAACTGCAATTCTGAAGTTAGATCTTGGAAGACTGGGAAAACCTGACAGTGAAAGACGTGGGGCTGAAGCCTGGGAGAAGCGGGGAGCGAGTATATTGGAACTTTGGCCTTTTTTCGTATCCAAGGACTCCAGAAATCTTGCAAAAAGGAGCGCTAGAATCTTTTCACCAGAAGTTCCAGCCTAGCCACAACAGGTATTTTCTATCTACGAGTCCTCTCAGCCACTTCTGCTAGGTTGCAAAAGCGCAAACACCTCTAGGACCCCGGGTTCCTTTCTGTTTCTTTATGAATGAACCGGCTCTAGTCTGCGCACGCGCAGCTCCTAGTTCTCCCGCTCCACGTGAGGCCCACCCTTCCCTTCTGCTGGCGACCCCGCCCTTATCCAGTCTAATGGACCAATGGCAAGCCGCCTTGGGGGCGGAGCCCGGAGCGGCGCGGCACTGTAGATCCCCAGGCGCCCGGCTCCCTCGCGTTAGTCTTGCTGTGTTGTGATCACGTGGGCAGCTCCGGGCGCGGTGCTTGTTTTGGTTTCCCTCTACCCTACCCCTGGCAGCTTCGGAGTGAGGGACATTCTGGTGCTTTGCCTCGCCTGCTTACATTCTGACCTCCTCTTCTTAAGGGCGCTCTCAGCCCGCAGTTCTGCAAGCCCTTCGGGGCCGGCTCCTGCCATGCCGCTAGTTCGCTACAGGAAGGTGGTTATCCTCGGATACCGCTCCGTAGGTGAGTCTCCGCCTTGGGAAAAACACGGACGCACCGCGGCTTTGTGGCCAGAGGAGGCGCGCTGTCGCGGTAACGCGACCGTGGGAGGAATGGTGGCATCGTTAGAACGGGGTTGTAGAGCGAGGGTTCAAAGGATGGAGGAGGAAAGGCTGGGGTGGTCGTAGTGTATTGAGGGCTCCAGGGAGCGGGAGCACGTAAGGGTTAATGTGGGCTTGGCTGCAGGTACACCAGAGTGTCTCCAGCGTTACTCTGGGGGGTGGGGGTGGCGTCAGGATTTGATGATGGGGGTGCGTTCTGCGTCGGGCAAATCGCAGGGGTCCGAGTGCTGGTCAGAGTTGATCCTAGGGAATCCCGGATCTTTCCAGGCGTGGGGTGGGGAAAGGCGGCAGGAAAGGCTTCCTGCGGCGCAACTGAATGCATCCGGTGGACGAGATGCAGAGACCCAGGGCGAAAAGAGGGTGAGGATAGGCTAAGAAAAAGCTTTGTATGGGGCACTCACAGGCTAGGGTGCTAATTTGGGGTCCCCTTTAGTTCTGGGCCACAGCCGGAAAGGACAGATGTGAATGTGGATGTGAATGTGGATGGTTGATTTGGATAGACTATCACTGCTTCCCACAGGGAAGACATCTTTGGCACATCAGTTTGTGGAGGGCGAGTTCCTGGAAGGCTATGATCCTACGGTGGAGAATAGTAAGTAGACGTCTACCTTAGGGGTGAGGCAGGGAGGACTTGGGTACCCCACCCAAAGCCATAATTCAGCATTTTCCTGGTACCAAGGGGCTGATTTAATTAGACATTAAATATTATCTCTAGCAATCCTGTTCTATGAGTGGAGCTAGAGTGTAGATTTTGCAAGATGCTGAATCCAGAATGGTGTGGATGTAGACAATAAGAACCCTAATGTTGTCTCTCCAGTTTGCTGGAGAGCTTCATGGACCTGGTCCATCTGTGTCACCTGCAGGGCTAAGAATGTATGGGGGCACACATGGCTAGCCCTTTAAGGCACCTCACAGTCAAGTTTTCTTTTCTTTTCAGCCTACAGCAAGATAGTGACTCTTGGCAAAGATGAGTTTCACCTACACCTGGTGGACACAGCAGGGCAGGTACCAGTTGGGGGTAGGGGATCTAAACATGGCACTTCAGTTCTGGGAGATCAAGTCTGGTAGCCTCCGTGGTTTATCTGTAAAGTAGTATGAAAAGAAAAGCATTTTAACAGCTGGTAGTGTATAGCGATTATTGTAGCTACTTTGTAAATGCTTTTTGAATAGAAGTAAAGAGTAGGGAGTGCCCCAGGGAGGGTCCCCAGGATGCAGCCTACCAGATTTTGCCAAGTTGTGGATATAGGTACCGATGTTTCTATTTCTTGTCAGGATGAATACAGCATTCTGCCCTATTCATTCATCATTGGGGTCCATGGTTATGTGCTTGTGTATTCTGTCACCTCTCTGCATAGGTAAGTGACCAAGGTTTTGAGTGGGGTACTTGAGAGGATATGAGGACTGGTACAGAATAAGGTTATAGCTCCATTTCTTGTGTTTAAAGCTTCCAAGTCATTGAGAGTCTATACCAAAAGCTACATGAAAGCCATGGGAAAACCCGGTAAGTGGCCCTGGGGATAGACATAGTGTGGACACAGGGGATGAGACAGAACAGAAAGGAGTACTGGTCTAAGTTAGGGAGGCAGCCAAGATATAGATCCTTCTGGTCTGATGGGACGTTTCCAGTCCTGACGTGAAGGAGGTTGGGGTCCACAGGGAATGGGAGGGGATCCTGTAGTAACTGCTATCTCCTCACAGGCTGCCAGTGGTGCTCGTGGGGAACAAGGCAGATCTCTCTCCAGACAGGTATGGAAATCTCTGCAGTTCAAGGCAAAGGAAAGTGGGATGGAGTGGGAATGAGTCAGGCTCTAGTCCTAGCTCTTGACACTGACATGAACAAGTCATTTCATCTCTTCATTTCTAACTTGAAGGTTAAGACAAGATAACCCTGCTGTTGCAAAATCTATAATTTTATATCTCAAGCCTCAGTCCTAGGCTCCTTTGTTTTCATATATATTCTTCTTCCCCAGCCTCCTCCCAAACCCTTGGAAGTGGAATGGGTTAGAGGAAGTCTAGATCCTATAAAGATTTTGCAGACAGCATGGGAACATTGCTATCCTCTATTTTCACATCCCAACTTGGTTTGTAGGGAGGTCCAGGCAGTTGAAGGGAAGAAGCTGGCAGAGTCCTGGGGTGCGACATTTATGGAGTCATCTGCTCGAGAGAATCAGGTGCTGGGCCTGAAGATTTGGAATGGGTGTGTGGGTAGCACTGTTTTTCTATGGCACTGCTTGGTGGTGGGGGTGGTACGGGAGGAGGTACTCATCTTGGAGCTAGGTGGTATTGGCACTAACTTTTTAGCCTTGAATTCTTATCTCTTGCAGCCGACTCAAGGCATCTTCACTAAAGTCATTCAGGAGATTGCCAGGGTGGAGAATTCCTATGGGCAAGAGCGCCGCTGCTGCCTCATGTGAACCCTTGGACACAGGGTAGCTGCCTTGATTCTTCCCCTTCCACTTGCCAGGCTCCAGCAGGGGCAGGCCCTCAGGACTTTACGGGTATGGGTGCCAGCTGTGTTCCCTGGCCCTCTGGGCACAGTGTGGTACCCTCATGTTTGCACACTTTCCCCAGGTTTTAGTAGCCTGGTTAATGTTTACAAAGGGGCAAGGATGTGTCTTGAGCACTGGCCTCTAGCCCTCTGTTTTTGCTAAATGAGTTATTATAACCTGCAGGGTTGGGATATGAGTCCTGGGCAATGTTTATTCAGGACGCAGTCTCCTGTGTAGGTTTTGGGTGTTGGCTGGGTGAAGGGAGCTTGGGACTCCTGAAGTGAAGCTGGCTCCCTGGGGTGATAATGTATATATGCAAATAAACTGAGAAATCTTTTTGTTGTTGACTTCTCTATATCTGGGGAGCACTCAGGGCAAGTATCTCCTTTTCCAAGGAGTGATGAGTGTGGTCTTTGGTGGGGAATCAGGGCCAATTCTTTTCTCCTACTCCTACTTTCCCTCCTATTCCTTACTCCTCAGTCATTCAGGATCATTACCCCAAGACTAACTACTCACTTCTCCCTTTTTTTTTTCTGGAAATATTACAATTTTACCAACAATTTCATGCCCATAAATTTGACAATTTAGATAATACAGACCAAAGCTTGCTCAGTAAAGTATAGATGACCCGAATAATTCTATATCTATTAAAGAAATTGAATTAGTAGGTAAGAACTTTTCACCGCAGATAACTTCAGGCCCATGTGGCCTCTCTGTCAAGTTCTGCCAAATATCTGAAGAAGAATAATTCTAAGAATTCCAAATTCTTCCAGAAAATAGAAGAGGAGAGAATACTGCCCAAATAATTTTATGAGGTTAGCATTGCCTGATACCAAAACCAGATAAAGGCATTACGGGAAACGGAAGTTACAGACCAATGTCCCATATAAACCTGGATATAAAAATCCTCAAAACAATATCAGAAAATTAAATCCAGCAATAATACATCATACAAAGTCTCCCACCTTTTTTTTACTGGGTCCTTCCTATACAGGTACCAGTTTGCTGCCACTCCCAGGTGTGTAGGCTATGAAGATCCCCTTAACTACAGAAACACCACCCTCTAGTGGCCAGCTGCCACATGCTGACCTAGCTTCCCTCCTGGGGCCTGGCATTTACTGGAACTCAAACAGGGTAGAGTTTGCGGAGGAGGAAGCCCCTCATTCCCATGGTGTAAGAATTGAGAAAGAGTATAGATATAGAGGCAGGGACTTAACTGTATGTGAAGATTTTGGCTTTCTAAGAAAGTAAGAAATCATGCCCCTTGTTTATGTCAATCTCCCCCACCTCCCATGTCCCCATTGCTCTTCATTAAAACGTTCTTTGCTCTTTTCCTAGCTGACCTCTTCATACCTCTTACACCTTTGGAGTTGTGCTTCCTTTTTTAGGTGTCAAAGGTATTGTTTCTGCCCTTTCTTATTGACCTGTGACCTCAGGAGGAGGATGGATATTTCAGGTTTGGTTCTATCTGCCTCTATTCCTGTCTCTACTTTACTTCCTAGGGCCTAACTGACCTAATACCTCTTCCAAGGACTTACAAGGGTTACTTGAATGATATCCTGACTGCACAGATTTCTCCTGCCAACTGGGGGATCCTGAGATACTCTTGTCAACGCACTTGGTAGGGAAGAATGGACAAATCTAGGTGTGACTTTTTTTAGATGTAACCTTTTTAGTGCCTGGCTCTAGGCTAGTTGGCGATGACTGTCACACTGTTTTTCAAAAGTCCGGCCAACTGCTTTTGCGTCTCTGATCCAGAATCTAAAAGGAAATAAAGGGCTGCTAGAAGGAACATTCTCCAAAGAGTGATCTCAGTGGTTTGCAGTCTCTTTAGGGTTGTCACCACCCTCCCTCCTTACATAAAAAATAGGTCCGTTTGCACATTTGATCTGGAATACTCATTACAGGTATCTACCTACCCTCTTGCTGCCATTTCCATGAGGTCTGGCATATAAATGTCTGACATTTTCTAGGAGTGTATCAAACAACCTCAAGGCCTGATAACAGTAAAGAACAGTAGTTAATGGCTACGTTGAAATAGTCACTCTTCCACTTTTTTGGGTGATGCTGGGTAGCCACTTAACCTCTTCACCTCTCTGGGCCTCAGTTTCTCATATATGAAGTGTAGTTAAACCTTTACAGGGCTGAGATTGAGAAACTGAAGTGATAGGAAATGCTTAGCTCAGTTCCTCATGCATAAGAAACCCTCAAGAAATGGTGGCTATTGTTATTGGAGGTCTTTCTGGTGAGGGTCAGCCTCCCTGTAGTGGGAGCAGAGAGTAGGGAGGGTCCTTATATTTTCCAACTTCTGTCTCTTGGGTTAACTTGTTCCACTATAGCTAGGACAGGTGTGGGGTCATTGCTGCAATTTTTGCTGAAATAGACCTGAATGGTCAGTGCAGGGTACATGATGTCAGTGTGTGGCAAGCACAGGACATGCATAATCCTGATCCCTCCTATGACCCTGGCCAGTAGGTATTTACGTTTCCTACACTGTTCAGTAAAGAAGCCACAAGTCACATGAGTATTTAAGCTTAATTTCATATTAAAATTAAAATAAAAAAGTTCCTCAATTGCACTACTTACTTTCAAAGTGCTCTATAGCTGCACATGGCTAAGGCATATTAGATTGTGCAGACATAGCACATTTCCATCACTGCAGAAAGTTCTACTGGAGAGCACCCTAAAACCTTTCCCACAAAATCAGCCCTGCACCTGATTTGTTTGCCTCTTTCTCCACATCTTACAAAGAACTATATATATATATATATATATAAATCCTAGGAAAAACATGACCATTGGTTTGAATCATGGCTCAACTTCTCAATAGATATAGTTCGTTGTGCAATGGTACCTAGTTTAGCTTCAATCTCTTCATCTGTAACCCTGACATAACTCCCTGTAATTCATAAGGTGGCTGAAGAAAAACTAAGAATATATAAAATATCTAGCACATAGTTAATTGTCTTCTTCTGTCCATCCTGTGGGTACAGCTAATGTAGAAAAGGCACTCCAATCCCTTCTCATCCACTTAGGGGTGGTGGGCAGGGTGTGGGGGGTTGCCTTCAAGCACAGTGTTTTGGGATCCTGTCTAGATTAAGTACTACAGTGAAGCAGAGGCAAGGCTCCCTGTTTATTAAAAAAGGGGACACAGGCCCTGAAGATCCGGAAAGAAAGACTGGGGTGGGCGGTGGGGGGTGGGATTAGCCGGGATAGGAAGGGAAAACTACATTTATGTTTTGATGAGGGAGGTGTGTGTGCGTTTTGGGGGGGCTGATAGTCCTCTTTCCTCATGAGGGGTTTTGGGAGCCAGATGGGACGACTACGGGCTCGTTCCATTTTCCTTCGGGTCCCCGAACGTGGCAAGAACCCACCCTTTT
The DNA here is from genome assembly GCA_032199065.1 of Smutsia gigantea. NCBI lineage: Eukaryota > Metazoa > Chordata > Mammalia > Pholidota > Manidae > Smutsia > Smutsia gigantea. Next base: position 341,402 of record JAVSCE010007883.1, on the reverse strand, counting down.
CAGCGCCAGGCGCCGTGCCTCACTTTCTCCATTTGCGGACTCCAGTTCCCAGGATGCAGAGCAGCGGCCAATCTCCTGGCTCTTCTTCCATCCCCCTCTCGGGAAAGACTGCCCCTGGCCAAGGCAAGGGGGCAGTTGGAGGTTCAGGGACTGGTAACTCCAAGGGAACCGAATTAGAAAGTGGCCGCAGTCCTACTTTCACGAGCCGGGCGGTAAAGGAGGTAGTTCCCTGGTCCGCGTGAAGAGGAGGGGGGCTTCGTTCCCACGTGTCTGCACAGCAGCCGGCCCGGCGCAGTCGGGGTTAACCCATGGCGGAGGGGTCCCGCAGCGTGTGCGTAGAACTGCAGAGTCACAGCCTTCCCTCCGAGAGGGCAGTATCCCTCCGCCGCTCCGCTCCAACACAAAATAGGGCCGCGTCTTCTTCTTTCTCCCCTTCTCGAGTGGGGTTCCCCAGGCAAAAGGCCGCCCCTCGGACCTCGCCCCGGAGGCTTCCTGAATCTTCACGACCGCTACCGAGATCTCGGGCCAGGAAATAGGCCTTTTGCAGGAACCACCCTACCGGCCGAACAGGAGGCGGAGGGGGGAGGCGGAGCGGCGCCGCGCTGCACTACTTTCCTCTCCGGTTGCAAATGGCTGCCTCGTTCCCCACTTTCCGCTCAGTTTCCTGACCCCCTGGCGCCGGGAGCCGGGGTTGGGCCATGCACCTCTAGGCTCCTCGCGATCACAGCCAGCCGGGGGTCGAGGGGGTGCCGCCGATCAGAGCCGGCCAGGCCGGGGGCGGGGCAGCTCCCGAAGCCAGAGGGGAAGGGAGGCGAGCTCAGGGCCTGGAGCGGCCGGAGGGGAGCGGGCAGAGGGCTCGCACCGCCCGCCCCTTCCTCTTCCTCGCCCACCTACCCTCCTCCCTTCCCCGGGGGGAGTAGGAGGTGGGGGGCTCGAAGCCGCCGAGGGCGAGCGCTTGGGGTCGAGGAGCCCGGCGCTGGGTGTGTGTCAGGTTCAGTTCCGCGGCCCCGCCGGCTCCGCGTCGCCGTAACTCGCACCCCCGGCCCGGGCGGGTAGAGGGACTCGGCGCTCCTGCGAGGGTCTCACGTTCCATCCGGGCCCGGCGCAGGGAGGTGCGGCATTCCTTCCGGGCTGCTGGGGAGGCGCCTCGACGTTCCATCTGGAGAGCCTCGACGATCCGCCCGAGCCCGGCGCGGGCGGCCGGGGCGCTGGCCCGGCCCTAGGATCGAGAGGCCGCCCGACGACGCGGATGCGGAGCCTGCTCGCCCAAGATCAAAGCCACCGGTGCTCTCTTTGTGTCCGCTCGGGATTCGCCGCCCTGGGGCTGTTCATGGAAACCTAAACTGCTGGAACCCGAGGCAGAGAACCCCTCTTTGGCTTCTTGCATTTTTTTGGGGGGGGGAGGGTGGCCACTCCGACCTGGATTTACCGTTCTTGGCCCCCCTAGGCCCCCCCGTGCGGGGGGCGGCTGTGATCGCTCTGGCGGTTGGAGGTCGGGGAGCGGCCCGGGCTCTGGCCATGTTCTCGGATGAGGATTTCTGGATCGTCCTGTGAAGAGGTGAGTGAAGTCCGCCCGGCCAGGGCCCAGAAAGGGTTGGACTGTGGGCATGGCCAGATGGACTTCTTGGCCGTAGCTGGCCTTTAGGTTGTTGAAAGGGGTGCCAGAGCTGAGGAGGGTTCCTTTGGCAGGGACTGTCAAGAGAACCAGAGCCAGTCGCCAGAGCAGAACTGAGGCCTGGTGTCTTGGGGTGTGCCTCTTTAAAGACTGGGGTTCAGGGAACCACGGGAGTTTGGGAACCTGGCCAGATCTCTTCTCTGCCTCTTTTTCTGTTGGGGGGAGCTCTGCTAAACTAGGACCCAGGTCCTGATGCCAGTACCAATCCCAGTTGGCTGCTTCTCCCTCAGGGTTCCTTGTGGGCCTTGGGAACAGAACAATTTGGGAGAGGGGGTAAGATGCCACTGCCAGGTCAGGCTTACTGCTGGGGTGGACTTAAGGTTGTTCGTGACCATCTGGGCATCCAGAGTAGTCTCTGGGAGACTCAGGGAACCCCAGATCCTTCACCAGGCCTTATTCTCTGTGCAAAGAGGGAGAGTGTGTGGAAACTGACTAGTGTGATGAAGGGGGTGGCTGGGGCCAGAAGGAGGCGGGGTTGGGGGCAGCTCTGGCCTTGCTGTTCAATTTTGAACTACCCCTGCCTGGCAAAGTGACCCCAGTGAAGCCTAGTACAGTCTTAGCTTGCTTGCCTCCCCTCCTCTGGGGATGGACCTAATCTCTAAGGGATTATAGAGGAGGCCGTTGAGATTTGCTCCCTGCGAATATGGGCTGCAAAAAATGGCTTTTGTCTCCCGCTTTCTCTGGGCCTGGTTTGGAGAGCTGGTAGCCCATAAGTCCCTGGCCAGGCCTGCAGGCCCCTCCCAAACCTCTCCAACCCTTTTCAGTCAGGGAATGTTAACTGGCCCTCTGATCCTGTCCCAAACCTGCAGGAGAGGGTGGCTTGTACCTCTTTGGAGGAGAAATGATCTGATCAGGGCTATTTCAGCTGAAGTCAGTGTTTCAGCCTTGGCAGGAGGGGCTAGGGAGAAGGGGTGTGTATGTTGGTGCACAACGGGTGCAGCATGAGCCTCATGCCTCTAGGCCCTGGACTGGGACAGCCCCTCTCAACAGCTGTCATGCTGCCCAGCAGGGATTTGGCTGGTGTGTTTTGCTCCCTCACTCCACCGCCTCCAACATACATGGGCTAGATCTCTTTGCTTCTGGATAGGAGAAAATAGGGGCTTTGCCCTTGACAGGTTTCTGGTAGGAACCCCGAGGTGAAAAGTTGCACAGGGATGGTAGAGTGAGGCTAGTTGTCATTTCTGCTGGTGCTTCCTGTGAAGGACCCTTCCTGTTGTCTGTTCCTAAAGAACTTCCTTAGGAGGGACCTCACCTTGTTAGCTGTGGCTGACTCCAGGTTAACCCAGGGATGCTCCAGAGGGTCTACAGGGCCAGTGTTGCTGTTTGGATTCTTCTTGGAGGCCATCCCAAAAAGGGGGGTGAGGAGAGATGTGGTTTGATTCTCAGGGTGGGAACCAGGAAGTCCTGAGTCCTACAGAAGAGCTGTTCACTCAAGGGCCTGCTTCAGCCTTTCACCTCTCCAAGCCTCCGTTTCCCCTTTGGCTGGGAAAACGGAGTTAAAGCTATTGGGCTGGGATGGAGGCAGGGAGGAGAGTGGGTTGAGAGGAATCCCTGCCTTCTACCTTGCTGTTTTGGGACTGTCAGGCCTAGGACCAAGGGGAGCCGACACAGTTTTACTCCCTAGATGTGTACTTCTCTGGGATCTCTAGTTCTGTGTGTGTGTGTGTGTGTGTGTATGTGTGTGTACAGGGGCTTGACAGTGTGTGTGTGTGTGTGTGTGTGTGTGTGTGTACAGGGGCTTGACAGCCGGGACTCAGCATTGGGGTGAAGGTGATAGACTGCAGGGGTAGGGAAATGGGGCTCAGGCTCCTCGGAGGTCTTTTGGGTACAGCTTAGAAGACACTCTTGTCTTTGCTTCTTTCTCTCTTCCAAATCTCCCAGAGCTTAGTGGTGGAGGCTCCAGCTTTGGAGGGTGTTGGTACTCTTGTCTCCCAAGGCTGGGTGAAGGTGCTTTCTGTACCTTCCCAAGCAGTGCCAGCCTTACCAGCTTAAGAGGGCTGTGCTTGGGGGAGGGCAGAGGAATTTGTCCCTCTGGCCTTGTGTTAGGCAGTCCTCCTCCCACCCGCTGTATTATCACTGTTGCTTTTTATTTCATGCTGTTTGTGACTTTGGCCTCAACTTTGAGAGCAGAGCAGGTAGAGGATCTTTGGGCTGCATAGTGGTAAGGCACAGTAAGGTATGCACGTTTAGGGAACATCGAAGTCTCCTGGCGTGGTCAGGCCTTGGATGAGGGGCTTGCCTTGTGCCCTGACCTCTAACCCGTACTTCCTAGAGGTGGCTTCTAAGGGCCCATTGAAGTTCCTGAGCGGCTTTTCTGTAGTCCAGCCAGATGACCCTGCTTTCCTTTCAGGTTGTGTGGTAGGTTTGGGAAAGAGATGATCTGGGAATGGAAGTAACAGGTATCAGGTGATACTCCACCTTCCCAGTCTAGTAGATTCAGACAGTGTAAGGGGATAAAAGTAGAAACAAAATTTTCTTTCCTGTGGCATGTCACGTGAGGTGCATTTCCAATCTCTGGAAATGGAGTGTGAGTTCAGGGAAAGAAGACTGATTATGTGGTTCTGAGGTAATTGATTTACCAGTCGTGGGCACCTTTGAGGGCTCCCCTTGTTTCATCTGCTCCAGTCACTCAACCCCAGTGGCTGACTGGGGTATTTGTTATTTGGTTTGGGAAGAGAGGCTTGTCCTTGCTAAAGTTGATGTGGTCTCTCTGGTTAAGCAAGAGAAGGGGAAAAGGTGAGAAATAAATTTCTCAAACTTTTATAAAAGTTCTGTTTGTGTGATACCTCCTCCCCCACCCTTTCTCTGCTTAAGTCCCTATCCTTCCTTTTTAAGAGCTGCTGGCCCCTATCCCTGTCTGTTTTCTAAAGGACCCCTTTGCTCTTCCTCACCTCTGTAATTCTTACTCTTTATTTCTCTCTTTTGTACTATGCTTAGTTCCCTCTGAGGTTTAGGAAAACATGCCCAAAGGTGTGGTTCTTAACCTTCTCAGGTATAATTTTAGTGTGTTTCATTTGCGTCGATATAGGCAGGCATATTGTAGAAGAGGGGACCGTTAGCCCCCGCCCCCATAGTGTGTGGAAACCCTGCTTGATGGAAGAGGAAGGAAGCTGCTGTGTCCTGCCGGGTTTAGAACTCCTCCAAGTAGCAGTACGCTTCCTGAGACTACAACTCCCAGCATGCCTAGCCTCAGGCCTGGCTACACATGCTCAGTAACTCTTAAGGGCCACTTCTGTTAACTACTAGGGACTTCTGAGGAGGAAGGGCAGTTGACGTTGCCAAGGGCAACGACCTGAAGCATTCCCATTGGGTGAGATCCTGAGCTCAGCCATGGCAGGGCCAGGGGGTGGGCCTGAGCTGGATTTGGAGGAGCAGTGGGTGGAAATGGGGTAGTGTCTTCTGTAGTGATTGGGATGTCCTGGTTGAATACAGTGGAGGTCGGGGAGATCCATCCATAGCTGGGCTTTAGTTCCAGAAGTGTGTTCTACATCCTGCAAGACCCCAGCTTCTGTCTCTGGGAGAGGGATTTTGGCTGGACTCAGACCTCTTGGGTTATGACTGTTCCTGGGTTGGCACTGACAGAACTCTAGGGTGGTAGCTGACTTAAGACCTGAAGGAAAAGGCCCACCAGAAGCCAAGAACTCAGACATGAAGCAGAGGGCAGTACTAGATGTAGATTGGATGTGCTTCTAGTTGGATGCTGTTGCCCTGGGGACTCTTACATAGGAGGTGGGAAGTGGGGAATGGGAGTGGATCCTCTGAGAAACCAGAATGGGAGAAGAGGGTATGTTTACCTGGCGAAGAAGTAGGTGGGATGAAGGTTAGGGAGAAGGACTTAATCCTTTTCTTTAGTAGAGGAGTTTGGAGGTATGGCTTTGCTCTGACTTCTGTAGGGTCTGGATACTAATACTGCCTTCCTTTTAGGATTATGGAGAAAGCCATTAGTGAGGAGATTAACTAGAGATATATATATTTCTTTGACTCTGTCAGGTCTCCCCGAGAGGGCCCTGCCCAGTCGGAGAGAGGGATGGACAGCCAGAAGCTGCCTGGTGAGGATAAAGATTCAGAACCGGCAGGTGAGTAGGGCAAATTCTGGATTTGCTGGCAGTTTTCTGCTTTTCCCAGGCAACCTTAGATTTCTGTTCCTGGCACAAGGACAGGAGCTAAATCTGTGTAATAGACAGGTAATTGAAGGACTTTGTTCTGTGGGACAAAAGTTGAAATGCCATCACCATGATCACCAGGGTTTTGGATAATCTCATGGATCTGATGAGTGGACTGATACAGAGGATGATGGCTAATGTGTGCTTCTCTGTTCACTTAGCTGATGGACCTGCAGCCTCTGAGGAGTCAGGCACCACTGAGCCAGACCTTCCCAACCCACATGTGGGGGAGGTTTCAGTGCCCAGTTCTGGGGCTCCCAGGCTTCAGGAGCCTCCCCAGGACTGCAGGTAACTAGTTTGGGGAAATAAGGGTATAAGAGCATGTGAGGATTTGATTTTTGAGAGTCTGGGGCTCTCAAGGAGGAAGATACAGGAAAATGAGTGTTTGGGAAGAATAGGAAAGCTAAATCATGGGGTTGTCAGGGTGCCGTGGGCAGGAGCTCATCATAATGCTAATGCTAATGCTTGTGTGTCCACAGTGGGGGTCCAGTGCGGCGTTGTGCTCTCTGCAATTGTGGGGAGCCCAGTCTGCATGGGCAGCGGGAGCTACGGCGCTTTGAGTTGCCATTTGACTGGCCACGGTGTCCAGTGGTGTCCCCTGGGGGGAACCCAGGGCCCAGTGAGGCAGCACGGCCCAATGAGGACCTGTCACAGATTGGTTTCCCTGAGGGCCTGACACCTGCCCACCTAGGAGAACCTGGAGGTAAAGTGAGGGGAAGGGGGTAAATGACTCAGGTAGGAAAGGGGCAAAGGGGTTGGGCAGTCCTGAGCCAGAGATCTCCTTTTTGTTAATGCTTTCCTTTTCATTTACCTCTTTGCACCTACAAAGGGTCCTGCTGGGCTCACTATTGGTGTGCTGCATGGTCGGCAGGCGTATGGGGGCAACAGGGCCCAGAACTATGTGGTGTGGACAAGGCCATCTTCTCAGGGATCTCACAGGTGGGGCTGGGGCCCAGGGATTGTATAGGCCAGGGGCAGGGTGGGCAGGGCTGGTGGGCTTCTGAGAGTCTGGGTGGAATGAGAAGGACAGTAGGCAAGGACACTGAGGCAGAGCTAGTGCCTGGCCTGTTGCTCTCGAGAGAGCCAGGTGGCACTGTGGCTTTGTCTTCACCCTGGCAGCGCTGCTCCCACTGCACCAGGCTCGGTGCCTCCATCCCTTGCCGCTCGCCCGGATGTCCACGGCTTTACCACTTCCCCTGTGCCACCGCCAGCGGTTCCTTCCTATCCATGAGAACACTGCAGCTGCTATGCCCAGAGCACAGCAAGGGGGCCGCACATCTGGGTGAGAAGTCCTGTCCTTTGGACCTAGGGCAAATGAGGGGCCACGTGTGCCTGGGGTTTTTGTACCAGTCTGCCTACTAAAATAGGCGTGAGCTTCATGAGTGCGGGGGCTTTGGCTGCCTGGTGTACCATGGTGTCTGCATTGCCTAGAATAGTGCCTGGCATGTATTAGGCAGATAGTCAGTAGCTACTTGTTATTTGTTCATTCTGCGTCCGTGGAATGCCTGTTACGTAGACAGCACTGCTGAGTCCTGCAAGGAGTCCATAGCTGATGGTGTTGTCTGTCCCTTCCCACTGCAGAGGAAGCTCGTTGTGCAGTATGTGAGGGGCCAGGGGAATTGTGTGACCTGTTCTTCTGCACCAGCTGTGGGCATCACTATCACGGGGCCTGTCTGGATACTGCTCTGACTGCCCGCAAGCGTGCTGGCTGGCAGTGCCCTGAGTGCAAAGTGTGCCAAGCCTGCAGGTAAGGGGAGGGCAGGAGGAAGTCTTGGGTGAGGCACAGGTTAGGGTTGAAAATAAGGGCAAGGAGGGGATCCTGTTATACCCTCTGTTGCCCCTGCAGGAAACCCGGGAATGACTCTAAAATGTTGGTCTGTGAGACATGTGACAAAGGATACCATACTTTCTGCCTAAAACCACCTATGGAGGAACTGCCTGCTCACTCTTGGAAGTGCAAGGTGAGTGCCCCTGATTCTGCCTAACTCTCCCCAATTCTGCCTCTTGCAACATCCTGAGTTTCTTTGTTCTGATGAGTCCTGTGCCCTCCTTCAGTGTCTGCTGTCTGACCAATGCCTGCCTGTTCCCCTAGGCATGTCGGGTGTGCCGGGCCTGTGGGACAGGCTCAGCAGAGCTGAATCCCAGCTCTGAGTGGTTTGAGAACTTCTCACTCTGTTACCGCTGTCACAAAGTCCAGGGAGGGCAGCCTATCAGTTCTGTTGCTGAGCAGCTTCCCTCTGCCTGTAGCAGGTAAGTGGTGTGCACTAGAAGAGATGGGATGCGGGATCGAAAGTACAGATTGGCAGGGGCCATGTTATAGCAAGTTGACTTTGATAGGAGAGCCCCAAAATGGGTAGTACAAGCCATAGCATTCATACCTCGCCCCAGGGTGCTCTCTGGGCGTTGAAAGCTGATGAGAGCCATGGTGCCTGCTCCCCTGTACCCTCTGCAGATTCTCACTCCCAGAGCCTGGTGATAACTCCACTGATGAGCCCGATGCTCTGTATGTTGCATGCCAAGGGCAGCCAAAGGGTGGGCACGTGACCTCTATGCAACCCAAGGAACCGGGGCCCCTGCAATGTGAAGCCAAACCACTAGGTGAGTAGCACTTGAGGGTGTCTGAAAGTAATCCCCTTCTATTCTGTGGCAAAGGACAGTTTCTGCTTTGCCTCAGACCCTGCTCTTTGGTGGAGTGGAGCCGACCCAGGTAGTAACAGTGTGTTATGTCTGCAGGGAGAGCAGGGGTCCAACTTGAGCCCCAGTCGGAGGCCCCCCTAAATGAGGAGATGCCACTGCTGCCCCCACCTGAGGAGTCGCCCCTGTCCCCACCACCTGAGGAATCACCCACATCCCCGCCGCCTGAGGCATCACGCCTGTCCCCCCTACCTGAGGAGTCACCCCTCTCTCCACCCCCTGAGGAGTCTCCTCTGTCTCCCCCACCAGAATCATCACCTTTTTCTCCTCTGGAGGAGTCATCCTTCTCTCCACCAGAGGAGTCACCCCCATCTCCCCCCCGACTTGAGACACCCCTGTCCCCACCATCTGAAACATCACCCCTGTCACCCCCATTTGAGGAGTCTCCTCTGTCCCCTCCACCTGAGGAATTGCCCAGTTCCCCACCGCCTGAGGCATGTCGCCTGTCTCCCCCACCTGAGGAGTCACCCATGTCTCCTCCACCTGAAGAGGCACCTAGGTCTCCACCGCCTGAGGCATCTCGTCTGTTCCCACCATTTGAGGAGTCTCCCCTCTCCCCTCCACCTGAAGAGTCTCCCCTCTCCCCACCACCCGAGGCATCGCGCCTGTCCCCGCCACCTGAGGACTCACCCATGTCCCCACCACCTGAAGACTCACCTATGTCCCCACCGCCTGAGGTGTCACGCCTGCCCCCCCCACCTGAGGAATCTCCCCTGTCCCCACCACCCGAGGAATCTCCCACATCCCCTCCACCTGAGGCTTCACGCTTGTCCCCTCCACCTGAGGACTCACCTGCTTCCCCGCCACTTCAAGACTTACCTGCTTCCCCACCACCAGAGGACTTGCTTATGCCCCTGCCACTTGAGGAGTCACCTCTGTCCCTTGCACCTGAGGAGCCGCATCTGTCCCCCCGGCCTGAGGAGCCATTGTCTTCTGCGCCAGAAGAGCTGCATCTGTCCCCTCGTCCGGAGGAATCTCATCTTCCCCACCAGCTTAAGGAGCCGTACCTGCCTCCTGCATTGGAGGAGCCGCACCTGTCCCCCAGGCCTGAGGAGCCGCACCTGTCCCCGCAGCCTGAGGAGCCACGTCTGTCCCCGCAGCCACAGGAGCTGTGTCTGTCCCCCCAACCTGAGGAACCACGTCTGTCCCCCCAGCCTGAGGAGCCACACTTGTCCCCTGGGCCTACGGAGCTGCTTCTGTCCCCCCGACCTGAGGAGCCACTCCTGTCCCCCCAACCTGAGAACCTACAGCTGTCCCCTGGGCCTGAGGAGTCATGCCCGTCCCCCCAGCGTGAGGAACCACACTTGTCCCCTCGACCTGAAGAGCCCCCTGAGGAGCCAGGCCTGCGCCCCGCACCTGAGGAATTACCCTCATTCCTCCCTCCTGGGGAGCCACGCTCATCCCCTTTGCTTGGAGAGCAGGTCCTGTCTGAGCCTGGGGAACCACCTTTGTCCCCTTTGCCTGAGGAGCTGCCGCTGTCCTCATCTGGGGAGCCATCATTGTCACCTCAGCTGATGCCACCAGGTATGGGTATACTAGTATCTCCTTACTCTGGGACAGTCTTAGCTCTTTAAGGCATATCTAATCTAAAAGCTTCCCTTTTTCTCTTTCCTCCAGATCCTCTTCCTCCTCCGCTCTCACCCATTATCACCGCTGTGGCCCCGCCAGCCCTGTCTCCTTTGGGGGAGTTAGAGTACCGCTTTGGTGCCAAAGGGGATAGTGACCCTGAGTCACCATTGGCTGCCCCTATCCTAGAGACACCCATTAGCCCACCACCAGAAGCTAACTGCACTGACCCTGAGCCTGTACCCCCTATGATCCTTCCCCCATCTCCAGGCTCCCCAGTGGGACCAGCCTCTCCCATTCTGATGGAGCCCCTTCCTCCTCGGTGTTCTCCGCTCCTCCAGCATTCCCTGCCTCCCCAAAACTCCCCTCCATCCCAGTGCTCTCCTCCTGCTCTACCATTGTCCATTCGCTGTCTACTGAGTCCCATGGAGAAGGCAGTGGAGGTCTCAGATGAGGCTGAGCCACATGAAATGGACACTGAGAAAGTCCTTGAACCTGAGTGCCCAGCCTTAGAACCCAGCCCTACTAGTCCTCTCCCCTCCCCGATGGGGAACCTTTCCTGCCCTGCCCCCAGCCCTGCCCCAGCCCTGGATGATTTCTCTGGCTTGGGGGAAGACACAGCCCGTCTGGATGGGACTGACACTCCTTGTTCACAGCCAGAACCTGGACAGACCCCTGGCAGTTTGACTAGTGAACTTAAGGGTTCCCCTGTGCTCCTGGACCCCGAGGAGCTGGCCCCTGTGACCCCTATGGAGGTCTATGGCCCAGAATGCAAGCAAGCAGGGCAGGCCTCACCCTGTGAAGAGCAAGAGGAGCTGCGTGCACCAGTGGCCCCCACCCCACCCACTCTCATCAAATCCGACATCGTTAATGAGATCTCCAATCTGAGCCAGGGTGATGCCAGTGCCAGTTTTCCTGGCTCAGAGCCCCTGCTAGGCTCTCCCGACCCCGAGGGGGGTGGCTCCTTGTCCATGGAGCTGGGGGTATCTACAGATGTTAGTCCAGCCCGAGATGAGGGCTCCCTGCGGCTCTGTACCGACTCGCTGCCAGAGACTGATGATTCGCTGTTGTGTGATGCTGGGACAGCTGTCTGCGGAGGCAAAGCTGAGGGGGACAAGGGGAGGCGGCGCAGCTCCCCAGCTCGTTCCCGCATCAAACAGGTGAGGGACTATCCAGCCACTGGATGTGAAAAATGTCATGCCACCTTCAGAGGTGTAGTCCTGTGTCACTGGTATTTTCCCACCTGGCATATTGAATCCTAGATTGTCAGAGATCCTTTAGTACATCCTTTTTAGGAAGAAGGATACTGATATATAGAGGGGGATGTGGCTTGCAGGTTCATGCTTAGCCAGTAATAGAATCAGTACTAGGAACTCAGGTCTTTCAAGTCAGTATTTTTTCTCATCAGACCATGTTGGCCACTCTTTTTTCTTGGGAGAGGAGGCGTGGTTTGGGCCGGAGCCGCCTACCCATTGCTCTCTGAGAGCTTGGCTTTTCCCCCTGTGCTGACTGGGACTCTGGGCTTTATTACCTGTCATGCTCTGTCCATTCATCTCTCCTCTTCCCTTCCACAATAGCCCTCGACTTGCTCCTGTAATCATCCCTTTCCTTCCCTCAGGGTCGCAGCAGTAGTTTCCCAGGAAGGCGCCGTCCACGCGGAGGAGCACATGGAGGACGTGGAAGAGGACGGGCCCGGCTAAAATCAACTACTTCTTCCATTGAGACTCTGGTAGTAAGGAGAGGCCTCCCATTCCCCAAACTTGCTTCAGCTGGCCTCTTGAAGATTAATAAACACCCTTTAAATCCTGCCAGTCCCCTGCATGCTCATCTGCCTGCCTGCTAGCCTAGGGTCTGTCTGGCTATATCTGTGCTCCTTCTGTCCACTTGGTCCCCAGGCTTCTCTGAAATCTCTGCTGTTGGGCTGAGGCCCAGTTTGGGAGCTGGGGTGTCCTGCTTCTTAGTCCTGGCTCCTGGCCTTCGTCTTAGTCAGGGATTCACGCCTCCTTCCCCCAGCACCAAAGAGCAAAGCAGCTTTGTTGGGGCAGATTTTGTTGCCTCACTTTGCACAACTCTCTGCCTAAAGGTTGCTGATATTGATAGCTCTCCCAGCAAGGAAGAAGAAGACGATGATGATGACACCATGCAAAATACTGTGGTTCTCTTCTCCAACACAGACAAGTTTGTCCTAATGCAGGTACCATACTTGACTGGTTTAGTCCCATCCTCAGCAGTGGGACCTGGCAGACTGAACTTCTGCTCTGTGTGTTTTGGCGGGAGGGTAAATGGAGAAAATCAAGGACCAGCTAGCTGCTGGAGATAGCCAGCTAATGAGAAAACAGGCAGTGAGTCAGAATCACGTTGTTCATTTGTTTGTCCATCTGTCAGATGTCTCTTGAGTGTCTCCTTTGAGTTTGGCACTGAGCTAGGAGCTAGGGATGTAACAGTGCAAAAGACAGAAATGGTCTCTGCTCTGTTGACACTTAGGGTCTATGGTGCCTATGTGTGTTCTCACCTGAATAATCTTGAAACTGATAGAATTTTGTTATGTATATTACTCTCCCATCCTGACTAGTCTTTACCCATCTTACCTTTCTTTTACTCTTCTTTCCTTTACCCATTTCAGGCTATATCAATTCAGATTTCCTGGTCAGATAAACAAAGCATGCTAGGAAGGAACAGGGTCTGTGATAGCTCACGGTGTCCTAGTGCTGGGGGACAGGCTTTTGGTTTCTGGACTCCCTCCTCTCAGATGAGTGTTGTAGTCAGTTGCCAAGACTGAGGGGGATGAGGAGACTAGGTTGGACATTCAGGTTTTTCTTTTTTGTGTCCCCAGGACATGTGTGTGGTATGTGGCAGCTTTGGCCGGGGGCCAGAGGGCCACCTCCTTGCCTGCTCCCAGTGTTCTCAGTGCTATCACCCTTACTGTGTCAATAGCAAGGTGAGTTCAGAGCCCAAGAGGCTGTGGTGGGGAACGGGATCTGTTATTTCTTATCCTAGGCCCCTTGCATGGCTACAGTACTTAAGATGGCCCTCGGTCATGAAGTCATTCATCAGTCATCAGTGATGATCAAACTCATCTTGGGTGAAAGTGCTTTGGAAATCATGGTGGTCTTTATAAGTTTCTTTGTGGTAGAGCATGAGTTACCTGTATAATTCAATCCATCATATAAACTCTGTGAACTTTGTTAGTAGGAAACAGTATGGTCTGGAAATGAAATGTAACTTCAAAATAATAAGCAGTGCCTCTTCTGCAAAGAGAAAGCAGTGTTTTCAACCTACAAAATCAGTTGTTTTAGGGTTTTCATTAATGTTAATTTAGGACTTGTCCACTACTAATATTCACTAACTTGCAGTGGTAGCAGGTTTTAAATGTTCAAGAAAAATTGGGGGAAATACAACCTAATTCTCTCTGGTCTTCTTGGGGACTTGGTTAGTAGAAGACCGTAATGAGGCAGTGGCCAGGTGAGGCGGGTCTGTGATTAGCAGAGATCCCTGGGAGCCTAAGTTGAGAGCCACTGTTTTGGGGATGCGTGTGCTCTTCATAGTCTCCCTGTGTTCAAATGGAGGTCTGGCCTGTGCACTGGGGTTCTCCAGCCTCACCCATATAAATCTCACCCTCCCCTAAGAGGTCTTCCCTCCCCTCTGCATCACACCCTGAGGAATTGCCATCTTCTGCACCAGATCACCAAGGTGATGCTGCTAAAGGGCTGGCGTTGTGTGGAGTGCATCGTGTGTGAGGTGTGCGGCCAGGCCTCAGACCCCTCACGCCTTCTGCTCTGTGATGACTGTGACATTAGCTACCACACCTACTGCCTGGACCCCCCACTGCTCACCGTGCCCAAGGGTGGCTGGAAGTGCAAGTGGTAAGGGGATCTGGGGTCTTCTGAGGGGCCTGGGCCTGAGATGTTTGCATAGACGAGATGTTGACTACGTGACACGGGCTGGGTTTAGAAGGACAGCCTGGTAACTTGGTTCTCAGTGAGGGCGCCTCTCGGTCCCTTGGGTAGGTTAGGTGCTGAGGGCCTGTCTTTCTGCCCCCACTAGGTGTGTGTCTTGTATGCAGTGTGGGGCCGCCTCCCCTGGCTTCCACTGTGAATGGCAGAATAGTTACACACACTGTGGGCCCTGTGCCAGCCTGGTGACCTGCCCTATCTGTCATGCCCCGTATGTGGAAGAGGACCTACTAATCCAGTGCCGCCACTGTGAACGGTGAGGGTCCCCCCCTTCCCCTTCTGTAGGCCCCTTCTTCCCTGTTATCAGCCTTGCACTGTCTCAGTTTATCTCCCCTTGTCTTCTCCCAGGTGGATGCATGCTGGCTGTGAGAGCCTCTTCACAGAGGATGACGTGGAGCAAGCAGCTGACGAGGGCTTCGACTGTGTCTCCTGCCAGCCTTACGTGGTAAAGCCTGCTGGTGAGTACCCAGAGCTGTGGGGGAGGGGAGAAGGAGGCAGGGTAGAGGGGCTATGGGGCAGGGCCTCAAGTGCCCTTGGCTTGCCCTTTTCTCTGCAGTGCCTGTTGCACCTCCAGAGTTAGTGCCTATGAAGGTGAAAGAGCCAGGTAAGTGACCGGAATTCTGACTGCTAAGGCCAGAGGAGACCTTAAGATAGATACTATCTAGTCTAGCTCCACCCCCAGTTTCATCTTATTTTCAGAGGAGGAAATGAAGACCCAGGCAGGATGAGTGGCCTGCCAAGGTCATCCAGTAGGCTATTGGTAAAGTTATGACTAGAACCCATTTCCCAGAGTTCCTTCCATCAGGCCTTTGCACTGTCAGACTCTCACCTCCAGAGAGCACAGAACACAGCTTTGTCTCCTCAGTGAAGGGGATTGGGGCCATCTCCTCTACCATCAAGATGTGGGCACTGCTTTGGCATCTGGGGCAGGCACTGCATGCTGGCATTCAGCAAGTAGGGGCTTTCCTAGCCCCAGAAAGTTGGAGGATGCATTTGGTGAACCAAAGGTTAATTGTGAGCAAACTCAGGCTCCCTCCTAACAGTCTTTCTGAATCCCCTGGGTCACTGATGGAGAACTTGGGCCTCAGCTGGTACCCATTGGCGGCCTCTTTCCCAGCCCTCAGACTCCAGGCTAGACTTTGGTCTGTTTATCTCCCACTACTTTTGTCCCACCTAGGGACTTAGGCTGAAACCTGGAGTCCTGGTTTCCTCAGGGCCTCTGTCCAGGCCTTACATGCTTTTCCCCTGTGTGCAGAGCCCCAGTACTTTCGCTTCGAGGGTGTGTGGCTGACAGAAACTGGCATGGCTGTACTGCGTAACCTGACCATGTCGCCCCTGCACAAGCGGCGCCAGCGGCGAGGACGGCTTGGCCTCCCAGGCGAGGCAGGGCTAGAGGGTTCTGAGCCCTCAGATGCCCTTGGCCCTGATGACAAGAAGGATGGAGACCTAGACACTGATGAGCTGCTCAAGGGTGAAGGTCAGGTTGGGGAATCTCAGTGCCGAAGTAATGGGAGCATGCCTGTGAAAGGTGGATGCTGGAAGGGGCGACATTGGCCACTCTCAGTCACCCTCAAGCCACAGTTGGTCTTTCTGAATGTCTCTCTGGCAAAGCACACTGTTCCTGGGTGACGGCATGACAAATGGGCCTGTGCCTTTGATGCGCCTCCATCTCATCCCTGTCCACAGGTGGCGTGGAGCACATGGAATGTGAAGTTAAGCTGGAGGGCCCCCCTAGCCCTGATGTGGAGCCTGGTAGAGAGGAAACTGAGGAAAGCAAAAAGCGCAAACGCAAACCCTATCGGCCTGGTGAGGCCCTGGGATGGGGAGGTGTGGTGAGGGGCAGCTCACCAAGTCCCCAGCAGCTTCTCAGCCTCAGCTCTGCCTCCTCATAGGCATCGGTGGTTTCATGGTGCGACAGCGGAAATCCCACACACGTGTGAAAAAGGGGCCTGCCGCACAGGCGGAGGTGTTGAGTGGGGATGGGCAGCCCGACGAGGGTGAGACGGGTGAGGGCTCCAGTGGGGCCTGGGAGCAGGTGGGCGTCCCGGCACCCTCAGAGAGCTTCAGGGAGGCCCCAAGGGTGGGGCCTCACTCCTGGGGCCAAGAGGGTGGTGGGCCCAACTGGTGGTGGTGGGGAGAGAGGGCAGAAAGCATCCGCAGGCTGAGCTGGAGCAGCATGCCCAGTGTCCTCGGGGAAGCTAACACCTCCCCTTCTGTCCCCAGTGATGTCTGCCGACTTGCCTGCAGAGGGCTCCATGGACCAGAACTTAGCTGATGGGGATGAGAAGAAGAAGCAGCAGCGGCGAGGCCGTAAGAAGAGCAAACTTGAGGACATGTTCCCTGCTTACCTGCAGGTGGGTCTCAGGCTCCAAGACGGGAGTTGGGTGGTGAGGGGGCGCCTGCCTTTCAGGGCGCAAAGAAGCTTCTTTCTCCAACTTCTCCCACAGGAAGCATTCTTTGGGAAGGAGCTGCTGGACCTGAGCCGGAAGGCCCTTTTTGCAGTTGGGATGGGCCGGCCAAGCTTTGGACTAGGAACCCCAAAAACCAAGGGAGATGGGGCCTCAGATAGGAAGGAGCTCTCCACCTCACAGAAAGGTTAGCCATGTGGTGGGAGATGGTCTGAAGGGATCCAGCTTGTCTCTGTGCTTAGGAGCTGGCAAGGAATTTGGTGGGGAATGGGCTGGCGTTGAGGGTGGGCCAAGGGCCCTGGCCTGTGGAGCTGGGGACCCAGTCTGGACATCAAGGGTAGGATGTCTCTGATGGGAGTGGGGACTGTTTGTAGGAGATGACGGTCCAGACGTTGCAGATGAAGAATCCCGGGGCCCCGAGGGCAAGGCTGACACTCCAGGTGAGGGCTGTTGGGAGGACTGTGTCCTACCTTGGTTTTGCCCCTGAGCACTGTCAGGGCTGGAGACTGGAAACTTCCATGTCCTCTGTGGGTTAGGGTGGCCGGTGTGGTAGCTCACCTCCATACTGGCCTTGGCTGATGGGTTTCTCCTGGCAATTGCAGGACCTGAGGATGGGGGCATAAAGGCATCCCCAGTGCCCAGTGACCCCGAGAAGCCAGGAACCCCGGGTGAAGGGATGCTTAGCTCTGACTTAGACAGGATTCCCACAGAAGGTGAGATTGTGACTCACACTCTTCAAGTATGAGTTCTCTGTGGGAGAAGAAGGTCCAACCTCTGTGAGACTGTCATCTAGAATTTCTTTGGTGGGGAGTCCTGGGCACCTTCCCGGGCCTTGGCCGTGTGTAGACCTGTGGTGTTCCCTCAGTTCCTCAGTCTTCCCAGTAGCATCCTTCATCCATCCCTCACAGAACTGCCTAAGATGGAATCCAAGGACCTGCAGCAGCTCTTCAAGGATGTTCTGGGCTCCGAACGAGAGCAGCATCTGGGTTGCGGAACCCCTGGCCTAGATGGCAGCCGTACACCACTGCAGAGGCCCTTTCCTCAAGGTGCTGCAGATGGAGTGGTTTGAAGACTGGGTGGGGAGATATAGCCAGGCTTGCTCCCGTGATGGATACTTGCTCCCTTTCTCTAATCCTCTGCCTCTTGTAGGTGGACTCCCTTTGGGCACTCTTCCTTCCAGCAGCCCAATGGACTCTTACCCAGGCCTCTGTCAGTCCCCCTTCCTGGATTCTAGGTTAGTATCTATGCTTAACCTCCTTGGGCAGTCCCTATTATCTCTTCCCTCCAGTGGGGGCCATGCCAAGGGAAGGAACCTTGGACTCCTGGGTGCTGCTAAGCAGCATTTTACTCTGCTCCCTTTTTAGTGACCCTCCTGTATAGGGCAGGGCAGTGACCTGGGGGCTCGGGGCATTTGTCTGGGGGTGAGGCTTGGCATCCCTGCCCTCTGTGACTCTCTGCCCCTGCGCCCCAGGGAGCGCGGGGGCTTCTTTAGCCCGGAACCCGGTGAGCCAGACAGCCCCTGGACAGGCTCTGGGGGCACCACGCCCTCCACCCCCACCACGCCCACTACAGAGGGTGAGGGCGATGGGCTCTCCTATAACCAGCGGAGTCTTCAGCGCTGGGAGAAGGATGAGGAATTGGGCCAGCTCTCCACCATCTCACCTGTGCTCTATGCCAACATTAACTTTCCCAATCTCAAGCAAGATTATCCAGGTACCCATGGGATGAGGGCAAGGGGGACAGCCTCGTAATGTGGTGGGTGCAGGGGTCACCTGCCATGTCTCCTATAATGAAATCCCTCTGCCTTCCAGACTGGTCTAGCCGTTGCAAACAAATAATGAAGCTCTGGAGAAAAGTTCCAGCTGCTGACAAAGCCCCCTATTTGGTGAGACAGAATGGAGCCTGGATGAGCATGGGAACTGAGTAGGGTGGGGTGTCATTGGGAAACTCACTGATTTTTCCATTCCCCATTCCCAAAGCACCTGGGCCAGAAGGGATCAGTTTCTGCACAGGGAGTTTGAGGGACGGGAGCTGGGCAAGAGATTGAGCCCTAGGCCTAAGGTTTTGTTCTATATCCCTCAGCAAAAGGCCAAAGATAACCGGGCGGCTCACCGCATCAACAAGGTGCAAAAGGTGAGTTGGGGCCATGCCATCTAAGTCCTATATTAGGGGGCCTCTCTGAGTAGGGTGGGGACACAGAGCTGGCCCACAGCAGCCTGACTGCTCTGTGCCTGGTCTCCTCCTGTAGCAGGCTGAGAGCCAAATCAACAAGCAGACCAAGGTGGGCGACATGGCCCGTAAGACTGACCGACCGGCTCTACATCTCCGCATTCCCCCCCAGCCAGGGGCTCTGGGCAGTCCGCCCCCCGCTGCTGCCCCCACCATTTTCATTGGCAGCCCCACTACCCCCGCCGGCTTGTCTACCTCTGCGGATGGGTTTCTGAAGCCGCCGGCAGGCACGGTGCCCGGCCCCGACTCGCCCGGTGAGCTCTTCCTCAAGCTCCCACCCCAGGTGCCCGCCCAAGTGCCTTCGCAGGACCCCTTTGGACTGGCCCCCGCCTACGCTCTGGAGCCCCGCTTCCCCACGGCACCACCCGCCTATCCTCCCTATCCTAGTCCGACTGGGGCCCCCACACAGCCCCCAACGCTGGGCACCTCATCTCGTCCTGGGACTGGCCAGCCAGGGGAATTCCACACTACCCCGCCTGGCACCCCTCGACACCAGCCCACCACACCTGATCCCTTCCTCAAACCCCGCTGCCCCTCTCTGGACAACCTGGCTGTGCCTGAGAGCCCAGGGGTAGGGGGAGGCAAGGCTTCGGAGCCCCTACTGTCACCCCCACCTTTTGGGGAGTCTCGGAAGGCCCTAGAGGTGAAGAAGGAAGAGCTTGGGGCATCTTCTCCTAGCTATGGGCCCCCAAACCTGGGCTTTGTTGACTCACCCTCCTCAGGCCCTCACCTGGGTGGCCTCGAGTTAAAGGCACCTGATGTCTTCAAAGCCCCTCTAACCCCTCGGGTGTCTCAGGTAGAGCCTCAGAGCCCTGGCTTGGGCCTAAGACCCCAGGAGCCACCTCCTGCCCAGGCTTTGGCCCCTTCTCCTCCCAGCCACTCGGACATTTTTCGCCCTGGCCCCTATCCTGACCCCTATGCCCAGCCCCCATTGACTCCTCGGCCCCAACCCCCACCCCCTGAGAGCTGCTGTGCCCTGCCCCCCCGCTCATTGCCCTCTGACCCTTTCTCCCGAGTGCCTGCTAGTCCCCAGTCCCAGTCCAGCTCCCAGTCCCCCTTGACACCCCGTCCTCTGTCTGCTGAGGCTTTCTGTCCATCCCCTGTTACTCCTCGCTTCCAGTCCCCTGACCCTTACTCCCGCCCACCCTCACGCCCCCAGTCCCGTGACCCTTTTGCCCCACTGCATAAGCCACCCCGACCCCAGCCCCCTGAAGTTGCCTTCAAGGCTGGGCCTCTAGCCCACACTCCACTGGGGGCTGGGAGCTTCCCAGCAGCCCTGCCCTCAGGACCAGCAGGTGAGCTCCATGCCAAGGTCCCAAGTGGGCAGCCCCCCAATTTCGCCCGGTCCCCTGGGACAGGTGCATTTGTGGGTACCCCCTCTCCCATGCGTTTCACCTTCCCTCAGGCAGTAGGGGAGCCTTCCCTAAAGCCCCCTGTCCCTCAGCCTGGTCCCCCTCCACCCCATGGGATCAACAGCCATTTTGGGCAGGGCCCTACCTTGGGCAAGCCTCAAAGCACAAACTACGCAGTAGCCACAGGGAACTTCCACCCATCGGGCAGCCCCCTGGGATCCAGCAGTGGGTCCACAGGAGAGGGCTATGGGCTGTCCCCGCTACGCCCCCCATCAGTCCTACCACCACCTGCACCCGATGGATCCCTCCCCTACCTGTCCCATGGAGCCTCACAGCGGGCAGGCATCACCTCTCCAGTTGATAAACGAGAAGACCCAGGGGCTGGAATGGGCAGTTCTTTGGCGGCACCCGAACTTCCAGGTACCCAGGACCCAGGCATGTCCAGTCTCAGCCAGACAGAGCTGGAAAAGCAACGGCAGGTGAGTCGACATCCTGGAGCTGAGCCCCCATGTCTCCGCTGTCCCTGTGCCTGCCCTGTGGTCAGAGTAGAATGGGCTTACCCCTTTTCTGTTGTCTGCCCAGCGCCAGCGACTACGGGAGCTGCTGATTCGGCAGCAGATCCAGCGCAACACCCTGCGGCAGGAGAAGGAAACGGCTGCGGCAGCTGCTGGGGTGGTGGGGTCCCCAGGCACCTGGGGTGCTGAGCCTAGCAGCCCTGCCTTTGAGCAACTGAGCCGAGGCCAGACCCCCTTCGCTGGCACCCAGGTTGGTAGAGTGGCAAGTGTGGGTGGGTCCAGGGTACTGAAGGTGGCCCTACCTCCTCTCTCTCCCTTCTAGGACAAGAGTAGCCTTGTGGGGCTGCCCCCAAGCAAGCTGGGTGGCCCCATCCTGGGGCCTGGGGCCTTTCCTAGCGATGACCGTCTCTCTCGGCCACCTCCACCAGCCACCCCTTCCATGGATGTGAGCAGCCGGTAAGCCTGGGGAACCCCTTGGGGTGAATGGGAGAACAGCTTACCACCATGGTGCACTGTGTCTGCTGTCCCGTCTTTCTCATCGTTGTCCAGACCCACTCGTTCATCCCCATTCCTTTCCCCCCACCGCATTAACTCCATCCTCCCCTGCTGCTCTTGCCTGTGTTCCAGCTCTTCATACTGATTGCATCTTACTGACGGCTGCGTATTCTTGCAGGCAACTGGTGGGAGGCTCCCAGGCCTTCTACCAGCGCGCGCCCTACGTGGGGCCACTGCCCTCACAGCAGCAGCAGCAGCAGCTGTGGCAGCAGCAGCAGCAGCAGCAGGCGACAGCAGCCTCCATGCGCCTCGCCATGTCCGCTCGCTTCCCCTCAGCTGGGCCTGAGCTGGGCCGCCAAGCCCTAGGCTCCCCCTTAGCGGGAGTTCCCACCCGCCTGCCTGGCCCTGGTGAGCCAGTGCCTGGTCCAGCTGGTCCTGCCCAGTTCATTGAGTTGCGACACAATGTACAGAAAGGACTAGGACCTGGGGGGGCTCCGTTTCCCGGCCAGGGCCCCCCTCAGAGACCCCGTTTTTACCCTGTGAGTGAGGACTCCCACCGACTGGTCCCTGAAGGGCTCCGAGGCCTGGCAGTATCAGGCCTTCCCCCCCAGAAACCCTTGGCCCCGCCAGCCCCTGAACTAAACAGCCTCCATCCAGCACCCCATACCAAGGGCCCCACCCTGCCCACTGGCTTGGAGCTGGTCAGCCGGCCCCCCTCAAGCACTGAACTTTGCCGCCCCCCTCCTCTGGCCCTGGAAGCTGGGAAGTTACCCTGTGAGGATCCTGAGCTGGATGATGACTTTGATGCCCATAAGGCCTTAGAGGATGACGAGGAGCTTGCTCACCTGGGCCTGGGTGTGGATGTGGCCAAGGGAGATGATGAGTTGGGCACCCTGGAAAACCTGGAGACCAACGACCCCCACCTGGATGACCTGCTTAATGGGGATGAGTTTGACCTACTGGCCTATACTGATCCTGAGCTGGATACTGGGGACAAGAAGGACATCTTCAATGAGCACCTGAGGCTGGTGGAGTCAGCCAATGAAAAGGCCGAGCGGGAGGCCCTGTTGCGGGGGGTAGAGCCAGGACCCTTGGGCCCCGAGGAGCGCCCTCTGCCTGCTGCTGAGGCCTCTGAGCCCCGTCTGGCACCGGTGGTCTCTGAGGTGAAGCCCAAGGTGGAGGAGGGTGGGCGCCACCCTTCCCCTTGCCAGTTCACCATGACCACCCCCAAGGCAGAGCCAGCACCTGCCACCACTTCCCTAGGCGTGGGGCTGAAGCCAGGACAGAGTGTGATTGGTAGCCGGGACACCCGGCTGGGCACAGGACCCTTTTCCAGCAGTAGGCATACAACTGAGAAGGGCTCCTTTGGGGCCTCAGGAGGACCACCAGCTCACCTGCTGACCCCCAGCCCACTGAGTGGCCCAGGAGGGTCCTCCCTGCTGGAAAAGTTTGACCTAGAGAGTGGGGCCCTTACCTTGCCTGGTGGACATGCAGCAGCTGGGGATGAACTGGACAAAATGGAGAGCTCACTGGTAGCCAGTGAATTGCCCTTGCTCATTGAGGACCTTTTGGAGCATGAGAAGAAGGAGCTGCAGAAGAAGCAGCAGCTTTCAGCACAGCTGCAGCCTGCCCAGCAGCAGCATTCCCTGCTGTCCACACCAGGCCCTGCCCAGGCCATGTCTTTGCCACATGAGGGCTCTTCTCCCAGCATGTCTGGGCCCCAACAGCAGCTCGCCCTGGGACTTGGAGGTTCCCGACAGCCAGGCTTGGCCCAACCATTGATGCCCACCCAGCCACCAGCTCATGCCCTTCAGCAGCGCCTGGCCCCATCCATGGCCATGGTATCCAATCAAGGGCATATGCTAAGTGGGCAGCATGGGGGGCAGGCAGGCTTGGTGCCCCAGCAGAGCCCACAGTCAGTGCTGGCACAGAAGCCCATGGGTACTATGTCACCTTCCATGTGCATGAAACCCCAGCAGCTGGCGATGCAGCAGCAGCTGGCTAACAGCTTCTTCCCGGATACAGGTAACTTCAAGCTGGGAGCACTGGCTTAGTTACTCAGGGGTGATCATGGTAACCACCAAATGGGTGCTTAAGCTGCAGACCTAAGCTGATCCCTAGTTAAGAGAGGTGGAATGGAAAGAGCCTTGGCTAAATACCTTACTAGTGGTGTAGGCAGAAGCTTTTAAGATGGAAGGAACAGTGTTTGGCATATAGCAGGCATTCAGATGTTTGAAGGGATGAATGGCATGAATGTATGAAGACTGATTAGCAAAGGCTTTGTAGCTGTGCTGAGACTTAAAGATTAGGACTTGGAGAGAGGTGGTACAAGAAAAAGCAATCTGGTAGGTGAAAAGACTTGAGTGAGATTTATTGTGGCAGGAATGTCAGTGGGGCGTATTTGGAGACAGTAAAGTGGTGAGACTGGAGTAGACTGTGTGGAGGAAAGTGGGGAGGCAGTACCATAATTTTGGAGAGGTAAGAAGCAGGGGCCAGATGAAGGACCATCTCAAATTACAACTAGCATTTATTGAGTAACTACTATTTGCCAAGCAATGTGCTGAGTACTTTACATTTGTTGTCTAATTTAATCATCACAGCCAACTCATTAAATTGGTTATCATTATCTTCAGTTATAGAAAGGGAACTAGGCATGGAATTTAAGTAACTTGCCCAAGATCACACAACGAACAGACCTAGAGCCTCTCTTACTGCCTCAGAAACAGCAGGAGAGGGAGTTTGGTTAGTCCTTTAAAAAGTGAGGAGCCAGTTTCCTGAGCAGTGGAGATATAATATTCAGGATCTTAGGACAATTTTAAGTTGCTGGTGGTTTCTTATTTCTCCTATTGTACCTAGCATCCTGGATAGGCAGGGAAGTGGGCTGTGAGTAATGCTTGTGCCTGAAGCAGCTTTGGCATCTAGGGCTTTGGCACACTGCCTGTATCTTAGGTTCTTGGGCTGCACTAGTTGCCCTAAGAACATTACTTTTGAAAAAGGCTTTCTAGTTCATAAAGTGTACTCATATTCTTTTCTCATTAGGTCTTCTGAGTAGCTCCAAGAGGTAGGCAGAAAAGAAACCATGATCTCTATCAAACAGAGGAGTAAACTGAGGCTCAGAGAAGTGAAATGATGTTGATATATTGGCTCAACAAATATTTACCAAGTACTTACTCCTAATACAGTGCCAGCAAAACAAACAAACAAACAAACAGGGCCGCATGCCCTGTGAATAATAGAGCTGAGTCACCCATGCTGCCTGGCTCCTAGTCTAGTAGTCTTTTCACCGTGCCATGCCGTTGTTCTGCTTGGCATGGTCGAGGTCAAGGTGTTGGAGGGAATAGCAGGCATGAAGTGGAGCTTTGACCCCAATATCCAGCTCACTTAGCTTTTCCTTCTCCAGACCTGGACAAGTTTGCTGCAGAAGATATCATTGATCCCATTGCAAAGGCTAAGATGGTGGCTTTGAAAGGCATCAAGAAGGTAATGGCTCAGGGCAGCATTGGAGTGGCACCTGGTATGAACAGGTAAGATTAGGGGGTTGGTCCCTTCCTATCCCTCTCCTACTTGTCCCACCTCTGCTTTTCAACTTTCCCCATCACCAACACATCCTCTGTGCTTTGGTGAACTGCAGGCAGCAAGTGTCCCTGCTAGCCCAGAGACTCTCAGGGGGGCCCAGCAGTGATCTGCAGAATCATGTGGCAGCTGGGAGTGGCCAGGTAAGTGATCAGGTGGGAGTAGGAACTTGTGCCCTATGCCTTTGAGCCATCCTTATTAGGGCCTGGTGCGGCACAGTGACCCTTCAGTGGTCTCTCTCATTGCAGGAGCGGGGTGCTGGTGACCCTTCCCAGCCTCGTCCCAATCCACCTGCTTTTGCCCAGGGAGTGATCAGTGAGTATGGGGATGGGAAGGTGTGTGCAGGGAAGTAAGTGGCTTGGGGCATGTGGAAGACGAGGGATTGGGATCACCATTTTGTGGGTCTTGACACCCCTCTTCCTTTCCTAGATGAGGCTGACCAGCGGCAGTATGAGGAGTGGCTGTTCCATACCCAACAGCTCCTGCAGATGCAGCTGAAGGTGCTCGAGGAGCAGATTGGTGTGCACCGCAAGTCCCGAAAGGCTCTGTGTGCCAAGCAACGCACTGCCAAAAAGGCCGGCCGTGAGTTCCCAGAAGCTGATGCTGAGAAGCTCAAGCTGGTTACGGAGCAGCAGAGCAAGATCCAGAAACAGCTAGACCAGGTGGGGAAAACAGCCTTCCGCCTCGCAGCCAGGAGCCCAGGAAGAGGGGTGGCGCGGGTGGGCAGGCTCTAGGCTGACCCCCGTGGCTCTCCTGCACCAGGTGCGGAAGCAGCAGAAGGAGCACACGAACCTCATGGCGGAGTACCGCAACAAGCAGCAGCAGCAGCAGCAGCAGCAGCAGCAGCAACAGCAGCAGCAGCAGCAGCAACAGCAGCACTCGGCCGTGCTGGCCCTCAGCCCTTCCCAGAGCCCACGGCTGCTTACCAAGCTGCCTGGTCAGCTGCTCCCTGGCCATGGGCTGCAGCCTCCACCGGGGCCCCCGGGTGGGCAGGCTGCAGGTCTTCGCCTGCCCCCAGGAGGTGTAGCACTACCCGGACAGCCTGGTGGCCCCTTCCTCAGCACAACCCTGGCCCAACAGCAGCAACAGCAACATTCTGGTGGGGCTGGGGCCCTGGCTGGCCCCTCAGGGGGCTTTTTCCCTGGCAACCTTGCTCTTCGAGGCCTAGGACCCGATTCGAGGCTTTTACAGGAGAGGCAACTGCAGCTGCAGCAGCAACGTATGCAACTTGCCCAGAAACTGCAACAGCAGCAGCAGCAGCAGCACCTCCTAGGACAGGTGGCAGTCCAGCAGCAACAGCAGCAGGGCCCAGGGGTACAGGCCAACCAGGCTTTGGGGCCCAAGCCCCAGGGGCTTCTGCCTCCTAGCAGCCATCAAGGCCTCTTGGTCCAGCAGCTGTCCCCCCAAGCATCTCAGGGGCCCCAGGGCATGCTGGGCCCTGCTCAGGTGGCGGTATTGCAGCAGCACCCGCAGCAGCAGCAGCAACAGCAACAGCAGCACCACCACCCTGGGGCATTGGGCGCCCAGGGTCCTCACAGACAGGTGCTTCTGACCCAGTCCCGGGTGTTGAGTTCTCCCCAGCTGGCACAGCAGGGTCAGGGCCTTATGGGACACCGGCTGGTCACAGCTCAGCAACAGCAGCAGCAGCAGCAACACCAACAGGGCTCCATGGCAGGGCTTTCCCATCTTCAGCAGGGTCTGCTGCCACACAGCGGACAGCCCAAACTGACTGCTCAGCCCATGGCCGCCTTACAGCAGCAGCAGCAGCAGCAGCTTCAGCAGCAGCAGCAGCAGCAGCTTCAACAGCAGCAGCAGCAACTTCAGCAGCAGCAGCTTCAGCAGCAGCAGCTTCAACAGCAGCAGCAACAACAGCAACTTCAGCAGCAGCAGCAGCAGCTTCAGCAGCAACAGTTACAACAGCAACAGCAGTTTCAACAGCAGCAGCAGCAGATGAGCCTCTTGAACCAGAGCCGAACTTTATTGTCTCCGCAGCAGCAGGTGACACTCGGCCCCGGCACGCCAGCCAAGCCTCTGCAACACTTTGCTAGTCCTGGAGCCCTGGGCCCAACCCTTCTAACGGGCAAGGAGCAAAGCATGGTAGAAACGGCTCTTCCTTCGGAGGCCACTGAGGGGTCCACCCCACATCAGGGAGGGCCTTTAGCAGTAGGGATTGTGCCTGAGTCAGTGGCCCCTGAGCCAGGGGAGGTAAAGTCCTCACTCTCCAGGGACTCACCGCTCCTGCTTGTCCAACCCCAGGCCCAGCCTCAGCCCCACTCTGTGCAGCTGCAGCCACCTCTGAGGCTCCCGGGACAGCAGCAACCGCAAGCCAGCGGGTCCCACCCAGCAGGTGTGGGAAGCCACGTGCAGTCAGGCAGTGGATCATCTGAGGCCTCGTCTGTACCCCACCTGCTGGCCCAGTCCTCTGTTTCCTTAGGGGAGCAGCCTGGGCCCATGGCCCAGAACCTTCTGGGCTCCCAACAGCCCCTCGGACTAGAGCGGCCCGTGCAGGGTAACGCAGGGCCACCGCCTGCCAAACCAGGATCTGCGCAGGGCCTACCTGGGGCTGGACTCATGCCCACGGTGGGTCAGCTTCGGGCACAGCTCCAAGGAGTCCTGGCCAAAACCCCACAGCTGCGGCACCTGAGCCCCCAGCAGCAGCAGCAGCTACAGGCGCTGCTTATGCAGCGGCAGCTGCAGCAGGGCCAGGCCGTGCGCCACACCCCGCCCTACCAGGAGCCTGCCGCCCAGCCCTCTCCCCTCCAGGGCCTCCTGGGCCGCCAGCCCCAGCCTGGGGGCTTCTCTGGACCCCAGACTGGCCCCCTCCAGGAGCCAGGAGCAGGGCTCCGACCTCAGGGCCCACCCCGGCTTCCCGCCCCACAAGGAGCCTTATCCACAGGACCAGTCCTTGGCCCTGTCCATCCCACACCTCCACCATCCAGCCCCCAAGAGCCAAAGAGACCTTCCTCACAGTTACCTTCCCCCAACACTCAGCTTCCCTCTGAGACCCACCTCACCCCAACCCACCCAGGGACCCCAAAACCCCAGGGGCCACCCTTGGAGCTGCCTCCTGGGAGAGTCTCACCTGCTGCTGCCCAGCTTGCGGATACCTTCTTTGGCAAGGGTCTGAGACCTTGGGACCCCCCAGATGCCCTAGTGGAAGCCCAGAAGCCAGAGCAGAGCAGCCTGGTACCTGGGCATCTGGAACAGGTGAATGGGCAGGCAGTGCTGGAGCCACCCCATCTCAGCATCAAGCAGGAACCTCGGGAAGAGCCATGTGCCCTGGGAGCCCAGGCAGTGAAGAGGGAAGCCAACGGGGAACCAGGAGGGGCACCGGGTACCAGCAACCACCTCCTACTGGCAGGCCCCCGCTCAGAGGCTGGGCATCTGCTCTTGCAGAAGCTTCTACGGGCAAAGAATGTGCAACTCGGCACTGGGCGGGGCCCCGAGGGGCTGCGAGCTGAGATCAACGGGCACATTGACAGCAAGCTAGCTGGGCTGGAGCAGAAACTACAGGGTACCCCCAGCAACAAGGAGGTGAGTATGCTAGCTAGAGAGGAGCCTAGAGAGAGGGGCCTGGAGCCCAGGGCAGAGTGAGCAGGTCTGGGTGAAGCAGAAGAGGTGAGGGCTCTGAGGAGGACAGCCGCCTTCACTGTGATTTTATCCGGCTTAGGATATGGCAGCAAGGAAGCCTTTAGTACCAAAGCCCAAGCGGGTACAGAAGGCCAGCGACAGGTTGGTGAGCTCCCGAAAGAAGCTGCGGAAGGAGGACGGGGTCAGGGCCAGCGAGGCCTTGCTGAAACAGCTGCAACAGGTGACCCCAAGGAGCCAGTCCCCTGGTCCCCAGCTGTGTAGCGGCAGAGGTGTACACACTGCAGGTCTCCAACTTTGTCATCTTGACCCTTCTAGGAGCTGTCCCTGCTGCCCCTAACGGAGCCTACCATCACCGCCAATTTTAGCCTCTTTGCTCCCTTTGGCAGTGGCTGCCCAATCAGTGGGCAGTGCCAGCTGAGGGGGGCCTTTGGAAGTGGGGCACTGGCCTCTGGCCCTGATTACTATTCCCAGCTGCTTACCAAGGTCAGAAAAATGGCAATACTTTTTGGGGGTGATGAGCTTCTTTGAGGGGTTGGAGGTGGGCGTGGAGATTGCTGAGGTAGTATGGGGTCAGGAGATAACGTCACTCTCCCTATGCCATCTTGCCCACAATACCCCACCCCATCCCTAGAATAACCTGAGTAACCCGCCGACACCACCCTCGTCGCTGCCCCCCACCCCACCCCCATCGGTGCAGCAGAAGATGGTGAATGGTGTCACTCCATCTGAAGAGCTGGGAGAGCACCCCAAGGATGCCGCCTCTGCCCGGGACGCTGAGGGCACGCTGAGGGGTAAGTGAGGCGCAGAGTGGGCCTCTCCTTCCCTAGTGGGATTTGGTGGTTGGGGTCCAAGCCAGTTAGTGTGCTGTACCACACAGTTCGAGATATGAGCAGTTGCATGTTGCCCTGGGTGCACACATGGTGGGGCCCCTGAGAAGGAAAGGCCTCTTCAAACCTGGGAGGCCAGGATGGAATTCTGGAGCAAAGGCAGTGGGGGAGGTAGATGGCAGCTAGAGAACTAATGAAGCTTTGGTTGATGAGGAGCAGCCAAACTTTAGTGGGTATAGAACTACAGTCAGATCTGGGTTTGAATACTGTGTCCCACATTCATTTAGCTGTGTTACTACAGCCAAGTAATAAAACTGACTTGGGTGAGCCTCAAGTTTCCTCACCGTATAGTAGGTATTGTATACTCACCTGTTGGGACTGTTAAAAGATGATAAAAATAGATTATACCTAAAGCCCAGGGCCTGGCATTTAGGAAAGCCTCATAAATAAAGCTTGCCTACCCTAAACTGACAGGTGGTGGATTGGTAAACAGTGGTCATGATAGCTAAGCCAGATCTTGTACTAGTTAGGCCTGAAATGGGGGAGAAAGCACCCTCAGCCCTGGCCACCTTCAGCCTGCTTTTTTCTTTCTCTACAGACCCCCCAGATGCTTCAGAGGTGAAGAGTCTAGACTTGCTGGCCGCCTTGCCTACACCCCCTCACAATCAGACTGAGGATGTCAGGTGGGAGTGGGACCAGAAATGGGGGTAAAGAATGGGGGTGGTGCACAGATTGACTCATTATTCCTTTAGTCAATGGTGGATTTCAAGTAAGGCTGTGAAAAATACTCATTTCTAGATTTGGGAGGGGGAGTCTGCGGGGTTGTAACATCAAACGTCCACTTTTGGCCTCCAGGATGGAGAGTGATGAGGACAGCGACTCCCCTGACAGCATTGTGCCAGCTTCATCTCCTGAGAGCATTCTGGGGGAGGAAGCCTCTCGTTTCCCTCAGCTGGGCTCAGGCCGGTGGGAGCAGGATGACCGGGCTCTCTCCCCTGTCATCCCCATCATTCCTCGGGCCAGCATTCCAGGTAGAGGCTCTCTGGACATGGGCCGGGCCTCGCTGGGATGTCAGAGGCTGGGAGAGAGAGGCAGCTGGGGCTTATGCAGGTCCCTCTCTCTCATTCAGTCTTCCCAGATACCAAACCTTATGGGGCCCTAGACCTGGAAGCCCCTGGAAAGCTGCCTGCCACAACCTGGGAAAAGGGCAAAGGAAGTGAGGTGTCAGTCATGTTGACGGTCTCCGCTGCTGCGGCCAAGGTGTGTCCTGGGGGTGCCTAGAAGCCAAGCATACCCTGGTCAGAGAGCAGTTCCTGGAACTCATCTGGATAAAACTGATCGTTCAAAACTTTGTACTGAAGACCTACAGTGCGTGAACGCTTGGGCAAGAGGCTATGGGATTAGGTTAAATGAAACATGACAGGTCCCTGCCCGCAGTGGGCTCACAGTCTGGTGGTAAATACCCAAGTTATCAAACAAGGAGAGTATGTATAGTGCAAGAAATGCTGCAAGACAGAATGTCCACAGTCGTATTTGGTGGAACTTTTTTTCATTAAACCTTAATAGGGTTTTGTGGTCAAAGAAAATTGGGAATTTCAGTTGCAACAGTAGAATAGGTTTCTTAACTAAATAAGATTCCTCAGATCCTTTAATTTACTAAGTTGTATGTCATGAATCTCGTAAGTTGTGGATATGGTATGTGTCATTTCCTAAACTTGGTGGACACAGATCCCTTTTGGGGGCGCTTCTGTTAATGCCACAACAGTTTGGGAAAGGCAGCTGTAAGGGAAGTTCATTAGAATGGCTGGATGGCCCAGCAGCAGGACTGAGCAGTTGCTTGGGGGTTGTGTTCTGGGTGTCCTTGTCCCCAGTGAGCTGGTGGTAGGGCTCACTTTACATGCTGGTGACACAGCTCTTCCCTCCCTTTCCTGCCCTGGCAGAACCTGAGTGGTGTTATGGTGGCAGTGGCAGAGCTGCTAAGCATGAAGATCCCCAACTCCTATGAGGTGCTGTTCCCAGAGAGCCCTGCCCGGGCAGGCATTGAGCCTAAGAAGGGGGAAGCTGAGGGCCCTGGTGAGTGTGGCAGGAAAACCCCTTGGGGCCTGTGGGGGATGATTCTGGTGGGAGGCTCTGACACCTTCCTTCCTGCAGGTGGGAAAGAAAAGGGCCTGGGTGGCAAGAGCCCAGAAGCTGGCACTGACTGGCTGAGACAGTTTGATGCAGTGTTGCCCGGCTATACGCTCAAGAGCCAGCTAGACATCTTGAGCCTCCTGAAACAGGTGGGTCTCTGGGAGAAAAGGGGGTGGGTATCCGGCTAGGGCAAAGAAGGCAGAGGGCTTTTGGGAGAGTGGAATCAGGGTGGGTGGAAGGATGGGGCTAGATAAGGGAGGAGCTGGCACTAATGATACAGGGCACGTGCCCTCCCATAGGAGAGCCCTGTCCCAGAGCCACCCACCCAACACAGCTACACCTACAACGTCTCCAATCTGGACGTGCGACAGCTTTCGGCCCCGCCTCCTGAGGAACCCTCCCCACCCCCATCCCCTTTGGCTCCCTCTCCTGCCAGCCCCCCTGCTGAGCCCCTGGTTGAACTCCCCACTGAACCTTCAGCTGAGCCACCAGTCCCCTCGCCTCTGCCACTGGCCTCATCCCCTGAGTCGGCCCGGCCCAAGCCCCGAGCCCGGCCCCCTGAGGAGGGTGAAGATTCTCGCCCCCCTCGCCTCAAAAAGTGGAAGGGGGTGCGCTGGAAGCGGCTGCGGCTGCTGCTGACCGTCCAGAAAGGCAGTGGGCAGCAGGAGGATGAGCGCGAAGTAGCAGAGTTTATGGAACAGCTCGGCACAGCCCTGCGACCGGACAAGGTGCCTCGAGACCTGCGGCGTTGCTGCTTCTGTCATGAGGAGGGTGATGGGGCTACTGATGGGCCTGCCCGCCTGCTGAACCTGGACCTGGACCTGTGGGTGCACCTCAACTGCGCCCTCTGGTCTACAGAGGTGTATGAGACCCAGGGCGGGGCTCTAATGAATGTGGAGGTCGCCCTGCACCGAGGACTACTAACCAAGTGCTCCCTGTGCCAGCGCACCGGTGCCACCAGCAGCTGCAATCGCATGCGTTGCCCCAACGTCTACCATTTTGCCTGCGCCATCCGCGCCAAGTGCATGTTCTTCAAGGACAAGACCATGCTGTGTCCAGTGCATAAGATCAAGGGGCCCTGTGAGCAAGAGCTGAGCTCTTTTGCTGTTTTCCGGCGGGTCTACATTGAGCGGGATGAGGTGAAGCAAATTGCCAGCATCATCCAGCGGGGAGAGCGGCTACACATGTTCCGTGTTGGGGGCCTTGTATTCCACGCCATTGGGCAGCTGTTGCCACACCAGATGGCTGACTTCCACAGTGCCAGCGCCCTGTACCCTGTGGGCTACGAGGCCACACGCATCTACTGGAGCCTTCGCACCAACAACCGCCGCTGCTGCTATCGCTGCTCCATTGGCGAGAACAACGGGCGGCCGGAGTTTGTCATCAAGGTTGTCGAGCAGGGCCTGGAGGACCTGGTCTTCACCGACACCTCTCCCCAGGGTGAGCACTGGGTCCTTGAAATGGTGATACGGAAGTGGGCACATTTCTCCTGGAATCGCCTTTACAATATTGAGAAGAGATCTGCAGGGTCCCTGTGAGTGATCTGCCTCCTCCCACCTGGGACAGGCAGAGGTCTCTTGAAGATCCCCAGAGAAAGTGTTGTAGCCTCTCTTTAGTCACCTAAAATCCCCTTGTGATTGACCGTATCTCGTTGGTCTAATAACTTCGCATATTCTAGCTCCTTTACCTATCCTCAGAGGAACTAAAGAATATAGTTCTGAGACCCCATCATCTGGCTCACTCAACCTGGTCCTAACCATGAGTTCCTTAGGGTGGTTTTTCCCTGGACAAAATTCTTTTGATCTTAGTTTGGCATTAATGATAAAAATAGCAGTAAGAGAAGTTACCTTTTAGTGGGGATGTGCTATGTGCCGTAAATTTAGCTACGTAACTTAAATAGGTTATTTTGTCCATGCAACCTTCTGAGGTAAGTACTGTTATTATGCCAAGTTTATACATAAAGAAACTGAGTCTAGAGAGATTGAAGTATATGGCTTATGGTTCCATGGCCAGTACTAGAACCTGACTCCAAGTCTTCTCAACTCCAAAGCATGCCTGTTGTTCTGGCTCTCAGCAAGGCCTGTGGCCTCTGCTGGGACTTGTGGGCCCTGGGTTCATATTTCAGTGTCACAAGGCTCTCTGATGCTCCTCCAGGGTGGGAAGTCCTCTAGCTTGTTGACAGAGTGGGACTGGGAAGCCAAGAAGGGGTCCTAAAGAACCACACACCCTTGTGACAGGAAGGTGTGCAGGCTACAGGAAACAACTTGAGCTCAGGGTCAAGTTTAGGGCTGAAGTCATTGAGCAGAAGTTGCCTCTGAGGGCTGCTCTCTTTCCTTGCCTCTTAGCTGTGTGGAATCGCATCATTGAGCCTGTAGCTGCCATGAGAAAAGAGGCTGACATGCTTCGGCTCTTCCCTGAGTATCTGAAAGGCGAGGAGCTTTTTGGGCTGACGGTGCACGCTGTACTACGCATAGCTGAATCAGTAAGGAGGGAGCTGGGGGGCCAGGCGGGCAATGTAAACTTTGGCCCTTCCCCAGAAATGCTCAGGCTGAGGTGAGCATTACTTGTGCCCACAGCTGCCTGGAGTGGAGAGCTGTCAAAACTATTTATTCCGCTATGGACGCCACCCCCTGATGGAGCTGCCACTCATGATCAACCCTACTGGTTGTGCCAGATCAGAGCCTAAAATCCTCACACACTACAAACGGTGAGCTTGTGGGTCGGGGTCCAAAGGATGTGGGTATGGGAGCTGGTAGGGATCCTCCATCTGATTAAGAGGGTTTGGGGTTACAGATCAGAATTCCCTTGGAGAGACTGGGGGTTCACTTTAGGCCCCCTGATTAGTGGGTGTGCAGGTATCACTAGGCTATCCCTATCCTCCCCAACCTTCTCAGGTGGCCTGGGTTGACCTGAAATCTAGGGTAGACTTATCTTGGGCACCCTGGGAATGGCTGTTGGGGAGGTTCTGCGTAGACAGTGGTGAAATTTAATGAAATATATAAGGGACCCAATCACTTCCTTCCTCTCCTGTTTTGCTTCCAGGGTGCCTCCCAAACCTCAAATGCCCCATGAGTACTAGGGTCACTTTCCCTTCCCCAGGCTTGAGTTGGTGTCAAAAATAATTAGAAATATAATAGAAAAATAATAAAACCTTACATTTGTATAGCACTTTATACTTTTTTTTTCAAAGCGTTTTCACATCCATTATCTCATTTGATCCTCACAACAACCTTATGAGGTAGGTAGGGCAGGTGGTATGATCCCCATTTTACAGCTGAGAAAACTGAGACCCAGAAAGGTTAAGTGACTAGACAAAGGTCACACAGCTGGGACCAGAACCTGACCTCTTGACTTGTTCACCGTTGCTTCTATGTACCAGAGTAGCCTGGCCCTGGTCCCTGGGTAGAGGGAGGCAGGATCCATGGTAGCAGGGCTTTCTTGAAGACCCGTGGTTGCTCCTCAGGCTGGGGTAGAGTGCCAGGCTCTACCCCAGTCAGCCCTAGTCCTGGATGCTCTACAGCAGTGGTTTTCAAACTGTGTGTGTCTGAAAAGCCCTTGAACACATAGCTGAGTGGGCAGAACTGGGCCCTCCCCATGCGTATAATCCCTTTGCCCAAATTGGATTCAATCAGAAGAGTTCCATTTTCATCTAGTTTATGTATTGGAGTTCCAGTAACATTTTGTAAAAAAAAAAAGTATAAAACAAAAGATTTTTGCTAAATAAAAAGGAATAAAAAAGTTTGAAAACCACTGCTCTGGGATGGGCGAGAATTTGGCTGGTGCCCTAGGGTGGTGAGAAGGCATTCTGTCAGGCAGCAGTCATTCCCCTGCACTGAGCCATCTGTACAGAGCCCAATGGTACGTCAGAAAAGGGGGTAGTCTGAAGAAAGGAAAGGATACTGCCTTTCGGCTATGAATTCAGAGCCAGTTTTAATTAAAATCCAGCCCAGTGTGGGAGACTCAGCCCCCATTTTCAGGGCTTCTAGTATGTGTAGGAGGTAGGACTCAGACATTGGCACAAACCATGAACTTAAATTCCAGGCCTGGGCTGCTTGGGGAGGACCTCCCAGAGGAGCATGGCCTTGAATATGGTTTGGCAGGAGGGTGGCAGAAGGTGGGGAGATGGGAGAGCAGGCTCAGTGTAGGGGAATTGGCGTGCCCCTCCCCTTCCCCAGCCCCTCTCCTCATCCTGTGCTCTGTGTGCCACCCAGGGTGGCAGAAGGGAACCCAAACCTAGTTGGTGCATCACCAGAGCCAAGACCTAGATGCCTCCACTCCATTCCCAAGGCAGCACATGCCCCTAAATGGCGTGTTGCACGTCCCAGGGAGGAGGTGGGTGGGGTGTGCTTAGTCTGAGGGAGAGCTGTCTTGTCATGCACTGTATCACCTCCCAGGCCTCACACTCTGAACAGCACCAGCATGTCCAAAGCATATCAGAGCACCTTCACAGGCGAGACCAACACCCCGTACAGCAAGCAGTTCGTGCACTCCAAGTCATCTCAGTACCGGCGGCTGCGCACTGAGTGGAAGAACAATGTGTATCTGGCTCGCTCCCGTATCCAGGGCCTGGGGCTGTATGCAGCCAAGGACCTAGAAAAGCACACAATGGTCATTGAGTACATTGGTACCATCATTCGCAACGAGGTGGCCAACCGGCGGGAGAAAATCTATGAGGAGCAGGTACGGGCTGACGGGCCATCGTGGTGCATGGTCCACGTGCATCCGAGGAACAAAGGGCTGGATTGGGCTCGGGAGCAGGTGGAAAGCTGTGGGAGGAAGAAGAGAGAGGCAGGAGAAACAGAGTAAGAAATAAGCCCACTGCCCAAGTCCACAACCTGATCCCACCACTGCCACTGCCATTCTCTGATTCTCTTGCCCCTTCTGCAACTTCTGCCTTTCTAGAACCGAGGCATCTACATGTTCCGAATAAATAATGAGCATGTGATTGATGCTACCTTGACTGGAGGCCCTGCCAGGTGAGACGGGAATGAGGAGGGAGGGATTTGCGGTCCCTGAGGGTGACACTCTGGGGGTGGGCCAACAAGGACCCAAAATCATCTCAGCTTAGTTGCCTGGCATTCCTGACTGTATCCCACTGCCCAGGTACATTAACCATTCCTGTGCCCCTAACTGTGTGGCGGAAGTTGTGACATTTGACAAGGAGGATAAAATCATCATCATCTCCAGCCGGCGAATCCCCAAAGGAGAGGAGGTGAGAGGAAGTCGCCTGTGTGAGTGTTAAAGTAGCTCCCTCTTCTCTGCCCTTCCCCAGATCCCAGTTCCAAGACCACTACCTTCAGGTCAGATCTCTGCCCTCCCCCACTTCCTCTGGGGGTGCTGGCATTGATTTTGCCTTCTTCTCTTTCCAGCTGACCTATGACTATCAGTTTGACTTTGAGGACGATCAGCACAAGATCCCCTGCCACTGTGGAGCCTGGAATTGTCGGAAATGGATGAACTAAGAAGCTTTGAGGCTACCAGGCAGGGGAGTCCCCCCACCCCCCACCTCTTCCCTGAAAGGGATGAGGGGGAAGAGAGGTAGCAGCCAGAGCCAGGACCCAGGGCTGGGGCTGCCGGCTAACCGGAGCCCCTGGAGCAGGAGGCTGGGGCAGAGGGCCCTAGGCCAAGCCCACCCTGGGCACCAGGGACAACCTTCTTCCCCGCCACCGGCCCCCAGGCTGGCATCTCTGACCCCAGCTCCAGGAGGGGCCAGACAGAAGCAGCCATTGGGCATCTCAGGTTCGAGGGGGATATGGGCCGGGAACTACCCAGAAGCATCTGGGAGGCAGCAGGGAGTGGGGAGGAGGATGTGTGGCCGGGCCTCACAGCCCTGCTGCTCCCACCGACCTCTCCGGCCCAACTCAAGGCTGCAAAGAGACTTGACTAAGCTTGACAATCCCAAAGGCCGGGTCCCACACCTGGCCCTGCCTGCCGGGTCCTGCCCCCACCCACACCCCCATTCCCTTCCCTCTCAATCTGTCTCTGTCTCCCCCTTCTCCTCTGTGTTTCTGTCTCTCTATGGGTTGTGTTTCCTTGTTTTCCACTCTGACAAATGCAACATGAATGGGAAAGAGGCGCCCAGCTGCCCAGGAGGGCAAGCCAGGCATGCCGGGCAAGGAGACCCCGCACCCACACCTACCTCATTTAAGTGTTGGATTTTTTGCTGTTTTGAAATGTGAGACCCTCTCCAAGCCCCTACTGCCCCAACCCTCTCTCCCACCTCACTGCCCTCTTCTGAGTGGGTGGAAGGGGGTAGGAGGAGTAAGAAAACAACAACAAAAAATCCATCTTTGTTTTTAATTATGGGCAAGGGATGGTGGTTGAGGCTAATGATGAAGATTGGGGATGACTGGCCCCTAGTTGCTCAAGGACTTCCTTCTCCATCTGGACGTGGGGGCAGGAGGGGTGTGCTAAACCTAGGACCAGGATATCTCCCTCCTGTTTTCCCAACCTCATCATGAGCCCATTTGCCCTCCAGCCCTGGATGGGGTGGGTGGGTGGTAGGGTGAGGGCTATCCCTGAGTGGCATGCCCATACCCAGTGAGGCAGGGTGTGGCCCGGAGCTCCCACTTTCCCTCAGTCACCAAACTGCTGCTGGTCTGGTGGGAAGGGGTGGTGATATGGGGGTGGGGGAGCTTAGTGTCAGCGCGGGGAGGGTGGGGGGTATTTATCTATTTATACATGGGATTGTACATAGTCTTGTGGGGCATGGGGGAGCCGGCTGGAGGTGAGAACCCTCCCCTCTCCCCCCACCCCCGGGGAGAGCAAAATGTAAAACTACTAATTTTTGTGCTTTATATATTCTATATAAATATATCTATTTTCTTTTTACAAAACCAGTTTATAAATGGTAGGGGGGTGTGGGGCGGACAAATGGAGCTCCCCTTGTGGGGGGGCCCCCCTCCATTACCCAACCTACCGCCCTTTTCCTCACCCCCTCCTCCCCACCCCCTGGCTGTGACTGCTGTAAGGTGGGGGTCTAGAGGCTGGGCGATTCCCACCCCTGTTGTATAGTTGGACTATGTTATAACGCACAAAAGTGAGCTGGCCCCAGGGGGAGCCAGAGGGTGATGGGGTCCTTGCCTCCCTTTCCTTCCCCTTTCTGCCCAAGCTTGTGCTGCAGTTGAACCTCTTCCTGGGGGTAGGGGTAGGTCAGGTGGGTGAGGCCCCAGACCCTCTCCGGTAGGGAGCCGTGGGAATGAAGATGAAGCTTATATGCAGTTCTCTTCTAGGGGCTGTGGGCAAAGGGCATTTTGTAATTAATATTTTCAAGAATCAAATGTCTGGAGTGTAGGGGTGGACTTGTTGGCAGTGGATGGGTGGGCCTGCTGGAGGGGGAGCACAGTCGCTGTTGTGATTTTAGGTTTGTTTTTGTTTTGTTTTTGAATTTGGGGGGTCGCGGATTGATGGGAGTAGGGAGATTTTTTTTTTTTAAGCTGCTTCCTCAACTGTTTCAAGCTGCAAATGTATAAGAGAATAACATCCCCTAACCCCCACAGAAACCACTGTAATTAAATCAGACAGTGGTGAGACTGGGCTGCCGCCCCCAAAGCCATTGGATGTTCCTTTTCCAAGAGCAAAAGGTCTAGGCTACAGGGAGGGGGAGATTGGCTCCTGTGAATCAGGCCCTGGTTGGGGCTTGGGCCCTGGCATTAGGAAGAGGGGATGGGGCAGACTTTGTAATAAGCATATGCTAGGTATCCGATAGTCCTGTAGACTTTAGTGAAGAAACCTTATACAGTTTTTAATTTTTATATAAACTAACTCAGACCCAAGCTACAAGGTTGGAATTTTGGTTGTTGGTTTTTTGGGTTTTTTTTTAAGTACCCTGCCTGTATAATTGCATCAGAATCCCCCCTCCCACCCCGCCCTCCCCACCCCCGTGTTTGTATTTTGGGTTGGTTTACACTTGCACATACTCAATTTTCAGTTTTTCCCCTTTACAGTCTTTTTCCCTCACCTCCAGGACCCTCCCCCTTTTTAAAAAATAAATCGCTGACAAGTGTGAATCCCGTGAAGACTTTATTTTGTGTTGTGTGTATCCTGTACAGCAAGGTTGGTCCTTCGTAACAACGGATGAAATGATTCCCTTTTTTAAGGCGCCCTCCCTCCAGCCCCAGCGCCCTCGTCCTTGGCATGTTTTGTATCAGCGATCATTCTGAACTGTACATAATTTACGTTGCAAGAGGCAAAGGGCAAGTTTTGGATTTTGCTTCTTCCAAGTTTGTTTTTAAACGACAAATAAAAAAAGAACATTTTAAATACAAGCGGCTCCGTCCCGTCACCCTCGCCGTCAGCCGGATCAGTGAAGTCCTAGAGGACCCGGGGGAGGGCGGGTGCCGAGGCCAGGCCGCTGGGACTGGTAAGCTCCCCGCGTTCCGCCCTTAGCTGGCGCCTTTCCTGGCGTAGGCGGAAGTGGCGTCGCGGTACCGGACGTGGGGTGGGCCCTCCCGCCCTAGCAAAAGATACGTTCCTAAAGCGAACCAGCTCTACCGGCCCCTCTTGAAATGGAGACGGTGAGGAGCGCGGGAGGGCGGCGGGGGGCGCTGTGGAGTCTGAGACCCCTAGTAGGGGACGCAGAGGCCGGGGCAGGGGCCGGCGCCGGTTCCCAGATAACGATTAGCGGAGTGTCGGATCCCGTGACCCTGCCCCTCCGTGCCTTCGCTGGGCGCCCCTCCTAGCACTGGGCCGCGCCGGTGCCCGCCTTCCGTCGCGGTACCACGAGCCCGAGCGGGCAGTGACTCCTAGCTCCCTGCGTCGAGCCCACGCACACCGGGCGATCTCGGGCCTCCTCTACTGTTAGCACCTCAAAGCCCTTAAGAAGTTTGCCTGAGAGAACTGGGTTGTGAACCGGCTTTCTTGGGTGAAGCAGGGGGTTGCCAGGGGATCCTCACTTGCAGGTAGCACCTGGCGCCTGGTTGTCTGATGTGATCCGTGCAGTCCCTAGCAGGAGCGACGCCTGAAATATTTTTATAATGCTTCGAGGTTTCCAGCGAGGTCACATTACCTAAATAAGGCTGAAAAGTGAGGTTTCCCTGAAGGAGGGACTCTCAATGTTAGAGGCCCTTGTGTCCCTGGTTAAGTTTAGGTCATGCTCAACTCTGTGATCCTAAGCAGGCCTATGATCGTGGCAAGCAGGTAATGACCAATTGTGGCAGGTCCCTGCCATCCAGAGATGCTGCGGGTTGCTTGCTGCATGTTTGGATGTAGCACTCTCAGGGACATTTTTCTAGCACTCTGGAACCCTTCTCATTCACTTCCCTCCCCAACAGTTTTTAATCATGTATATCCTCTGTGAAGCAGAGTAACTCTTTCTATCTTGATTTTATCATCTGCTACTGTCTGTTGTATAAGGGCTGCAGGTTCACCTTTGGGTGGGTTACACGCCAGAGTAATTCCTTTAGTGCATCTTTCTTTACCTGCAGAGAGGTCATGTCCCGCTCTGGGTTATAAAAAAGAAAACAGAGCGGGAAAGTGATTTGCAACTGGTCACTCAGGCAAGGGAGTCAGTTCATACACATTAAGACAATTTTGAACAAGAATTAAAGATCTGATTCCACTAAGTTCAAAATAACATGCCAGTTTTTACTTGTAAAAGTACTATGGTTTACAAACATTTTTATATAGATTTTCTAACTTAGCCCTCATACTTTATGTACTGTATTAGGTTCTTGCTATAGAAATTTTTAGAAATAGAAAGAAGAAGAGAAAACCCCTGCTTTGAAAATGCTCAGCCTAACTGGAGTGGGGTGAGGGCAAGCCAGTAAAGACAAAGGTAGACTCATAAATGCTATCATTAAGGTGCAAACAAAGGACTGTGGAAGCACAGGGATAGAGAAATTACTGTGAACCTGGGAAAGGCATTGCAGGTTGAGAGAACAGTGTGAGCCAGGGCATAGAAGTCCGAGTATGTAGAGATTACCTGGGGGTGAACCAGTGGCTTGATGTTGCTGGAGCTTTGGATTTTGGTCATAGTGAGAGAAAAGACTGGAAAAGTAGGCTGAGGTCAGGTTGAAGGTATTGCATACCATGCTAAGTTTGAACTTTGTTTTGCAATAAGGGGACCCATGGGAGATTTATGAGCAAGGCAGTAAGTGTGCTTTAGGAACGTTCTTAACAGCTTTCTGTAAATGGACAGAACTACTTCAGGAAGTAGTGAGTTCCTGGTTGCTGGAGATGACAGTCCCTTCCAAATCTGGGATGCCTGGTGAGAGAACTTGGTGATAGCATGAAAGTCAAATTGAAGAGATTGATTTAGGGCCAGGAGACCAATTTAGAGAATATTGAAGAAGGGAGGGGTAAAAACCTAAGTTAAAGCTGTGAAAGTGGAAAGGAAAGAGATGGAGTTGAGCTATGACATACTAGCTTAGTTGATAAATGTTGGGGACAAGTTTAGGTCATGTCCTGCTCTGCAGTTTTAAGTAGATATGTTCGCACAGCTCATTCTTGGAGGGATCAAGGCTATGTAGTTTTAGGTACCTGAGAGGAGAGCAATGCAAGAAATGAAGATGGCAATCGCAGTAAGAATAATAGGATTGGAGGTACAGATGCTGTTCTGTTTTGTATGGAAACATTGGAGGAGTCTCTGTGACATCTGTGGTTGTCCAGCAAACAAATGGAAATGTGGATCAGGAGTTTGAAAGAAATTTGAGTCTGTGTGTCGGATTTAGACCGTGCCTCTAACGATATTTTGTGCTTATGTAGTACCTTGGTACTTCCTTTGGTCCCCTAAGTCACTGGAAGTAGAGAGGAGTGGACATAATTACCCCACTCCTGTGTGGAGGAATAGGCAAAAAGATAAAGTCATATTCAATTGTGTCCAACTCTTATGTAGGCATCTATCTCTATTTAGCTGTACATCTCTTTTCTGTCTCTGTAACGTAGTCTTCAGTCTCTCTGTTCATATCAGTGTGCATCATTATTATGATTAATTTGAGAGTGAAAAAACAAAACAATTGAGAATCATATGCAAAACCCATGGAAGATTGTATGGGGGTTATAAAGAAGTGTAAGATAGTTCCAGGAACTTACCATCTGTTTGTATAGATAATGAACAAAGTAACTAGCACAGTGCAGTATGTATGTGCAGTATTATGTGATGGGTATGATAATTTCTACAGGAGCAGTTGTTTCTGTGTCTTTGGATAGATCTCTGGGAGACTGTGTTACACCATGTGTGTATCTTTACTGCTGAACAGCCCTCTCTCCCACTTAAAAGTGATGAGGCTGTTGTTCCGATAGCCCTGCCAAAATGCCAGGCCAAGCTAATAGTCTTATGCAGCCCGGAGAGAAGAGAGGGAGATTATTTTCCTTCCCCCCTGCTCCCACTCTGGCCCATCACAGAAGGGAAGTTTAGGGCTGTCCTGCCAATTTGACCCTGTTGACCAGCCAGCTTCCCTGGTTCAAGCCAAGGCATTTAACTTCATGTTACTACAGCAGCTATGGACTATAACATTAAGTTAGCTTTGGGAGTTATCCAGAGAAAATGGAGCCAAAACTGTTGATTCCAGTGGATGAAAATTATCATGATCCCCTCCTGGGTTTCTGGATAACCCAGGATGAAATGAAATTTCCAAATGTTCCCACTTGGGGGAGCACAGAAATGGTTCCAAAGGTTCCTCTGTATTCAAAGCCCTCTCTAATCTCAAACTGTCATGGGCAAGGAAACTTCAAAAACCAACATCCTCTGGCCCTTTGACTCACAATGGTCCCCAGATTCAGAACATTTGTGCTCCTCTTCCACCCTTCAGTCAATCAAGCTTTGACTCTCTCTCTTACATTCAGCTGCAGGGATCCTCCCCAGATGTGACCCTTTCTCAATGGTTAGGGGGTATGTCTATGATTCTAGTGCCCACAGCTATGCTTAGGGAATGAAGGGGGAAAGCACTGTTGTCTCTCTGGCTTCTATGTTTTTATAAAGTAGATCTGTGAGAACCTTGTGGGGCCAACCCTATGTTCAGATTTTCTTTTTCTTTTTAATTTTTTTTATTAAG
Source organism: Smutsia gigantea (assembly GCA_032199065.1). Lineage (NCBI taxonomy): Eukaryota > Metazoa > Chordata > Mammalia > Pholidota > Manidae > Smutsia > Smutsia gigantea. The sequence goes on along the minus strand of JAVSCE010007883.1, from coordinate 298,238 downwards.
GTATCATTGATATACAATCTTATGAAGGTTTCACATGTACACTCAGATTTTCTACTCTCAGCTTTTAAGACCTAATGTTTCATTAGGCAATCTGGTTTATAAGGACATGAGTTTTGAAACCACACAGATCTGTGTTCAAAGCCCTGTTCCACTCCTTACCAGCTATGTGGCTTTGGGCAATTTGCTTACTATTTCTTGAACCTATCTTTGAAAATAAGGCTAATAATAGTATTTACTTCAGAGTTGCTATGAAGATTGAATGACTTAATATTTCAAAAGGGACTTACAGTGCTTTAAATGAAGTCATTAGTTCACTAGCCCATCTCCTATTGCGAGGCTGAAATGGATGGAGCCTAGGTAGGCTGAATCTTTGTTTCTCTTGTTTCTCCAGGTCACTTCTTCAGATAGCTCCCCAGCCTTGGAAAATGAGCCTCCTCAAGGTACGTTTGTTGAAGAAAGGAAACTGGGAATGAAAGTCACAGCCCAACCCTAACTTGTCTTCAGCATTGCTTTTGAATCTCTCTCAGCATGCATCCTGGGAAAATCAAAGCTGGGCAAGATAATGTGCCCAACCACACAAATCAGGAACAGTAATTTGGCAAGATCACCCAGGAATAAATCTTAGGCAGTGTGGAAATGATTAATATCTTCAATTATCAAACCACTTGAGAGAAACTTTTGAGGTAGGTGAAACTTCTATATAAACTCTGGATTGGCTAACCATGTTCTAAAAGTACCTGGTATTTTCTAAGTAGTCCAGAAACAATGCTACTAGGATTTTACCATCCATGAGATCACTAAAACCACTGAGTGTACACAAGAAATTATAGAAAGTCCTTGAAAGCCCTTAGAACTAATCTAGAAATAGAGACACTAAACCCTAAAATCCAGGACATAAGAGAAGGCAATGCCTGCAGCTGCCCAAATACCTGCTTAGAATGGAATGGTCCAACACGAGACCATCTAGAAGGAAGCAGAACTTACAGGCATCTCCAATGAAGAATTTTGCCCAGAAACACTCCTAGGTCTTCCTAGGACATGTTTATGGCATTAGGGGTATAGTTTCTCAGAAGATTGAAATATGGCCTCAGACGCTAGGACATATTATTAAGGGTCTGTGATTTAGAAGTTTTTTAAACGTTCTGTTTTCATTTTCTTGGTATCCAAAGAGTTACTATAGTCATATTTTGAATTATATGGATGACTTTACATAATTGAGTACTGCCATATGATATCAGTGCATGTTTTATGTTTCTGAGGACACGTGCATCCACACCAAGGCAGGGGTCAAAAACACAAATTGTCTACGTGAACCAAGCAGTGATGTAGGCTGCCTAGGGTGACAATAATCTGTACATCTTTTTGCACCTAAAAGGAAGCAGCAAGTATCTGGGTCTGGCCAATTGTTACTGTTCAGGAATTCAAGACCTAGTTTTGTCAGAGCTTCTGATTTTGAAAAGAAACTGAGAATCTGGATTTTTATGTAAATTTCCAGATTCCTAAAATTAGGGAACTGATTTAAATTATTTAAAAAATACTGGGAAGGTCAAGGGCAATAAAGGGGCACAATAATTCGTGATCACAATGTAAGTTGGTCATGGGGACAGTGGTACAGCATGGAGAATATTGTTGATTTTGTAGCATCTTTCTATGTTGACAGATAGTAACCACACTAGAGGGTGTAAGGATTTAATAATATGGGGTAACTTTTGAACCACTGTGTTGTACATTTGAAACCAATATAAGATTATATATCAATGATACCGCCATTAAAAAAAAAATACTGTGAACAAATGTAGTCCTGTAGCCTAAAGTGATAGAATTTAACTAGCAATGTAACAGTTCTTAAATTGGTATCAAAAGATACGTTCTTGGAGTCTGTGAGTTTTCAAATTTGAAAAACAATGATGGGCTTCCACTTAAAGATGGTGGATTGAATACATGCATCTAATTTCTTCCTTCACAAAAAGCCACTAAAACCACCATATGGAGTTTTTTAAAGAAGTGCAAGCCAAACAGAATAGGGCAAACAAGAGAGGAGGCAATAGCAATACATTTTTGAAAGCTGCAAAGCAGACAGAAGACAGGTAAATGACTTAGCAGACCTGAGAAAACTGGACTATAAATTAGTAGTGGGGAAAACTGACAAGCATTGAACGTCTAAAAAGCAGTCAGAGCCCAAGAGTTCCTACCCCACTGAGTACAGCTGGGCAACTCCCCGTCCCAACTTTGGCAGACACTGGAGGTCTGGAGATGGGCTCCAGTGCAGTTGAGGAGTGAGGTGCTGTACTAAACACAGGAGCATGAAGTGAACTGTACGGGATGCTGAGATATGAGTCTTTTCCCCCATCCAGTTTCCAGAATGCTGATGGAAAGAACTTCACCCTCCAGCATGAAAGTGACTGAATAATCATTCTCTCCAGAATCCCTTTGAGGGGAAAGCCCTAAAAATTTAAGAATTGAGTGTTCCCCATCTAAGTGGCTCACAGTCAACAAGGCTTACTTATACACTTAGAAGTAGAGCATCCAAACAGCTTTAAACATTCCACTCTTAAAATATGGTTGGATAAGCAAGAAACAAATCCTACCATTTGCAACAACATGGATGGAGCTAGAGGATATTATACTCAGTGAAATAAGGCAGAGAAAGACAAGTACCAAATAATTTCCCTCATTTGTGGAGTATAACAACGAAGCAAAACTGAAGGAACAAAATAGCAGCAGACTCACAGACTCCAAGAAGGGACTAGTGGTTACTAAAGGGGAGGGGTGAGGGAGGGCGGGTGGGGAGGGAGGGAGAAGGGGATTGTGAGGTATCATGATTAGTGCACATGGTATGTGTGGGGTCATGCGGAAGACAGTATAGCACAGAGAAGACAAGTAGGGACTCTGTGGCTGGCATCTTACTACACTGATGGACAGTGACTACAATGGGGTATAGTGGGGGACTTGATAATAAGGGTGAATGTAGTAACCACATTGTTTTTCTTGTGAAACCTTCATAAGAGTGTATATCAATGATACCTTAATAAAAAAAGAAAAAAATAGTTGGAATCCTTTAAACCAAGGGTTACCAGACATTTAAAGAAAGCTTCTGACATTAAAAAAAAAAAGTGACCAAAACTGGTCCCCCCATATGAAAAAAAAAAACCCACAGGATAAAGGGGAAAAGTCAATGCATAGAGAAGAAAACTTTAAAAATTAACATTAATTTATACTCAGATAAAGAACATATTTCCAACATGAAACAAGTACAGGATATGATTTTTTTTTAAAGGAATTTTCAGAAAACAAGAAGGAGCTCTTAGACATTAAAAATATAATAGCAAAAATTTAAAACTAAGTAGGAGGTTTGGAAAATCAAATTGAGAAAATCTCCCACAAAGTAGAATTAAAAATCAGAGAAGTAGAAAAAAATCAAAGAAGTGGAAAATAAAGGAGAAAAGATATTTTTAAAACAACAACAAAAACTGACCAAAAAAAACTTAAAGGCTCAGTCTAGGAAGCCTAGTATCTCAATAATAGGACTTACAGAAAAAGAAAAATGACAACACAGAGGGAAGGAAGCTATCAAGGAAATAACTCAAGAACATTTCCTGGAACTGAAGGACATTAGTTTTCATCATGAAAGGACTCACTGAAAAGGACTCACAATGGATGAAATTGACCCCCCAAAGCACAATCATCATGAGATTTCAAAGCACTGGAAACAACAGAAGATCCTGAGTTTTCAGAGAGAAAAAAACAAGTCACATAACAAAGAATCAATTGCCTCGGATTAAGCACATCAGAAGCTAGAAGGCAGTGGAGCAATGCCTTCAACATTCTGCAGGAAAATAAATTCCAGCCTAGAATTCTATATCCAGCCAAATTATAAATCAAAGATGAGAGTAAAATAAAGATAATCTGCAGGCTGCAAGGTCTCAAAAAATTTACCTTCCATGCACCCTTTCTCAGGAAGCTGCTGGAAGATGTGTTCCACCAAAACAAGGGAGTAATCAAAAAGATGAAAACATACAGGACACAGGAGTGCCAATACAGGAGAGACGTGAAAGGGGGCCCCTGGATGGTGATGAAGGAAGACCTCAGCAGTGCACACCAGGCAAACCAGCCCAGATTTGAGCAGGTCAGAAGGCTCTGGAGAGACTTCTTTGGGTAGTTAAAGTTGACAGACTATCTGATGTTTCTGAACTTTGGAAGGAGATTTAAACAATTGGTGAAGAGTTGGGGGTTAAATTAGTTATAGATACTATGTATAGAAAATTAGGCAAACAAAAAGACAAGACAATTATTAACTCCAGGGGAAACAAAATTGTGAAAGAAAGAAAAAAAAACAGAGTTCGCTGTTTGGCCTAGTTCTGAATAATGACTATTCAGTCAAAATTATTTAAATATTGATGTAACCAACCTTATAGTTTAACTTCTGGAAGAATGGGGGTATGGGAGGTGATATTTGTTATGGGGTCCTTGTAAGAAAGAGAACTAAAAAGTCCCATCTTCTTTGGATGCTAATAGATAATGCCCAAGAATGAAAATATCAAAAAGGAACAATGTAAGCTTGTTATTCATAGACATAGAAGTAAGTACCAAAATAATCAGCTAAGAGGTCTCATCTCTGGGGAGGGGTAGTACAGGGTGGTGGATGCCAGGAACTGCAGTTTTTCTCAACTAAAGTTTTAGAACTGTTTGTCTTTTTAAACTGTGTACCTGTTTAGCTCTGGTAGAAAATGAAAAATTAAAAACAACTGGCATAGGATTCAAGAGCATGAACTTTGGATCAGGCAGATCTGTGTTTGAGTCTTTGTCACTTACTGATGGTATGACCTTCAGTTTATTTAACTGCTTTTCACTCATTTTCTGATCTGAAAGGTGAGGACAGTATTTGCTTTACAGATTTCTTGTACAGTTTAAGTAATGTAATATTTTTAAGCACACATAACATAGTATGTAGCACCTTTGGGCTGTTATTTTGCGGGTTGCTTCTCCAGTGTAGAACAAGCAATTAAAATCAGAGGAATGGAAAGGTAAACACAGCAGGGTGTCCCATTTGTCTAGAGTAGGTGGGATGATTTCTGATTCACAGGGTTGTCCCGAGGTGGACTCTCAGGGTGTTTTGGGCCAGGCTGATTGAACACTGGGCTCCAACTTAGTGTTGATCTGAAATGGCCCAGCTTTGACCATGACCGTCCCATTTTTGGGTCTTAGAAGAATTTTAAAAAGCTTAGTTACATTTTAATTTGAGAGAAGAGAACAAATGAAAATGTGCTAATGTATGAAAGAGAAAACATGAATTAAAGATGAGAAAAATAACTTTTAGACTAGAATAAGTTAATAAAAGATTTATTATAAGACTTTCTTTTTCAATCAGCCATCTTTTGCATATGGAGCCAATAGATATATGTGGTCCTACCTGGAGATGGGGGGGGGTGGATGAAATTATTTCTAAGGGGTTTATCCAGGTTTTGTAGAACAACGGGAACAGATAGAATAGGGGGCCTTATAAAAAAATAGTGCTCTAAATATTTGAGCACCTTCAACACTGTTTTATTCTTTGCCTCTTTTGATTGTGAGTTGTGGCATGGAAGGAAGCTACTAATTATCCCACCCTATACAGAGACCCCAGAATCCAACAATAGTGTGTATACTTCCTTCATGAAGTCTCATCGCTGCTATGACCTGATTCCCACAAGCTCCAAATTGGTTGTATTTGATACTTCCCTTCAGGTGAGTGAAATCCTCTTTTCCCTTCCCCTTTCTTAGAGCCTCTTGTTCAGTACCTCTCATTCTGTCTCATCCCAGTGGTAATATCCTCATCCTTCTATGGGGTTTAGTCTCATGTTTTCCTCAGCATACCTAACCCCTGTTCTTTTCAAGTCCTGCCCCTGTGAATTTTCCCTTTGTGATTATTACTCTTTGGCTACAGGTGAAGAAAGCTTTCTTTGCTTTAGTGACTAATGGTGTACGAGCTGCCCCTTTGTGGGACAGTAAGAAGCAAAGTTTTGTGGGTAAGCAAAAGTTTGTGCAATGCAGTATTCTTGGCACCCTGTGCTGGGCAGGGAGAAAAGTTTTGAGCAGTGCTGAGGGCTCTTCTCTTGGTCTCTAGGCATGCTGACCATTACCGATTTCATCAATATCCTTCACCGCTACTATAAGTCAGCCTTGGTAAGGAACCTGGGCCCAATGACCCCACTTTGCCTGCCCAGAGTCCCTCATTCTCATTCCCTTTCTTCCAAACAAACCACAAGGGATTAATGAAACAGAGATCAGGTCTGAAACTCTATTGCTTCTGCTTCCAGGTACAGATCTATGAGCTGGAAGAACACAAGATAGAAACTTGGAGAGGTATGTAGAGAATTGCAGGTTGTAAAAGGACAAAGGGATGGAGAGTTTCCTGGTAAGAGTTTTCCATGATGGTATTTTGTGAACCTCCTTTTTCCCTCCAGAGGTGTACCTACAGGACTCCTTTAAACCACTTGTCTGCATTTCTCCTAATGCCAGGTGAGTTCCAGCTCCCCATTTGTCCAGAAGGGGAAGAGCCTTGCCCTCAGCACAGCTAAAGCCCTAGACACCCAAAGATCCTGGGGCAGAAGAGAGAAAAGACACTTTCCCCAGCCTGCCCCCACCACCAACATACACACTCACACACATCTAGGTCTGGTCTGAACACTGTTCCCCTCCCCCAACCACCAATTCTCCCTGTTTAAACACACTGTAAGGAGCTATTTAACCACCCTCAGGCCCAGCATTGTGGAACTTACCATTATCTCCCACCTTCCCACAGCTTGTTTGATGCTGTCTCTTCATTAATTCGAAACAAGATCCATAGGCTGCCAGTTATTGACCCAGAATCAGGCAACACCTTGTACATCCTCACCCATAAGCGCATCCTCAAGTTCCTCAAATTGTTTGTAAGTGCTCCTCAGCCCAGTTTTTTCTTCTATACTGGATTTAGGTGGCTTTGAAAATGAAGCTAATGGTTCTTTCCTCAGATCACTGAGTTCCCCAAGCCGGAATTCATGTCTAAGTCTCTGGAAGAGCTACAGATCGGCACATATGCCAATATTGCTATGGTCCGCACTACCACCCCTGTCTATGTGGCTCTAGGCATCTTTGTACAACACCGCGTGTCTGCCCTGCCAGTAGTGGATGAGAAAGGTGAGAGATTGGGCAGAAGAGGGAGAGCTCCAGGGAAACCAGGGTGGCTCTGGGAAAATCTGCTGCCCCTCGGCTCAGCCCAGAGGGTGAGTCTGTGCACAGGGGAAGCCTTGGATGCCAGATCCTCCTTGCTGAGCTACCTCTGTCTCCCTAGGGCGTGTGGTGGACATCTACTCCAAGTTTGATGTTATCGTGAGTGATTGTGGAGGGGCTGGGAGGTAGGGAAGAGGGTGGGGTGTTAAATGTGGAGAGGGAAGAGTCTCTTCTGGGACCTGAGGGTTTTAGAAGCTTCTAAACTTGCAAATCTTACTTGAAAAGGGATTGAATGAGCTGGGTGTGGCTTGTGGGCATGGCTGACAACTGCCCTAAATCCCTCTGGTGAGGTTGGGTGGGCTCAGGGTTTGGGAGCTGACCCCTTTGCTTCCCTGCAAGCACCTTCTTCTCTCTCTCCAGAATCTGGCAGCAGAAAAAACCTACAACAACTTAGATGTGTCTGTGACCAAAGCCCTGCAACATCGGTCACATTACTTTGAGGGTGTCCTCAAGTGCTACCTGCATGAGACTCTGGAGACCATCATCAACAGGCTGGTGGAAGCAGAGGTAGGGTGGCCAGTGACCCAAATGAGCTGCGGGGAGCAGCTTTGATAGTGGGGTTTGGCAAGAAGGGTAGGGGCTGAAGGGCCCACCCTAAGGCTGGTACTAAACATCCCTTTCTTCCTTGTTGCTGTCCTCAGGTTCACCGGCTTGTAGTTGTGGATGAGAATGATGTGGTTAAGGGAATTGTATCTCTGTCTGATATCCTGCAGGCCCTGGTGCTCACAGGTGGAGAAAAGCCCTGAGCCTGGGGAAGGGGTCAGACAGCATCGGGGGTATGCCTCACTCACTGCCTGCCCAAAACTCTGGGAACCACAGATGAAACCTTGAAAGAATTGTGACTCTGTGTCCTGCTCGGGAAGCCCTCTACCCTGCTCCCTGCTCCCTGCGAAAGTGTGGGGGCAGGAAGGAGAATGGATTTTTAGCTGTCTTTATCCTCACACATACACTTGAGGAAAACTTGTAGCCTAGCCCACCCCAGCCCTGCCGTCTTTGACATAGCCCCCTTTCTGGGTAAACTATGTTCTCTGTGTCCCTCAGGCAAATTCTGATCTCTAAGAGATCCTCAGACCTCACCCAGCCTTGTCTCTATGTCTGCCTGACTCCACCCTAAGATAATAGCACAACAAAACTCTTCATAAAGATATTTTTATTCATCCTGTTTCATGCTGTATGGAGGAGGCTGAGTCTATTTAGTGACATTTCTTCCCGTAATGGGAGTGGGAGGATTGTGGAGAGGAGGGCCTTTGGGTTCCAAGATGGGGGTTAGCTGGGGGAGGAGGGCAGAATGCTTAGCTGAGGTCATTGCTTTTCATGGCAAACCTAATTAAAATGACAGGAACCTCTTCATGGTATTGCAGTGTTTGATTTTTGTAGTTGACAGACACTACTACGGCTCCAGCCTTCCTACTTCATATGGCTCTTCAACTCATTTCTAACAAAGCAGCATATAAAACTGTGTGACAGGTACCATTCTCCATGCTTTACATATATTAATCCTTTTAATCCTCAGAACAATAGTAGCTATTCTAGTCTTACAGATTAAAGAAAACCTGAGGCACAGAGAGGCTAAATAACCAGCCCAAGGCCACACATCTAGTGAAAAGTAGAGCTAGGATCTGTACTCAAACAGGCCAGCTCCGGGGATCATACTCTACTACACCAGACTTCCTGCCTTTCTAATTATCTGTTCATTACAGTTCTCCACCCTGTTCCCTGCAGGCCTCCTTATTACTCACTCCCACACCCTGTCTGGATCATAGCTGGGACCACAGGAAAATTCTGTAACAGTATGAGGTCTCCAGAGGGTAGACACTGAAGGTCTCCTTTAGGCAGAGATGTGGTACCATCATATCACCTTTTCTTAGGGAAGGCTGGACTCTGGCTTTTGCTGAGCCAGCACTGTCTTTGAATCTACAGTTCCCTTGCCATCCTTCCCAGGTGAGAATGAGCTGGTGTTGGGTGGAGGAGCGGCAGGACTAAGGTCGCCCCATCAGACCTTTCCCTGTGGTGAAACCCTGTGGGCCAAAGAAGTAGTCCGCACCAAACACTCCAAGGACTGCTGGACTGCTGATTTATGAGCCCAATTTTGGGTACCATCTCACTTGCCTTGCAGGTATTATACCATTTCCTATCTGAGACCAGAAGCAATTTCAGAGTAACTCCTTGCCCCTGTCTGCACTGTGCCTAAGAACTTTCAAGAACCTGGCCATACAATGCTGGTTCCCCAAACCAGGCTTCATAATGAAACATGGGGAAAGCACCAAGGCAGCTTTCCGTGCTGCATGTTGATTTTGGAGTGGCCCCTGCTTCTCCATTCTCTTCACAGCTCTCATAGCACATTCCCAGACTTAGAGGAGGGAAGCTTCCAAGTTATTAGAATTAGGGTATGTTTATGTGTGTGGGGGTGGGTGCCTGGTAGAAAAGACATATCTCCTGATGTCACATTCCATCACGAAGGGGCGTTTGTCTAAGGAGGCAAGGGCTTTAAAAAGCCTTAGGAGTCTGGTGGGACTTGGGTAGAAGGAAGGACCTTCAAGCAAAGAGCCATCTGTGCAGCTGGTAGGTGTGAAGCAGCGAGGGGTGGGGGGTCAAGTGCATGGGATAGGGGATATTTAGATTCTCTCTAAAGGTCTATGTTAGGATGAAGGAAGACTAGGTTTTGTTGCTCTGATTCTCAGTAAGTCTGTTTCTGCCCCCACAACAACCTTCCTGGCTCCATCTTCTTAAAAGGAAGGGTCTGTACCCAAAGGACTGTGTGCACTTTAGTGGAAAACAAATTGGGATCTCTTGCTTCTATCCCCCTCAAAACCTAACCAATCAGTCTGAGTCTGAAGATGAAGTAGAAGGAAAGACAAGGAACAAAATTTAGGAGCCTCATAGCCTGTTCTTACCTATTCCTCTCAAGAGAGGCAAATCATCCCTTCTTGCTAAGGAACGATTGCCATACACAGTCTCTTCCCCCACCTCTCTGTACTCCTCCCCTCTACTGGAGCTGCTGCCACGGTTGCCAGGCATGGTTGCTATGTCTCTGCATGGAAGGGCTGGCGTGGGCTGTGCTGCCACTAACATTACCATGGTGAAGCAGGGGACACCTGATATAGGCTTGGGGGGAGGGATCATGTGGATGTAAGTAAACCCCCCACCCCCAGACAGAATGAACCTCAAAGGTGCACCACTTCAGGAGGCTGAGTGGCTAGGTGTTGTGGTAGTGGTGGTGGGGAGCTCTACACTGGGAAATAGGGGCTGCTTTTATAATTTCAGTTGCTAGGAGGCTGATTTTGCTAAGGAGCACACCATTCCTCTGCCATCCCCTCTGAAAGGGTGCAAGTGCCTAAGCACCCTAGCCTGCCCTCCACAAGGCTGAGCAGAGAGCTGTGTGGGTACAGCACAGTATGACCCCTAAGTCCTGGCTTCTGGAATGGGGGAGAGAGCCTGCTGATGGGTGCCCAAAGGCAGACATCTAGAGTGGGAGTGCAGCTTGGATGGCCAAGGCAGACTCCTGTGCCCTGCTGAACCAGCAGCCCTGGCCTGCAACACTGAGAGGGTTAGGAGTTAAGGATCTGGGGGTCACCTTTTTTGAGCCTGGGGGTGGCAGCTCTCCCCCAGAGTCGCCTGAAAGCCACCACCTCCTCCCTCCACCGCATGGAAGCCGGTTACTCATCTCTTCTCTGCACCCGAACAGCCACTGCCGCTAAAAATAGACCCCCAGACATAGGCCAGCCCCTCCTGCACCCCAACCCCATGGAAACCAGCGAGACTGGCAGTCAGAGACCTTGAGTTCAATGCCCATAACCTCCCTGTCGCGGAAACTGAAGTCTGAGGCAGAAAGTCAGGGGCAGAACCCTGGTGATCAGGCACCTTGAGAAGCAGGAGAATGAAGGGTTAAAAAGGCAGGAAGGTTTAAGAAATGGGGGCAGCGGAGGGGGCAGTGTCAGCTCGGCAAGAATAAGAAATCCCCTGCCCACTCCTGCAGGTCCCATCAAGCTTGGGGGACAAGAGCAGTGGGAAGGGGCGCCCATTCCCGGGCCCCAGGGGGCGGCCGTGCACATGGGGGAGGTAGCAGCGCGGAGCCGTCTTCGCTATGTCACATGCGCGCGCACACACACAGACAGGCACACACGTGTGCCCGGGTATATATAGTCCCCAGTCGCTGGGCCCGCTGCTCTGCAGTGGGCGCCGGCTCCCTGGGCTGGGAGGGGGCTCTCGGGGCGGGTGGGAGGGTGGGGGGCCGGGGTGGGGTGGGGCAGAATGCTGGATGGCCAGCTTTTCTCCGAGGGGCCTGACAGCCCCCGTGAGCCCCAGGATGAGGAGTCAGGCAGCTGCCTCTGGGTGCAGAAATCCAAGCTGCTGGTGATCGAAGTGAAGACTATTTCCTGCCATTATAGTCGCCGTGCGCCTCCTCGACAGCCCATGGAATTCCAGGCCAGCCACTGGGCCCGCGGGCCCCGGAGCCGCACGTGAGTGAAGGAGGGGTGAGGGGAAGAAAGTGGTGGGGCGGGGAGTGGGCTCCGGACATCCTTGCAGGCACCAGCCAGCTGTGCTGGTCCCCTTCTCTTTCCCATCCCGAGGGCTGATTCACCCCGCGTTGTTTTGGGGGTACAAGAGTGAGTGTGAGAAAGGACAGGAGGTGAGATGGGGCAGACGCTGTTAAAGTGTGCATGGAGAGATGGTGAGGAGTCCCGCTTCGACTTCAGCCCTAACATATACGCATGTGCACACGCGCACACACTCACACCCCCACCCCCCACACGGCAGCCCCGAGTGGTCTCCAATGCTCCCAGCTCCCCGGACCCCGGCTCCCTTCCCCCACAAACTGCTCACCTGGGTTCCTGCTCATTGTCCCAGGTGTGGGCCGCGGCTGGGATCCCCTGAGCCGCCGCCCCGCCGCCCCTGGGCCTCCAGGGTGCTGCAAGAGGCGACCAACTGGCGGACGGGGCCCCCGGCCGAGGCCCGAGCTCGGGAGCAGGAGAAAAGGAAAGCGGCATCGCAAGAGCGGGAGGCCAAGGAGACCGAGAGAAAAAGGCGCAAGGCTGGTGGGGCCCGAAGGAGCCCCCTCGGTCGGCCCCGTGCAGAGCCTCGGAACGCCCCTCGGGTGGCCCAGCCTGCCGGGGTCCCAGCTTCCTCGCGACCAGAGCGCCTGGGGCAGGTGGGGCGACCGCCCCGTCCGTTGGCGCAGCTGCAGAGCGACCTAAGGGCGGTGTGGGCGGGGCCCTGGGGAGGTCGACGGCCAGGGCCCCCAAGCTACGAGGCTCACCTGCTGCTGAGAAGTGCTGCTGGGACAGCTCCGCGACGCCGCTGGGACCGGCCGCCACCTTATGTGGCTCCACCTTCTTACGAAGGCCCCCACAGGACCTTGGGGACTAAGCGAGGCCCCGAGCTCTCCCAGGCGCCCGCCACGTCAGCTCCTGCTCCGACTCTAGCCAGGACAGAGGGAGGGTTCCCAAAGAAGAGGCTGGATCCTCGAATCTACCGGGACGTCCTCGGGGCTTGGGGTCTCCGACAGGGGCGGGGTCTCTTGGGGGGATCCCCAGGCTGTGGAACAGCCAGGCCAAAGCTGGAGTCCGGCAAAGGGGCTGCAGAGAAAAGCCTGGGGCAGGCTGCTGCTGACCCGAACAGTGGCAGCGACGGCCACTCGCAGGCCAAAGCTGCTGGGAGCCCAGGCACGGAGACAGCTCCTGCTGGGTCGGCAACTGAGACCCCCAGGGCCCCGCGTCCGGCTCCCAGGTCCAGGCCCCATGTCAAGGGCTCCGAGGAAGGGAAAGAAAGTAGAGAACAGACCTGGCTCCCTAAATGCTGGATTCACTCCCTTAGAAAGCAACCGCCGCCCCGACAGAGCCAGACCCTCCCCAGACCTTGGGCTCCAGGAGGCACGGGATGGAGAGAGTCCTTGGGTCATAGAGAGGGAGCCGGACTCGAGACCTTGGAGGGTTGGAAGGCCACCCGCCGCGCACACACCCTGCCGCGCACTTCCCGCGGCCTGGCTCCGGGCGAAGGCGTCTTTGTTATTGACGCCACGTGCGTGGTAATTCGATCCCAGTATGTTCCGACCCCTCGAGCCCAGCGTGTGCAGCTTCTGCCCACCGGGGTGCCGCGCGTTGGTGGGGAGGCCCCTAGCCATCTGAAGCGCAACAAGGAGGAGGGTGAGGGGGCCGCGGTCTTTCCCTCGCCTTGCCAAAAGCTGCTGTTGAGCAGTCGCCTTTCACATCAGCCCGGTGCAGGGCGAGGGTTCGAAGCTGAGGGCGGGAAGCCCGCGGACTCCTCACTGGAGGAGCGCGCCTCCCGCATCTTGGGGCTCCCGGTCGGCGAAGTAAACCTGAAGGACGCCCACACACAGCTAGGTAGCCCAGAGCACTCAGCCTTAGGCCTAGAGGCTTCGGGAGGCTCAGGCAGTGCCGAAGGCTCGGAGCAAGTGGCGGCCGTCCCGCTGCGAGCGGGCCGGGGCTGGCCGCGGACCCCGGGGCCCTACGCCGGGGCCCTAAGGGAAGCCGTGTCCCGCATCCGCCGCCACACCGCCCCGGACTCCGACTCCGACGAAGCTGCGGAGCTCAGCGTCCAAAGCGGCTCTTCTGATGGAAGCGACACAGAAGCCTCGGGCGCCTCCTGGCGGAATGAACGGACACGGCCCCGGGAAGGCGAGAAGACCGCAGAGCTGAGCGACAGTATCCGAGAGATTCTAGACGTCATCAGCCGAGCCGAGGAGGCCCTCTTCCGGGCGAGGGACACTAACGGGACCCCACAAGGAAATAGGAAGCTGCAGTGAGAGGCCCTTTCTTGTTTTTGTGTTCCCCAACCCAGCCATCCTAGGGCCCATGGTCCCCTTTTTCCTCAAAAACATCTTTGTACTCCTTACTCCCACCCGCTCCCATACTTGAACTAGAAGCCGCCCAAATAAAAGGGAAGGGAGCACATGTCCGTTTATGATTTTTTTTTCCTGGAAAGGTGATGAGCCGTAGACTTTAATAAGCTGCTCCATTCAGGGTACTCCGCTAAGGTCTTCAATAGGGGCCAATGGACTGGGGTGGAGCTGAGCAAAGAGGCCTAGCCAGGGTCAGGTAGGGGGGCAGGGACGGCTAGTCATAGAAGGGCAGCTTCAGAGCAGACGGAGCCTCTGGACAGGAAGGAGAGGCTATCGACTGAGGTGAGTGGGTGATCGAGAGGCCCTTGACAGATGAGGTTCAGAAACAACCGAAAAGCATTAAAAGGGTTCACTTTGGTGTCACAAGTCTTGGGTTCCAATCCCAACTCTGACACTGACTTGCTGGGTGACTTTAGAAAAGTCGCTTTCCCTGCCAGGCCTCCTGGCATGTAAAATGATGGAGTTCTAAGGTCCATCCCTGACGTTTTGGAGCCTTTCAGGAGGCTTTTATTTCATCCTCCCCTCCAGAAGCCAAGAGAGTTAGGAGTAAGTGAACAGAAACTGAGTACCTAGGGTGGCTTCATTGTCACCTGCATTGTCACCTGCACTCATCCTCAATTCAGGAGACTGTTCAGGGTTTGCAGAAGAGCTGAGTAAGTGGGCGAGGGCTCCTAGCCCAGTCTCTTAGGTTTAGGTGAGGTCACCCAAAGGCAGGGCATGATGGCGTGCTTGTCACTGTCCCTGGCCTCTGGTGGTCTGAGCTGGGGAGGGAAGGCAGCCAGTGTATCAGTTTGGGACCTCTTTAGGCCTTCCCGTTTTCCTCCTTCCCAATGTTCCTTAATGGCTCTCTGAATCGTTACCACGGTTTCCCACCCAGGTTGTATCACGCATCTGAAAGGACCCTGAGAATTTCTTGCATTTCTGCCTCGTCCAGAAACCAGCCAGAAAAGGAAAGAGGCTGGGCCCAAAAAGCCTGTAGGTGTGGGGTGTGATACTCGCTGTAGCCACTATGGGGCGCGCGCAGGTCGCGTATTTCCCCGGTAGCTAGTGCCCGAGTTCCCCCTACCCCGGCACTGTCAGTTAATCAACTGATCCCTTTACTGAGCGCGGGTCCCTCGCCTTGCCGCCTCTAGTCGTGCGGTCGGGAGCAGGACTCTGGCCTTCGAGACCTCTGGAGCGCGCCGAGCCCTTCTTTGTACTCATCCACACCGACGGGCTTGGGACCCGGACACAGCTGAAGTCTTTTTGCTCCCAGATCTTGGACACCTCCTCTGTCTCAATTTTCTAGCCATGTGAATTCGGCCGAATCACTTCACCTCCCTGAGCCTCAGTTTCCTCATCTGTCAAATGGGGGTTTATAAACACCTACCTCGCAGGGTTGTTGTGAGGATTTTATGCGATAATGTATGTAAAGCGCCTTGCACAGTGCCTGGCACAGAGTAGGCGCTCAATAAAGCTAAGTTGCCCTTTGTCCAACCTTGGCATCTTCCTTTCACCTACCCATTTTCCACAGTGTCCCGCCCCGAAGACTTCTCCACTCCTTCCATTTCGGTGGGGGGTTGGGGGGCGTCCTTTCTTTAATGGAAACTCCCCGCTCACCCGTCTCCCCTGGTCCCTAACTCCCCCTTCCTTGCCCCCCGCCCCACCCCCTTTGACACTTCCCACTACCCCAGCACACTCCCCCAAACCCCCATTCCGGGTAAGGGCTGAGTCAGCCTGGGTAAATTTAGCCGCCTCCCCGGCTGGCGCGGGGGCTTCGCCCAGACTCAGTCGCAGAGTCTTGGCCCCGCCCTCGGCCCCGCCTCTACCCCCACCCCACCGAGTCCCGCCAACTCCAACTCCCGCTCAGCGTTCAGGTCCCCAACCCCACTCCAAAACCACTTATGATGTCGGTCTCCAGTTATCTCAACGCCACTCCCCACCCGCACCCAGAGATACTGGGCAGGGGGCAGGAGGCCACGGGACTGAGCCCTAAATTGGGCAGGCAGGCCTTTGTTCTGTGGAGGGAGGGATTCTCTTTGGGCTTCTGAACCTGAGGGGAGAGCACTGGCCAGAGTCACCTGGGAGCGTCCATCCTAGAGCTCGCCTGGAACCCACACTGCCAAGTTTCAGTTAGCTCTTGCTGGGGGAGGTAAAAGAAGTGGGGGTCACCTTGGGCAGAGATCAAAGCTTCTTGAGGTCTGTCTCCCTTCCACCTACAATTCTAACTACTACAGATTAACTAGTAAGTATTTACTAAGCACCTGAGAGGAACCAGATACTGGGCTGGGCTCCAGGAAAGAGATATTCAAGGCTTGCCTGATAATGGGGGTGGAGGGGAACGCACAAATAATGATAGTATTGAGCAGTAAGTACTATAAGGAGGCAAACAAACAAGGGAGAGAGATTGTACGGATTTTCTGAGATCAGGAAAGATCATGGAGGAGGTGGCATCTGAGATAGAATCTGGGAGCAAGGGTCTCAAACACAGGAAACAGCAAAAATAGAGTCATGGATGTGGGGAAAAGGGGTTATGTGTAGGAATTACCAAATGGTCTGGTTTGACTGGAATTGAGGGTACATTCAAAGGAGTTGTGGAAGGTAAAGGCAGGAGTGAAAATTGAGGCCAAGTTGGGTAAGCCTAGTCTAGCTAAGGAGTGTGCCTTGGAACTCTGGTCTTGAGAAGAGGATGGACTTCAGGCACAGAGAAAGACTGAGGAAGGCCAGGGCAGCGGTGAGGGCACGTGCCTAGATTTTGCTGCAGCTGCGGGCCTCTAGGGTTGACAGAAGAGGTGAGCTGCATGGGATATTGGAGGGGCTGGCCCTGTGGAGCTGTACTCCACCATACTGCCTGTACCTCTTTGTGGCTGAGCACTGAGGAAGCCAATTTCAAAGAGCTCACCCATACTGGTACTATTGTCAAGAACTAGAGTGGTGCTGTGTTTAAAATATGGACTCTGGGGCCTGACACCTGGGTTTCAATCTTGCCTCTACCTCATACTAGCTGTGTGACCTTGGGCAAGTTACTCAACCTCTCTGTGCCGGGGGGGGGTCCTCAGTTATAAAACAGAGTTAGTAATATTGCTTCTTTCATAGGTTTGTTGGGAGGATTAAATAATTCAATATGTAAAGCACTTAGAACGATGCCTACTACGTAGTAAGTGACGTATAAATGTTAAGCTCTGATTATTATTTCTCTATAGAGCTATTTCATTAGTTTTGGGCGTGTGGGGGACAGGAAGATGGGGAAGAGAGAAGTAGAGGTAGGGCAGGAGAAGGAACAGGCAACAGAGGCCAGGTGGAGAAGAGAGGGGAGCTCTGGGCTGGAGACAAACAACCCTTTGAATGGATGAATGGTGTACTGGGATCTTGGGTGGTTAGGGTGTCTCTGCAACACATCCCCACCCCCAGGACTTCCTCCACCTTTGCCTAAGGGTGGAGTCAACACTAGCTGCTAAAGATCTGGGGAGAAAGGGAGAGAGAAGGGGAGGAGCGAACACAGGTTTGGTGGCCAGCCCCTGGTGAGCCATATCTCCGACTGGCCCTGCAGGGCCCTGTGGGTGGGAGGCTGGAGGCTCCCTGCTGTGAAAATGACTTCTAAATCTGCCTGTGTCTGCCAGCTGTCCAACCTTGAGTCAGGGCCACAACCACCTGCCACCTCGGGACAGCCTCACAGGTCAGGAGTAGGGACAGCAGACACAGGAGAGCATGGTCAGTCTTCGGTATCAGTCCTCAGGTTAGCGCAGGACCCTCCTGCCCTCCCAGAAGCCAAGTTTTCCCAGTGAAGTCCTTTTCTGTCCTAAATGGTGTCCAGTCAAATGGCCTTAGAGATGCTAAGAGCCCCCTCCCTTTCAGACTCTCAGGAGAGCACTGGAACTTCCCTAGATAATCCACAAATGGGTAAAAAAAGAAAGAAAAGAAAAAAAAACCAGGCCACAGCTCTGGAACTTTAGGGGATTTGGGATCAGGAGTGTTGGGGAGTGGGGTGTGAGGAAGAGAAGACCAGGAGAGATGGCTGAACCTGAGTACATAGGGAGTGTACAAAATGTGTCTATGGAGAAAAGAGTCAGCATTTATTCCGTTATTCATTAAACATGTGTGCCAGGCCCTGGGGACACACAAGAGACTCAGACATGGCTCCCGTCTTCAGAGAGCTCACCGTCTAGGGTGTGCATGAGATAAGCGGAGGGATGTGGAAGGGGAAACCCACAGTCATTACAGTGCAGGCAGTTCAACATAGTACATGTTAATGAAGGCATCCCTGAGGGACCAGGGGAGTATGAAGGAAGGGGCAGCTCTGAGACTGTGAGCTCTGGGAAGTAGGAATAGTCCCAGGCCTCTAGGAGAAAGGTGCTGAGGGTGTATATGTCAGTGAAGGAAGTCTCAGTCTGTCCTTCACTAACTCAGCATACCCTCCCCTCCTCTGCATATCTTGGCTTGGAGTGGGCTTCCTCCCTTGAAGTCCCTGGCACAGCACAGTCTTTTATGAGTCGTTTAGACTCTTTAGAGAAGAGTTACTTTGTCCTTCCATCTATCTATGCATGCATCCATCTGTTACACATCCCACTCATCCATCCATCAATCCATCTGTCCCCCACCCACCCATATAGCCATCCATCTATTCATCTATTCATCAATCCATCCATCCATCCATTTATTCTCTTAATGGCAGCATATGTTGTGCCTAGCTTGATGCTGTGAGGGATGCTAAGATGAACAAAACACAGAGCACATGCAATCAGGAAGCTGGAAGCCTACCAGGAGGATGAGGAACATACACAGATAATCATCCATGGGACAGCCAGTATGTGCGGCTAATGCAAGCCCTGCTGAGAAGGTGCTTCAGGAGGGAAGGCCACTTTGCCAAGGAGAATTAAAAGGGTTCCATGGAGGAAAGGACATTGAGATAGGTTTCAATAGGGGGAGATGGGAAAGAGGTGCATTCCAGGGTGTGAGCAAAGGTAGAGAGATGGGAAAGCACACAGCTTTCATGGGGAACAGAGGAGAATGCAGAGGTGCAGAGGGAGGGGATCCTGGATGATGAGTAGGAGCCAAATCATGAGGTGTCTCTGGGAAGCAAGGATAAAGCATTTGAGATTTAGTGAGAAGAATTGAGGGAGAGGTGAGGGGCAGAGAGTTTTCGAGTTGTGAAGTCCTAGTTGCCTCCTCAGCACCAATAGCACTTCTTCCTGCTACTTGATTATGATCTTTGTTGGTCTTTTATCTTGTGGAATCCACTGCTGGACCAAGAGCTATTCAAGGGTAGTGCCTTTGGTGTAGCTCTGTATCCCCCACAGCAGGCCCTCAGCAAATGCGGCAGAAGAAGCAAATGATAAAAATGCCACAGGAACACTGACCAGGCAATTCAGCATCAGATATATAGGAAGGTGGGGTGGAGGGGTGGGTGGCTGCTGCCTGGTGTAACCTCTCCATTCTGGAGGGATGACCCTACTTTCTTTGCTGGGGTCTCTCCAGAAGCTTTCCCAACAGACACCACAAGGTGGCGCTATTCCAACTGTTTATCTGAGTCCTACGTTTGTAGCTGGTGAAGTGCCCATCCGAGAACTCTTCTGGATTGGTGTAGACATATCCTTCCAGCAAGAAGAGCCGCTATGGAAGAGAAGAGCCGACAGACCCCTAACCCCAATGCAAGTGCGGGCCTCATCTATCCGTCTTTTCACTGGACAGAACCTACTATGTGTCAGGTACAATGTTATGCCCTTGGAAAAACAATAGTGACCAAGATGTAGTTCCTGCCCTCAAGGAACTCGCCATCTCGTGACCAAATCTTCCTTTGCTATCTCTTTCTTTTATGCGCAAACACACACCTGTTGCCCAGGGCCAATCCCCTTGACCTGGAAAGCCATCTCTACATGAAATCTACTTTGTGACACTGCTAACCCTCCAAATCCAAGTTTATCCCTAACGGTGCTGCATGACCACATTGTGTAAGTCCTGGCTGCTCCTTCCCAGGATGGCTCCTCTGGCTCTTCCTGAACTCCCTAACAAGCTCTTTCCTATTGTTTCTCCCACCCTCCCCCATCATATCCACACCCACTCTTCCCAGAGTATACCCAGTAGGGGTTAGGGCCTCCTAATACTCTATAGCTTGGAGGCTACAAGGACATGAGGGTGGATACACACAAAGACCCTGTGAGACCTTGGTGCCACCAGTCCAGAGATGAGGTGTTGGAGAATCTAGAAAACCAAAGCCATCAGAATGTGCTCCTCTGTGGCCTGAGGGCTCTGCCAGCCAAACCTGTCCTTAGACAGGCTGCCTTCTTTTCTCATCTGCTATGGGGGACCAGGCTTCTCCCTACCTGAAACTCCATAGTGGTGGGTACGGGAGACACTGGTTGGAAGATGAGGCATTGTGGGACATTGTCCGCTTTCCCAACATGCTTTAGGGCCCAACTTAGCCCTTGGCGGGTTTGGGAGAGGAGAGGAGAGGAGGGAGGGTTGGTGCTGAGAGTGGGAGCCAGGCCCATCGAGGTCCCGGGAGTGAATGCTGCATTGTTGGCCAGGCCAGAGTCACAGATAATTACCTCAATTAGTGACAATGGGAGAGTAATAAATACAGGCTTAGTGTCTCCTACCCCACCAGGGCTCCGAAGATTAATCCAGGCTGACGGGCGGGCCCTGAAAGGCATGATGGACAATTCATTAAACTCCCCAAATGCCGCACAACCTGGGCGTGAAGGCTGAGTTAGCCCCCTGGGGGCTATGCCTTTGTCCCAATTGTGTGTCTCCGCCACAGCAGAGCCGGGCAGCCCCCAGAGAGCGGGGAGGTGAGTGGGGCACCCCCAGCCCAGCCAGGCGGCGGGAGGATTAGGCCTCGGTCCGGCCCTGGTTGCCCTGGCACAGCAGCCCGGCCGGGCTGGAATGTCCGTGGAGGGGAGCTGGCCGAGCGGAGGGGCGGGGCCGACAAGGTGGGGTAAGGGGGGCAGACAAAACCAGGGGCAGGAGGAGTTAATTAGACGACAGCCGAGGAGGGCGAGGGGCCACAATAGGGCTGAGGGGCCTCCAGGGATGGCCCCTTCACTTCCGAGGATTAATAGGGAGGCGGGAGGGGTTCAGCCCCGGGGGAGGAGAGCTGGAAGCTTCCCAGGGTGGCACTGCCCCCTTTTGCGAAGCTTGGCACCTACTTGGCAAGTGGGAGGCCGGAGGCTCTGGTGGCATGGGCAGGTGCCCCTCAGCATCCCAGAAGGTGGCTCTTTCTTCCCCGCATGGCACCTACATTGGGAGGATGACTGAGGAAGGAGGAGAGAAAGGACCCTCTCATTTATCAGGGAAGTAATGGAAGCAGGAATGTTTAGGATTCCTGTTTTCAACACTCCTTGCCAACTTACTCTGAGGATCCTGAAGGAGGAACCAGGAGACTGAAGATTTACCCTTGATGAGGCTGCCAGGTTAAAGCCAGTAAGTCCGCAGCCAGGGGCTGGAGCTGGTGTGAACACCTGGGAGTGGGGCTGCTGTGTGTGCACACTCACATACACACGCACGCACTTGGGCAGGCAGCTGTGCTTCTGCACAGAGCCTGGTGTTCAGCAGGCCCTCAGAAATGCTTGCTGAAGGAATGAATGAACTTCGGTTTTGCTGAGAGTAAGTGGGCATGAGGCCGTTGACACAGACTGAGTGGCCTTGGGCCCTTTCATTCTGAGCTCTCAGCCATGGTCCAGGAAGGATGGGGACCCCTACCTCTGAACCAATGAGCATATGTTCAGGAAAAATGAAGTGGCAGTGGTTCCTTCCCTTTAAAAAGGCAAAAAAAAAAAAAAAAAAAAAACAACCAGTAGCCTCTTGGAAGCCCCACTTCTTCCTGGGCCCCAGGGAACAGGGCAGCCCTGGCTCCTCCCAAGGAGTCACCCCACCCTATCCCCTCCCAGGGAATGACAAGGGAGCGAGTTGGCGGCAGTTCCCTGGGCATATTTATAACCTGCTGCTCGCTCACCAGCGTCTGCTTTTAGCCCAGACGGGGGAGGGGGAAGGGGGGTGGTCTGTCTCATGCTGGGCGCCCCGGCTGGGTGTGGAAAGAGTGAGTAAGGGTGAGTGGTGGGCAGCTCTGTATGGATATTCCTGCTCACACCACAGCCAAACAGCTTATTTTCTCCTCATTTTGTTATTTTTCTCCCTCTGGCCTGCAGAGAACTGAGCCAGCCTGAGGTGGGGGGGAGGGGGCTAGACCCCGGGGTATTTGCAGCCCCACTGACAGGGTTTTTCCAGGGTGCCTGTGGCAGGGTGTGTGTGGTGCCAGCTTGCTGACCCCCCAGGGACTGTGCAGACCTGCTGGCTTAGTCCGCTCAGCTTTTCCACTCCCCCCAGGATATTTCAGGACGAGTGCCTCCCTCACTTGCTGAGGCCAACCTTGCATCCGGGGTCCTGGCAGCCTCAGATCCCTCTGGGAGTGTGGCACCTGGGACTTGAAGATCAGAGGTGGGGGAGGATAGCCTGGGTGGATGGGGCAGAGCTGGGGCATCAGGCCCATTCTTGAGAATAATATCCTGTGGCAACCCTCCTGAGCAGGCTCTGGGCCCTGAGACCTTAATAAGGCCTCTTTCTAGGCATAGCTGCTTTTCTCCCCTGGATTTGCCTGCTCTAACCCTGTGTGAGGATGGCACAGATAATCATTATAACAAAATAATTAGCTCCTATGTAGTGCTTTGCATATCCTACAGCCCTTTTGGTTGCTTTTTTGTTTGTTTTATTAGTGCATGCCACTTGAGGGCCATACTTTATTCTACACTGCTCTACCCCACCCCCTGCAAGGTCCCAGCCCCTGGAAGTGGAGGGCCTCCACATGGAGGACTCGAGTATGGGATCTGTCCCTAAACCGCATGTGTGTGCAGAGGGCTTTACACTTCACTGAGCCTGCATCACACTGCCCTCATTTTCCAGCAATATCTGCTGGTGTGCTCGATTCCCTGACCAGCTTGGAAATCCCTCCTAACAAGCACTATAGCTCAAACACCACCATATCCCCAGCATTTGGCATATGCCTAACACAGAAGAGGTGTCAGTAAGGGTTCATATAGCCTGAGTTTTCATGTTGTGATCTTATCCAAACCACGTCACTTTCCTGAAGAAGAGTAGGTATCAAAGACCACCCTGTTTAATAGACAAGGCACTGGGGGCTGAGAAAGCAACTGATTTGTTGAAGGTCCAGTTAGGGCCAGAACAGGATTCACCGCTTTTCCTAACTTTTCTTCTGGCTCCTACATGTCAGCTCAACCCAGAGCTGCCTAGCTTCTGCACCTGAAAGCAGATTCCAGTCTAGGTCTTGGAGTTAGAAGTTGAGTGAGAATAGCTGGGGACAGTGCCAACCCCTTGACTCCCCACCCTGCTGCTTCTCTCCAGTCTGGGTGCTGTCCAGCAGGGGCCCAAGCCCCCTCTTCTGCCTCTGGCAGTGCATTAACTTCTTGTTTTGGAAGCTGGGGAGATCTAATAACTTATTGGATTATAGACTGGACATTCTCTGCAGGGCTTCTTTACTGGACACCCAAGGCCTCTCTGGTGCCATCTACCTAGGATCAGTAAGGTTTCTGTTCCTCCCCCTCAGCTGCCTTTCAGAGCTGAGCTGGTGCTAGCATGGCAGATGGAGAGAAAGGGGAAAGGATGCTTCACAGGGTTGAGCAGCTCCTGACTCCATTCCCCTACCCCCACCACCCATCCCAAAGGCCAACAGGGATCAGAGTTCACACATCCAGGGAGAGGTGGGAGGCAGCAAGAACAGGAAAAGAGTCCTGGGGAGAGGGGGAAGTTCTCCAGTAGGCTGGGATCAGCTGTTGCCCTTGGGGGGCGGGTCCCTCATAGCTCCCCCTGCCCTTTGGGTCCTCCCCTGCGGGGAAGTCTAAGGATTAGGGCAGGCACTAAAGCTTTGGAAGGGGTTAGTGTTTGCTAAAGTTAGGGTTAAGGCTAAGGTTAGACCTAGACCTAGGGATGGGAGAGGATTAGAGTTAAAGATAGGTTTAGGGCGGTGGGCAGGATTAGTACTCCTGCCAACTCTGGTAAATATGCATACAGAGGTATCAGTGTTGTTAGTAATAGAATCCTCTTTATGGAAACAGCTAGCTTAACAGCTTGGTTATGGACCACACCTGGGTTTCCTTTTGGTTACATTGGTTTAAGCTTAGCCTCTATTTGGTTTCTAGCCCTCCTGTTCTTTTCTTCTCTCCGACCATCATCTCTGAGCTTTTGGGTCCAGGACTAGAGCCCTTCATCTATTATCTGGGTCTTCTTGAGCCCAAAGTTGGGAGCTGGGCCCTAACAAGGTGTTGCCTTGTCTTGAGGAGGGGACTGCTTTCCCTACTGTCCAGTGCCCTGACCACAGCTAAAGCAAATGGGCTTCAGGGACCAAAAGCTCTACACCAGGGGCAGTGGCACCCTCTCGGCTTGGGTTTCTCTTTCTTCTTCGGTTTCTTTGGAGAACATGGTGATGGCTATCACTAAGTAGTAGCTATTTTCACAATTCCTCCAGATAGGAACAGTAGGTTCAGAGTTTGTTTAATCTCCATTCAGCAAGGGAAGAAACTGAAGCAGTTGCAGTTATGGACTCGCCCACTATCACACAGCCAGTCGGTGTAGGAATAGGAAGAACACTGCAGGGTCTTTTGGCTCCTGACCAGATTCTTCTGGAGACCTGGATCCCCAGTGGCCTTATTAGGGTCATCCAAGGGTCAGAATCAGAGGGCCAGGAAACCTCCCAACAATGTATCCCATTTGTTTAAGAGAGGTAAGCAATAGTATGCTCTGAACTCAAGGAAAAGCCACCAAATCATTGATAAAAATAGAGATTTTATTCTGCAGAGGAAGATACTACATTGGTGGGGGCGAGGAGCCACTAATAGCTACAGTGGAAGGAAATACTGATTCCGGTAGGCAAAGGCATCTTTGAAAAGCTGGAGAGAGGAGAAGAGAGATCAGAAAAGGTTGGAGGGCAAAAGGAGAGAAAAATGGAGAGGGATTGGATAGGGGTGGAAGTGGTCTCTGCAAACCAGGCTGGAACCCAGCACAATAAATAGTTTTATTTACAACAACCAAACTCGTGGCTTTGTATCCACGTTTCAGTGCAAATTATTTACACACTGATGAGGAGGCAGGACAGGAAGGGGTAGGAGGTGACCGAGGGAGGCATGGTGCACAGCTGTTCAATAGCTCCACCACAAAGGCTGAGAGAATGGGGGTATATCTGCTGGGTCCCCCAACCTCATTTTCCACATCACCACAGCTGCCCCTTCACCCTGGAACCTCCCAGCTTCAGCTGTAGGTGGGGAGGAGAAGGGCCCTGATGCCCAGGTGTATGTTTAGGGTCTGCACCCTTGGCAGGAGAATGGGAAGAGCATGTGGGGACCTACAGAAAACAGGATAAAGGGAAGGGAGAGGCAGGGAGGTCGCTGGCGCGTTGGAGAAGGCAGAGCAACATCTTCAGGAGCTGATTCTGATGGGGAAGGGGACAAATCCTTCTCTCACCTCCTGGCCAAGCAGGGGGCAGTGCAAAAAGGGGTCTCCCGCGGAGAGGGAGGGAGGTAGGTTGGGGCAGGTTCATCAGGAAGTCAAGAGGGTTCATGCCGCCCCAGGCAAGTGGTTTCAGAAGTCCCCAGGTAGGAGGAGCTGGGAGAAATGATCGGGTAAGAATGGCAGGGAATGTGGCAGTCTGGAGGGACTTGGTGGGTGCATATCGGGGTCTTAGGTGCCAGCGAATCTGGGGCTGGGCTTGAGAAGGCTGCTGGCGGCGAGCGCGCGCCGCACCTCACAGACACTCGTGCAGAACGCGCGTGTGCGTGCAGTTGCGGCAGCTGACGTGGCAGCACCAGTGAAAGGTGCAGTTGCAGCGCTCGGTGACGCGCTGTGTGCGCGTGCGGTGGCCCCGGCCACAGCAGAGCAGCTCGCAGCCATCCAGCGCGGGAGACGAGCTGTTGCAGGCGCGCCCCGCCGTGCCCGCTGTACCCAGGCGTCCGCTGTATGTGCAGAAATTGGGCGATTTCTCGAAGTAGACGAGGTCGTGGGGGGAGGGCGGCTTGTGCGCGGGATCTTCAGGCTCAAGGCGCAGCAGTTCCGCCCGCGAGGCGCGGTTGCTACCGCGGTTGCCGTAGAGGACGCGCGAGGCACCGTCGAAGCGGTCGCGCAGCACGTCGCCCACGGCGCGCAGCGTAGGCAGCCGCATCCAGCACGTGCGCACTGTGCATGAGCCGGACATCCCGTGGCACTTGCACTCCTGGCGCATCTCAGAGAACACGGTCTGGGGAAAAGACAGGGTACATTCAGAGCCAGGGCCACCATCCCAGATACCGCCCCCTTCCGGACGTTGCCGGGACCTCTGCAAAGGCCCAGGCCTAGCCGCGCCCAGCGGAAAGGAAGCGCGAAAGGTCCCGCAGATACTTGGACATCAGGCCCACCTCTGCCCTCTGCTTCTCAGCCTCGCTTTTGGAATCTGTACAGTACAGGGGGCTGTAGGCAATACATTCCATGGGCTGCACGACTTACAGCCTCTGCGGTTCTACATGCCCTCAGCCACTCTCTTCCATTCTCTGGCTTCCTTCCAAACCTCTCGCTCCCGTAGGACGGCCACTCGTGATTCTTTACCCTAACCCCTGGCCTTATCGCCGCCTGTTACTTCCCAAGTCCGAGGTTTGCCCCTGCTCAGGGACTCGGGGTTCCCTGACACTGCGCATCGGGTGCGGAGCCCCTCAAGCCCCCTCACCGTGCGGCCCGCCTCGTTGTTGTGGAGGTTCATGAGGAAGCGCAGGTCCCGCCCCTTCTCCCCGGAGTCCACAAACTCTCTGCCGAATAGGCGGCCGAAATCGATGTTGTCGCTGCAGCCCCCCCAGTGCCAATCGGGGCCCCCAGGACCACGCCGCCGATAGTCACACGTGCAGGATTCGATGGAGCCCTCCGAACAGGAGCGCGCCACCGAATGGGTAACCCCGGCCGAGGTGATGGCGAAGATAAATGCTGTTTCTCGACAGCCTGTGGGGGAAGGGAGCGGGGATCAGCGAGGCGGTGCGGCCAGCTCCCTCAGGGAGGGCTTGGGACCCTTGAGTCCCAGGTCCCGACTCTGCTCTTACAGTCCTGAGAGCCAGGCGGCCGGCGGGCTGTGTCCGAAAGCTGTTCTCAGAGAGAAAGCACATGCGCGGGCATGCAACCCTGTCCACGCTTGTCATCAAGCGTAACTGAGGATGGGGTGCATTTTGACTCCTAAGGGGAACTGGGGCAGCCCCAGAGAGAAAAAAATGTAAAGAGGGGAACGGAAGAACTCTGAACCGCCAAGAATTCTCCGCAGTCCAAACTTTTGGCCCATGTCAGCGATGAAAGCCCTGCTGGGCTAGAGGGAAGACACACGCCCAAAGAGGGCAGCTTCCCAG
The DNA here is from genome assembly GCA_032199065.1 of Smutsia gigantea. Taxonomy (NCBI): domain Eukaryota; kingdom Metazoa; phylum Chordata; class Mammalia; order Pholidota; family Manidae; genus Smutsia; species Smutsia gigantea. Next base: position 270,794 of record JAVSCE010007883.1, on the reverse strand, counting down.
ACGCCTTTGAGAGGGGCTGCGGAAAGCAGTGGCCAGTGGCCAGGATTCAGAGCTCCCTTTCCCTGGGGCATTGGTTCAGAAAAGTTAAGCTTCGTGACCGAGGTGCACGGCTTGAAAGCGCCTGGCAGAACGCGACTGGCCCAGAGCTGGCGCTGTACATGAAGCTCTTGGAGTGTTGATGGTGGACCCTGAAAGCGCCCGAGACATCTTCCCTGCACTCGCCTGCCTATGCCCTAGGGTGACACCGCTTTACCCTGGTCCCGGAAGCGTTGCCTTCCTGGGTACCCACCTCGATTGACGATCTTGCCGAAGAGGTGGGGCCCCGAAGCGGTGGGGCAGTTCCAGCGGCGGTTGCGGAACTGCCACTTGCACTCTCGAACAGCGCTCTGCAGCCCACCGCTCACGCTATGCAGGATCCCCGGGTTCTGGCGGATCAGTCTCCGCTGTTTGCGGCTCAGCAGCTGCAGACTAGGCTCAAGCACCAGTTGCAGACTCTTGGAGTCGGTCAGCAGGTTTGTGGAGGAGGCTACGTTCACGATGCCCCTGGTGAGATGTATGATAGGAGCTCAAGATCTGGAAGGGAACCTGCATCCTAACCAAAAAGGTCGTGCCTCCCTACTCTTCCCGCGGCTATTTCCTTGAGAGAGCGGCCGAAGATCAATAATAAGGTAAAGACTACGCGCTCCCAGGCTCACTACTTTTAAAAGGACTGGGCTTCAGGCTTTTGCGTCCCTAGGAGTCCTTGGGCTGCTCAGGCCCTGGTTTAGGGACTGGACAACGGAGGCATGCGGAGCTGGGAAACTGGATGTCCACCTTGGCTCTCACCTGCTGAGCAGCCTGAGCGAGGAACTCCTGGCCTGCAGTCTATGCCCACCCAAGGCGTGAAATGCTTAGAGTCCCGCCCTCCTCTTGCCTCCTTTCGGCGCGCACTCCTGACCTTTCCCTTCGCAAGGCAGAGAAACCTGTGGTGTGGCTACCACCGTGAGGCTGGGTTTGGGGCTCAAAGAAGAAGGGCGGTGCTAGATGGGAGTGGGTTCCCTTCCTGGCGTATCGTGGGCCGCCACGGGCGGACCATTCACCCCACTTCAGCAGAACTGGATTCTCTGGGGCACCTCTACTCCAGAGCGCCCCTCTGGTGTCTCAGAGGCAAGTCAGTGCGCTGGAGCGAGCCTGTCTGTGGACGGATCCCAGAGCGTGGGAGCTAGATGGGGCTGGCCCCTGGCTCTCCGCCTTGGGACAAGTGGCGACCCCGCACCAGCTCACTTACCACCATCGGCCACTGCTGTTGGCGGCCAGCGCTGAAGGCAGAGCGGCCAGCGCCAGCATCAGTGTAGCAGAAACCCAGCCGGGCAGCAGCGCCCAGTGCCCCATGGCCTGCCCGGCCTTGCCCGCTCTGTGCTGCAGTTGGGGCGGCTTTGGCTGCTGCCCGCGACGGTGGGACTGGACGCAGCTGTGGCGGCAGTGGCGAGAATTCGCAGTCTGACTCTACCAGCCCTGGAGGCGGGCGGCGGGCAGCATGGCTAGCAGTCCCGGCTGGTGGGCTGAGGCAGCCACGGCGGGCGGCACCGCCTCTTATAGTTGCGGCGCTGGCTGAAGTGACGATAGGGGGCTGCCCCGCCGGGCCGCACTGTGGCACCAGGACGCACCGGTCAGGGGCGCAGACAATGAGGAGCGAGAGCGGGGCCGTGGCTCCCGCCCGTCTGAGCCAAGAGCTGACGGGCTGGCCGTCGGGGCTCACCCCCGCCCCCTGCCCGGTGGCTCCCGCCTCCGGGCCGGCACTGGCCGCCGACCCCTCCCCTTGGGACGCCCTCCCACGCGCGCCCGCCTCACTCCGCGTCCGGAGCCCGTCGGGGACCAGCGTCCACCAGGGGGCGCGGCGACAATGTGCTACGGGCAGAATCCGCCTCCAGCCAAGCCGCTTAGCCGCTGGCTGTGGGGCTGTCCCCTCGACGTTACCCCGGGTCCCGCCGGCATCCCCTTTCTCTTCTCCATCCTGAATGGAGGAAGGAAAGCTGTGGTTCTGGGCAGCGACTCTGGAGAGACCCCTCCCGGGCCAGGAACACCCCCACCCCCGACAGCTGGACAGGGAAGGAAAAGGGGGAAATTTGGGGTGGGAGTGAGGCCGTGGTCAAGGAAATCCCGGGGGTGGATTGGGGGGGTGGGCTGACTGAACAGAGCCTGGCCATGGGGAGAAACCTGAGGCAATGGCAGTTTGTGCTTGTGGGCAGGAAGGAGTGCATAAACGGCTGTGTGTGTGTGGTGTAAGTGGGACAATGCACATGTGAGTGAGTGTGTGAATGTGTGTGTTCTGAGGGTGCACACTCGTGTATCGTCCTGTGCAGAAACTCCATGTTTTGAGGTGGGAATGTTAGGAACCTTTCCAAAGAATCTTGGAATTTAGCTCAGGTCGGAAGGGATCATCGAGTCATCTCGTCACAGCAGCCACCTAGGGCAGCGCATCATCTCCTGTGTGTCGGGAAGGAGGTGGCAGCCACCGTCAGGAGAGACCCAGAAGACTGACTGGCGGACAGTGTCTGGGACAGTGTGTGGAGGTGGGTGGACGGGTGGATGAGTGTGTGCGGGTGGGAAGATTAAATATGCATATATGTGTCACTCTTGTTCTGTGTACCTTGTGTCATCATTTGATGTGTCACCCTGTGGCATGTGTCAACCTGTGCATGTCACTGGGGGAGGAGGCTGGGCCTGCAACCAAGGTTGTATCAAGGTGGACAAGGCCTGCAGTGGCTGAGTCTCTGAGGACTAGGCTCAGAAAGGAAGGGTGTGTATGGTGGGGGAAAGCTGGGAAGAGAAGGGCGGCTGGCTAAACTGAACCTAGAATAGGGAACTTGTGCCTCAACATGTCTACTTCTTTTTGGATTTTTCTGACATGTTTTGTCTTCTGGTGCTTTCCACTCTCGCCGTGATAGGATACTCAGGGTGCTTGCAGCCATCTCCTCCATTCGTGCACTTCTCTCCTCCCTCCCAGGGACTCCAACATAGCTTCAAGGCTGCCTTGAAGTGGCTACTGCTCCCTATATGGGACAAAGCATTGCCAGCCTGGTTATTATGCCCTCCAACCACACACAGATGGCTCCTGGAAGGAGGGAGATCTCCTCCTCAATGTACCTCCTCTCTCCCCATTTTACAAAGGAAAAAAATAGATTAGGAAGTTGTCCAGGGTCTACACAGCTAATAAATGAATACATGGTGGAGGCAGATTACAACCCGGATCATTTTAACTCAAAGCCCATGCTCTTTCCATCTTACTCACATTTTGTGAGTGTGCACCAACAGCAGGCTGTGGGTCTGTCCCAAAATTGACAGATAAATAAAAATAATCGTTAGGATCTTCCTGTCTCCCTTTGGATCCTCTCTTTTTCATCTCCCCTGTCTGTAGGTTACTTTCTGACTGAGTATATCAGTCAGAAATAATAAAGAGTTCCTAATTCTAAAGAGTTCCAAGTCTTAGAAATGACCAGGCCTCTCTTCCAAAGCAGAGAAATCACTCTAATGAGTGCATGCCAGGTAAGTTTAATTAATCTTCCTGGGGTACTTACATTTTAAATGAGATGCATATTAACCCCAATGAAGCCTGCTGGAGGTTATTTTTGAAGGGAATATCCTTCCCAGGTCCTTTTCCTAGTCCGGTATATACCTGACCCCTCCAGGGATTCAACTCTGAGGGACAAGATGTACTGGCCCTGCATCCTCCACAGGTCCAAAAGCCAGCAGTCTCTGCAGAGGGCCCCTGGCACAAATGGCTCAAGTAAATAGACAGGGTATCATGAGTAGTTTGTCCTTTGTGCCTTAGGAGTTTCTTCCCACTGGGGCCTGGGTCATGTCTTTAGGACTGGAGGATTGAGAAAACCCCATGGAGGTGGGAGGTGCTTCATTTGACTCCACATTACCACCCAAGATTGCTCCATTTCTCTGTTTTCTTCTGCTGCAAAACTCAAAAGGGTTGCTATAATCACTAGCACCAATTTATTTTCATTATTCTTTCTTTCCACCCAAATGAGACCTTTGAACCTACTACATCTCCTTATCAAAATGATCTGTGACCTCCAAGTTGCTCTACTGTCAACAATCTGTTCTCATCCTAATCAGCCTTTCAGGAACAACAGGCAGAGCTGACTGCTTCCTTCTTCTTGAAATACATTCTCACTTGGTTTCTGGAACACTGTTCCTCCTTTCCTGGATGCTCACCTTCTCATTCTCCTTATCTGGTTCCACCTTGTGTACCCAATTTCTAAACATTGAAGTGCATCCCAATTCAATCTGGAGCTTCTTCTTAGTCTACAGTCAGTCACTCCCTTGGTGAACTATCCAGTCTCATGCTCCCAAACATATCTCTGGCCCTGAACTCTGGACTTGCATATTTAACGCTTGAATAAGCATCTCAAAGTGTACGGGTCTAGCATTTGAAGGCCTGATTCTTCCCTTGCCCAACCTGCCCTTTTCTCAGTCATCTATCTCAGTAAATGGCAATTCCATCCTTTCAGTTGTTCAAGACAAGGATCTTAGAGTCATCCTTGACTCATCTGTTTTCTTATACTCCATGCCAAATCAATCGACAAATCCTGTCCTTCTGTCTTCAAACTATATGCAGAATCCGATCCATTCTAACCACTCCACCTCAGTGACACTGCTCAGAGCCACTGTCACCTCTCTCCTATATATTGTAATAGCCTCCTAACACATCTCCCTGCTTCTACCCTTGCTCTCACAGTCTATTCTCCACACAGCAGCCAGAACCATTCTTTCTAAAGTAGAAGTCAGATCATTTTATTCCTCTGCTCAGAATTTTCCATTGATTCCTCATCTCAAAGTAAAACGCAAAATATTTACAGTGGCCTACAAGGCCCTATGTGATCTGACCCTGCTCCTTCCTTGTCCTCTACCTTCATTTTACTCCACTCTCTCCCTTGTGGGTTCCTCCTTCCCAGCACATTGGCCTCCTTGTTAATTCCTTGAACATACCAAGCAAGCTCCTGTCTCAGGATCTTTGCACCTGCTTTTCTGTCTTCTGAAATGCTCTTCCTCAGATGTCTCCATGGGTTTGTTCCCACACTGCCTTTTCTCTCCCCCTACATGAAATGGAATCTTACTACCTATCTCCTTTATCCTACCTTATGTTCCTATGTATCACTATTACCTGCCGATAATTAAAGTCTTGAAGTAGCAAACCAGTAGTAAACCACCCCGCTGGAATAGGAATAGGGGAGAGAGATGTCAGAGAGGAAAGGAGCTTTCCCTTGATATTGGAGTCTGGAAAGAAAGCCGGGAACCGTGGCTCAGGGTTTACAAGCAGCGAAGCCTACCTTTTCTTTGAAGCACCAGCAGGCGGCACTGCCCCCCTTGAGCTGGGAAGGCACCAGCCTCTGGCAGAGAAGGGGGCAAAATTCTGTCTAGGGTAATCCCACAGATTTGCTGGGGGAAATGCTGAATGAGAGGATGTTCCTGAGAGTCCAAAATAGCCAGGTTGCGGACACTTTGGTGCCTCCGGGTGGTGGCCTAATGTGTTGCAGAAGAAGGCGTGTGAGGCGGAGGGTGGGCAGCACAGCTGAGCTCACTGCCGCGGGCGCATCCATCCCTCCTGGGCCTATAATTTGGGTTCCCCGGGCCAGGCCGCCCCTATCAGCGGCTCAGCAATAGATGAGTCACCCGGGACCCCGGGCCAAGGCAAACATGGTGGGGGGAGGGGGCAGGGAGGAAGAAGAGGCTCCCGAGGCTGCGCTCTGCCTAGCCACCGCCTCAGTTGCTCGATCCCCCAATCTCCAGGGGCCCCCACTCTTTTCCTTGACCCCCGCCCTCCGGAGCCCGTGTTCTTCCCAGATTGTTCCCACTACACCCTCCATCGTCATGATTGGAAGACAGCCCTTTATTCTTCTCATTGAGGGGAAGGGGAACCAGCTTGTTCTCACTCCCTCCCTGAAGTAATGACAGCCCCTCACTTTCCCCCTCCTGTCATGGCCCCAACCCTTGTCAAGGTCTCTCTGGTTCCTGCCCCTCCCCTTTCCTGGAGCTGGTCGCGTGCTTGGGGTATTAGGCAATGGGTGTGTACCGCAGCCCTCTCCAGGCCCCGCCTGCTCCACCACCCTCCAGCCGCCTGCGGGTCAGTGCTCAGGCCAGCCGGTCGGGCTGAGGGCACTGGGGGCCAGCTCAGGCCACCCAGTCTGCCTGCCTGTGGCCTTCTGGCCCAGATCTGGGCTTCTGCAGAGAGAGAGAGAACTGGAGTGGGGCAGGCTGAGTTGGGGAGCCCTGGGGTCACTGAGAAGTTGGAATCTATGGCACTAGTTCTGACCCTGGTCCTTTCTTGGCACCTGACTACACTGTGACAAAGGTAGAATCAGAAAAAACAGTCTGAAACCTGAGGGAGACCCAGAGACACAAAGAGAAATACAAATGGTTCAAGTCCCCATGGGAGAAGAGGGTCACAGGAAACTTCATCCTCCTCTTCCAGGGACCTGGGTGAAGTCTCAGGATGACATGCAGGAAAGAGGATACGGACACTGGTGAATGCAGGTGTAAGGCCAAAAGACTGAGATTGGCTTGCAGATTCTAGTGGCCTCAAAACCACACATGGTTTGATTCTTGGCCCCTAATCAGGAAGGAGGGCAAAAGTTCTAGGGCTCTTTCTCCTCTTCCCTCTGTTCCCAGAGGTGGTGGGGGGGGGGGCAGAGAAAAGAAGCCTTCTGTGGTGCTGTCCAGTGTCAGGAACCATGGTACTTCACTTTCCCAGTCTGTTCTGGGTGGTCAATAAATACCCAACAGATGAAAGTCACTGTTACTTGTTGACAGTTCTGCCCCCTTAGACTGCAGTTCCCCCTGCAGTTGGGGCAGGACCTGCAGCAGTGCAGGCTGGAAGCTGGCTGCCCAACAGAGCTACATGGCCACCACCAAGGAAGGGATGACTGTGGCTGTGGGTTTAAGCCCTGTGGCTGTGCTTCTCTGGGGGGCCTGTCTCTGAGTCAATGTGCCAGCTTTGGGCGTGCGGGGCCAGCCGTGCCTTGGGCTGTGGTCTGGCAGGGGCCGGGGTGGCTGGGAAGCCTGGGGCCCCTCTCTGGCAAAAATAGCCCGAAGTGGTTAGAGCTGGGAGGGTGAGTCAGGCAGGAGCGGGTGGCGCCTAACCCCTTCACTGCCGCTGCAGCTCCCTAAGGTAGTTTTGCCTCCATCTATGCAGCCCAAGATCAGACTCTTTCTCAGGCTCTCCTTGGGCTGGGCTCATCTGGGAGTCAAAGGCAGTCCTCATTCCATGTGAAGCAAGCGTTCAAGCCTGGATCTGGATATGGACCACCAGAGGTGCAGACCTGCGAAGAGCAGGAGACCTCTGCCGGCAAGGATGACTGTAAACGGAGGGAATCATAGGGGCGGGCTGAAGATCTTTGGGGCTACCAGATCCTCTGTTAGGGCTAAACACTGAGGCCAAAGCTGACCCCTCCCAAGGGGCAGGCGCAGGGTTTCTCTCTCCCCCTCCTTTGGAGGTGGGTGGAAGCCAAGCCACCCAGAAGGGAGCTTCTCCTGCCAGCTCCTGGTGCCCTGCGGTGTGCTCTCGCGGAGGTCTCCATAAACCAATGTCCAAGGAAGGAAGTCGGTTCTCAGCTCCCTCTTCATTTTGTCAAAGGCACCCTCCAGCCATCCAGCTTTCAGTGGGGAAACTGAGGCAAAGAGCAATGACCACTTGGAACCAAAGTCCTGGATCCCTAGTCTGGGTCACTGTACCCTCCTTGTGGCCTTGGCGACCCCAGAGCAGGTGAGAGCAAGTTGGGCCACCTCCCCCTTCAGTGGGGCCAAGCCTGAAGCCGGCGTCGGGGGAGAGGGTGTGTGTGTGTAAGCTGGGAGGAGGGGGAGCGGCAGCGTTCCCCGGGTCAAGGCGGGGGGTGGGGGTGCGAGGAGTGGGGTGGGGATGCCCCAGGCTCGGGGAGGGGCTGCAGCTCTGTCAGCCGCGGCAGAGCGCCCGTCCTCTGGGCGCGAATAAAGCCAGAGCCCCTAGTCCTTTGCTCACCCGCTTTCTCGATCACTCCCTCCCTTCCTCCCTCCTTTCCTCCCGGCGGCAGCGGCGGCGCTGGGGAAACGACGAAGAGGAGTGGCCCTGCCCTGGAAGAATGCGGCTCTGCCGAGGGGGCAGAACCCGAGGCAGTGTCCCCAAGGTTTGAGCCCAGGAGACCTAGTCCCACCCGTGGCGGTCCCGCACCAGAGCAGCTGGAGGTAATAGAACCGGGAAAGCAGGGAGGGCAGGGACGCGCACACGGTGGCCAGACAGGCACACGGGTAGTCAGACAGGCAAGCATCCGCCCACAGGGCCACAGAGACGCAGAGAGAATTGAGGATATTGTCAGAGATAAAGACACAGCAAATAAAGAAGTGCCCCCCAAATTGGAGAGCAATGAACGCGAGAGTGAAGGGGTGGGGACTGAGGCTGAGACCTGTGGGGACCAGACTGGTAACGCGAGGAGAACATGTAGTTAAGAAAAGTGGCGGAGGGGGAAGAGGACTTGGCTGGGCCGCGGTCTCCTTCAGGTGAGAACCAGGTTCCTTACCTGACTGCTACACGTGGCGCCTCCCCTTTTTCCCTACTGGGAGGAAGGGGGTAGAGCCGGTGGGGAGCCCCTTTCTCCACCCTTCTCGCAGAGACGGCCTGCCCTCGACGGCACCTGGAGGTGACACTCTCCTCCACCCCCACCCGCCGCCTGTAGGTAGTGGGAACCCCCTTCCAGTCCCGCCTGCTAGCCCTGTGAGGGCAAGAGGCTGTGATGGGCGGGGTGAGCGACTCGTGGGGCCCTCAGAGAGGGAGCCTTGGGGAGGTGGTGGAGCTGTGTTTGTGAGTCTGGATGTCTGAGTTTGCACGTGAGTGTGTGTCTGTGTGCCGGGCTTTGTGTCTGGCTAGGGTCAGACTCCCAGAGCGATCCAGTACGGATTTTTCCTCCAGGGCCCTAGAATTCTGAGAATCAAGGGGTGATTCTTACTGTTTTGTTTGGGGAGGGATGAGAAGGGTCAGGAGGGTGGCACTGGTTAGAGCCCGAAGGTGGGTATCCTTCGGGTGCCCAGGAGAGCCACCCTATTCCGGAACCCTCCTTGAGTCTCCCTGTCCCGCAGGCTCTGAGCTATCTGCCCACGGGGGCCTTCGGGCCCGGGCTTCGACATGCCGGAGGAGCCCCGGCCGCGGCCTCCGCCCTCGGGCCTCGCGGGTCTCCTGTTTCTGGCGTTGTGCAGTCGGTGAGCAGTTCCCCCTGTCAACCAGCCTGCAAGAGAAAGCCCTGAGCTAGAAGCACGGAAATGGGCGGGAGGAGTCGGAGGGGGCGCGAGACCTGGACCCCAAGAGACCCCGAAACATCTCCGTTCCCAGGGCCCTAAGCAATGAGATTCTGGGCCTGAAGCTGCCGGGCGAGCCGCCGCTGACGGCCAACACCGTGTGCTTGACGCTGTCGGGCCTGAGCAAGCGGCAGCTAGGCCTGTGCCTGCGCAGCCCCGACGTGACGGCGTCCGCGCTCCAGGGCCTGCACATCGCGGTCCACGAGTGTCAGCACCAACTGCGCGACCAGCGCTGGAACTGCTCGGCGCTCGAGGGTGGCGGCCGCCTGCCGCACCACAGCGCCATCCTCAAGCGCGGTGAGCCTGGCCGGGCCGGTTTGCGCTGCCGGGGCTGAGAGGTTGGGGGCAGGCCGAGGCGAGCGGAGGCGGGAAGGGACGGGTTCACGACTCAGGAAGGGGCCTCTCCGGGAATTCCCCCTGGGAACCGCACGGATCTGGGTTTGGCCACCCGTCTGGGCCCCTGCGCTTCTGATTTCCACCTGCGCTCTGCTGGCAAGGCAGCTGGATCCCTGCTCCCCTACCCTAGGGCCCCTCTGTCCTGCCTCCTCCCAGCTCGATCTGGGTTGCACCTGTGAGCTAGAGATGCCCCCAGCTCTGGAAGCTTCAAACGTCCCCTCAATCCCTCCCCCAGATTTCTTCCCCCTCCCTCTCTGTGGGACAAGCCCAGGCTGGTGTCCCCAGAGCCTCAACGGGGGTGGGGTGACGCCCCCAACCGTTTAAGGGTTAAACCTACTCCCCTAATTGCTGGGGTTCCCAGGAGTGGATGCTGGGAACAAAGACCCTGATGGCTTTGAAGCCTGGGATCAGCCCCCTCCTCTGTGCTTTGGGGGCCCCAGGTGGCTCTCACCTGAGCAGGTGAAGACCAGCTAGAGGGGCAGAGAACAGGTCACTGCTGGCATGGTCTGGGAGGCATCGCTGCTTCTTGCCAGACCTTGCCTGAGTTTACTCCCTGGAGGAGTAAAGGTCCATCTAGAACTCAGCTGAAGGGTGGGGGCAGTACTTTGGGGACTACGGGGTTAATAGGCAGCTGCCATCTGCAGGGGAATTCCCAAGACGTGTGCAAACAGCTTCGCCCCTGGAGGGTTGGGGTTGGGGGATCAGGAGGCTGGGCCAGGAGCACTCCTCTTGGGGTGGGAGAGTCCTGGCCTTGAAGGAGGTGCTGCCTCTCATCCCCCGAGGGCTCCAGAGAGCCCCTGCCTTAAAGGGAGTGAAGGACCCCCTCCTCCACAGGGTCTGGTGTAGGGGAGGGCTTTGATGCCCAAATGAGAAGCGCTACTCTCTAAGCCTGGGAAAGGCTTGTCATCCTGGGCCTCTGTGACCCCCCAAAACATAACAAAGAAGCCAAGAGTTTAAAAGGGCCTTAGGGAAAATCATCCCTACCTCTTTCCCCTTCCCAGCACTTTATAGAGTAATAACATGTTAGGATAAACAGAAAGGGCAGTCTTAAAGGGCAAATATAAAAGAAACTGGAAAGGGGAAGGGCAACTCCACAGCTTCAGTGCTTTCTGGGTGTTAGGGTGGTGGAAGGTAGGCTGGTTGAAAGACTGATTAAAATAACCTGAAAAAAAAAAAAAGAACCCGAGATCTCTGCTTCCACTCTACCCAAGCTCCCTGCAGGGCTGGGGAATTTCTAAGGCTTTCAGATGTAGAACTCAGTGAACACATCTTCAAAGACCTCAGGGACTCCCTCAGTCCATTCCCAAACCCAGGGGTCTTTCCCTCTAGGCTAGCTCTTTCATCCACACCAGAACGTCTCAGAATTAACAGAGTGAGAATGGGCCTCAGAGATCATCTCAACTCATTCTCTCCCTTTACAGACGAAGAAACTGAGGCTCTGGGCTTTCTGTTCCCTTCCTTCTCCCATGACTTTCTCCCAAATTACTCGGTTGGTAAATAGCAGGGTCAGGATTCAGTTAAGAACTTCTGGAATTGGCGGGTGGCTGTTTATTTCCTTCCACCTCCCTACTCTCAACTGTCAACCTTAACCTCCGCCCCCCCAGGTTTCCGTGAGAGTGCTTTTTCCTTCTCCATGCTGGCTGCTGGGGTCATGCATGCGGTGGCCACGGCCTGCAGCCTAGGCAAACTGGGGAGCTGCGGCTGTGACTGGAAGGGCAATGGTGAGCAGGACCGGCTGAGGGCCAAACTGCTGCAGCTGCAGGCGCTGTCCAGGGGCAAGAGCTTCCCCCACCCCCTGCCCAGCCCGGGCACTGGCTCAAGCCCTGGCCCTGGCCCCCAGGACACATGGGAATGGGGTGGCTGTAACCATGACATGGACTTTGGAGAGAAGTTCTCTCGGGATTTCTTGGATTCCAGGGAAGCTCCCCGGGACATCCAGGCACGAATGCGGATCCACAACAACAGGGTGGGGCGCCAGGTATGTGTGTGGGACTTGTCCTGGGTCTCCCTAGCTTTCCAGGCCTGGTTAGAGTTTGCGAGGCACCAGAGTAAGAGGATGAGAGTGGTGGGTTATTGCCACTCATCTGGGTGACCTTGAACAAGTCACTTAACCTCAGTTTTTGCATCTGTAAAAAAAAGAGTCTAATGATACCTACCTCACAATGTTATTAAGGGTGAGTTAGCAACTAGAGTATTCACATGGTGTCTAGTTTGGGCAGGCACTCATTATGTGGTACCTATTATTACAGCTGCCTTCTTGACAGAATTTAGGGGTGCTTTGGACCAGGCTCCCTTATTTAGCAGTGCTCACTTTGGAGAGAGTACTGGAATGGAAATCAGGATAACTGGAGTTAAGTCCTCTTGCCAGCTAGTTATCTAAACTGAGTCTCTGTTACCAGCTAGTGAATTGAAGACTTGGACAAATCACTTTGCTCTAGCTTCAGTTCTTCAACCATGCAGTGACAGAGATGGGTTATTAGCCTCCCGTGTCCTTTCTTTTCTGATATTCCATGCCATTCTTGCCTCTATTTGTCCCTCCCTGTGATCTCTATTCTCTCCCCTCTTGTGTGCCTCTGTGCTCTGTCCTTTTGTTCCAATCCCTTTCCCTTCTTCCACCTCTGATGCTCTAGGTGGTAACTGAAAATCTGAAGCGGAAATGCAAGTGCCATGGCACGTCAGGCAGCTGCCAGTTCAAGACATGCTGGAGGGCCGCTCCAGAGTTCCGGGCAGTGGGGGCAGCTTTGAGAGAACGACTGGGTCGGGCCATCTTCATCGATACCCACAATCGCAACTCTGGAGCCTTCCAACCCCGCCTGCGTCCCCGTCGCCTCTCAGGAGAGCTGGTCTACTTTGAGAAGTCTCCTGACTTCTGTGAGAGAGACCCCACCGTGGGCTCCCCCGGCACTCGGGGCCGGGCCTGCAACAAGACCAGCCGCTTGCTGGATGGCTGTGGAAGCCTGTGCTGTGGCCGTGGGCACAATGTGCTCCGGCAGACACGAGTTGAGCGCTGTCATTGTCGCTTCCATTGGTGCTGCTACGTGCTGTGTGATGAGTGCAAGGTCACAGAGTGGGTTAACGTGTGTAAGTGAGGGTCAGCCTCACCGCAGGGCTGGGGAAGGGGAGGGTCACCTTTTTCAGCCCTTTGCTCTAATTTCTGTCCAGGTCAGTCTTGGTCCCTGGAAACTCAAAGTATCTACCTGGAAATAGCTTTGGGGTTGGTAGGGATCAGGTGGAGTCTGTGATGTGTGGCCTTCTCCCCCACAGTAGGTGGGCGTTGGGGGAAGTTGTCACCTGTCTTCTGCTCTTTAAACACCTGAATGGACAAAGATGAAATGCACTGTATTGCCCCCATCCACCACCCAAGGGTCCCTTTAACTCTGATGCATACTTCTTTTGGCTGGCAGTCCCTAGAGTTTGACCACGCTTCTCCTTTGAGGGATAGCCCCAGGCATTGTGTGAGCCTAAGACCTATTTTCAGAAAGAGAGCACTTGTATTTGCTGTTTCTGAACTCTGCTGCTGCAGGCTGGGCCCATCTTGTGGGGTAATGGAAGTCAGTGAAGAGAGGTTTTTCTTGGGGAAGGGACAGAGTGCTGGGGGGTGCTTACTCCTGAGGCAGTTGTCTGCCTAGGCCTTTAGGAAGTCTGTCTCCCCACATTCAGATGTTAAGGGGACCCTCCAAAGGTAGAGATTTACCTAGGACTCCGAGCCTCTTTTTCTTTCTTTAGCAGTAGAGGTGGGAATGGATAATTTATTGTACTGAGACTTGTTCTTGGTTCTTGTTTGTAACTAAAATAAATTAAGTTACTGGACCAGTGGATGCAGATAGTGATATTTCTGCCCACACTTGGGATCCCAGTCCATGGCTTCTTTTCCAGGTTAATCTCCTACCCTCCTACACAATGATTTTATTTATGTATATCCTGCCTGGTTCCCCAAAGGATTTTAAATGGTCCTCAGTGACTTAGTTGGTAACTTTTAGTGTGAAAAACCAAGGGAGACTTCGAGGAGTGAGTGGCTAGAGATGCAAACATAGGCCTTATTTACTATGTGCCTCAGCTCCAGATTTTGCCTTGGTCACTGCTCTAGAACAATGGTTGGCAATCACACCGCCCCACAAAGGGCTTGACAGTGAATATATTAGACTTTTGGGCTTTGTCACGACTACTCACCTCTGCATTAATTACTCAACTCTGCTGTCGTCGATCAAAAGCAACCACAGGCCATGCGTAGATGGATGGGCATGGCTTTGTCCAGTAAAACTTAATTTGTGGAAACGGACTGCAGGACTGAATTTGGTCCTCTGGCTGTAGTTTGTTGACTCCCTTCCCTACACCACGAGGTTATCTCTGTTCTGTGTTTTTCAAGTCTTGAACGTATCTCAACATTAAACCTGAACCCATAAGAGCAGGTGCTTTTCTCTCCAAATCAGGGAACTTGGGAGGCAGATACAAGACTAACGAGAAACATGTAGAAAGCATTCCTGTACTCAAAAGAGGAGTCTTTTTTGCTCTGGAAACCAGTGAACCAGCATGCTCTCCCACTGAATTATTTGCATATGTATTTTGTCCTTTATTTAGAGCTCTTTTGCATTTAATCTTTGTAAATGAATTCATTTTTCTTTTAGGAGATAACCATAACTATAGAAAACAAAATTTCTTTTATTCCAGTCTTTATATTCCTAGCCCAGTATCTTTGAGAACAAATGATTTATCTTTCAGTTCAGAAAAGGTATATGCATCACACACTTAGAATTTTATGAGTGATTGAATGTTTATGGGGTTGTAAGATGCTTACTCTAACAGGTCATCTTCCCTTGGCCAGGAAATGTAGAAATAGTTCTCTCCACTCCTGTAGGCAGTAGATAGATCTGCTACCCAAATGACCCTCAAAATTAGGTGAAATGATGGTAGCACCAGGATAACAAGACATTTTGAGGAATGTTGGGTTAGGGCAGCACTTTATGGCAAAAGTTTATGTCCCGAATTTCCTTTGAGCATTGAAAATTCTGGATTTGGAAATTTGATGGAGGCAGGAAGATATCTCACCCTTACTTCAGGCACTGACTGAGCCTTCTGTGTTTATGGGGGACTTGGGGATGGAGGGGATGCAGCTAGAATGGACAGAGGATATGAAAGAATAATGGTAAGAAGTATCCAGAATGGGAATTTCTCACACTCAGGAAGAGGGAGGGGAATCTCCACTGGAGTCACAGCAAGAATATTTCAGCTTTTTCCTGTTTCCTTCCTCTGAATTCCCTTTGGCGTCCTCTTTCTTTCTAGTTGTCTCTTTTCTTCCATCAGACACACTCTGTGGCAAACTTAAGCCCCAGACCACAACCTTGAGAAATTCCAAATGGATTTTTGTCAGCAAGGCCAACACCCCCCTCCCTACCCCTGCTTGCAGCACACACATTGGGCTCAGACCCAGGGCTGGGGTCAGTGACGGGAGTGGGAGTGCGCAACCCACAGAGAGGGTGGCTACAATTTCAGCTTTTACTTAGCTTCAATGGCAGCCAGAGGGAGAGAAAAAGCCCAACGAACCGTAAGTCAGTCTTCTTGGCCTCCTTTGGCTCAGGGAGAGCTCTTCTCTCTCTTAGCCTTTCTAGTGGCTGGGAAGCTGGAGTGGCAGTGGTAGTAGCTGGCTAATTGTCAGCAGGGTGGCACCCCTCCTATCTGTACTCCTGTTTGCTCCATGGGAAGCACCCAGTGATGCTGCAACAGACCGAGGGCTGCGAGATTCCCCATTCCCCTTCAGCACTTCTGGTTCAAATGCCGTGCTACTTGCTGCAAACCGTATTATGCTGTCACCATTTCCATCTTTCTGTCACACCTGAGACACAATATCCAGAGGATTTGAAGTCTTGGGCGAGGACACTGACACCTCCTGTCAGGGTCGCACAAGGCATGATGGTGTGGTTGGGCCCTAGGGAAGTGGGGGTTCTCAGGCATAATTTGGTGGTCATTGTGGGGGCATAACCTGGCAGGGTGTTCCTAGAAAATTTTAGGAAAAGAAATGGAAAGAGTGACCATGAGGAGGTATCACAGGGCCCACTCTAAGAGTCTGTAAGAGCACTTAGGGAGTCATTTCCCATTGAAAATATGGAGCTAAGTAGGGCAAAACCCTTAATGGCAACAGCCCAGGACAGATACAATTCTCTTCATTATAAATATGCTCCTTGTTTTTCATCACATCCCTCACAATCTTAAATTAGGGTCTTTTTGGCTTCTTATTCTAGGGTCATGTTATTCTCCAGGTTAAAATAAGAAAAAAGACTGGGATAGGATAAGAGGACGAGACTGGTGAATGTATATACCAGAGATTGATGAGGACAAGGGTAAGACAGAGTGTGGCTATACAGCCTACTTCTTCTAGGAAGGAGATAAGAAACAAGGCAAAAAATCCAGAAAGGCAACAATTTTGGCTCAAGTCTTGGGGAAGAACCACGTGTTTCCCTTACATTGCTGTAAATGAGGAGAGATGGTGTGTATGTAAAGAACCTTCTTCTGTTCCTAGCATTACTGGTGCCTTTCCATCACATCTGTGACTGTTCCAAGCAGCTTTGTATGTCTAGACCAGGTGCAAAAACGAGTGCAAGGGAAGTGGGGGTGGGCAGGAAATGATAAACATGAGTGCAAAGTCTCTCACTTTCTTTGGGATAAAAAAATTCATAATCATTTAGGTACACTTCCTCAAACCACACCCCTGAACGTTAGGCTTCAACCATGCCTTTCACATTCCAACTTCCTAACTGGTCGAGTCCAGCTGTTTCCTGCAGTCTCTTAAACGTATCACTTTCCACTTCCCTATGGAAAAGGATCTTTTCAGACCCCTGAGTCTTCGGTTAAGAGTCGTGAGCAGCAACACTGGTGCAGCGAGGGCTCTCCCGGCATGCAGCTAGCCCTAGGTAAGAAATAAAGATGAGGTCTGGAGGAGTAAGGTGGGTCACAGCAAAGGCTTACACTCAAACTCGGCTCCTCGCTTTACCCAAGTAACCCCCGGGCCTCTCCGCGCGACCCGTCTCCAGTATGGCAACATGCGTGGCCTCAGTCCTTAAACTCCGGATTCTGAGCTCAGTCTCACTGCCTCATCCCTATTCCCCGGCTGCCGCCTCCGCCACCTGCAGCCTCCAGCCCCCACAACGGCTCCCGCCCGGGATTCAGCTCCAGCACCCGAATGCCTCTGCAGAAGTCGCTGCCATGGTGATGGATCTCGCGAGAATTGCCGCTCCTAGCCGCGCAGCTCTCGCGCGATCGGGGAGGTGGGAAGTATCCCGGTCTGCGGGTGGGGGGTTGCAGCCCAGCTCCTGTAGCGGTCGCGGCTTCCGGTGCTAGGTGGAGGGAAGGAAGGAGGGAGCCAGGCAGCGGGGCCGGGGAGCTGCGGTGCAGAAATCGGCTGCGGGAGTCTGAGTGTGAGGAGCGAAAGCCGAACGGAACCTGCGGGGGCGGAGGCGGCGGCCGTAGCGGCGGAGCTGGGAGCAGGAACAGGTGAGGGGCTAGGGATGGAAGGGGGGCCGCTGTAGAGCAGAAGCTCGGGGTTGGGGGTTGCAGATTGAGCCCCCACTTCCTACCCCCCCCCCACCCTTGGCCGGCACTGCCCGGCTTGAGGCGTTGTGGTCTTTCCCACGGAGAGCTCGGAGACGGGGCGCCGGGCCAGCCTCAAGCCTGCCCTCTCATTTGAAGGACGCGGAGCTGGGGTGGGGGTGGGGGGGCCACACGGATTTGTCCTCCGCCTCGTACAAGGGGGCGACCTGGGCTGCAGTTAGGGTCCTCTCGCCTGCAGAAGGTGGTCTTTCGAGGGGTCGGGAATGGGGAGGAAAGCAGTACTGGGAGAGGTGATGCGGGGGCGGTGGTGACTGTTTTGTATCCTCTTCCTGTTAAAGGACTAGAGAATGCCGCTTTTTCCTACCCCTTCACCCCTTTCACCTTCGTGGTAGGAGATCGGAGAGAAGCCTTGCTGCGGTGCCCCCCCCACCCCCCATCGTGGGGCAGGGGGTACGTTGGGGGCTTAGGCATTAGCGTGCTGAGCAGGCTGTGGGGGCACTCCAGGGGCACTAGTTTGTTGGAAGTTGAGCCTTTGGTCTTGGGAATCGCTTGTAGGGAATAAGGCAGCAGGTGGGGAGCGGGAGAAGACGAGTTAGAAGGGGGAGGAGGATCGATCTTGCTTGGAGGAGAGAGGTGGTGCTTTCCTCCTCCAGGCGAAGCGGGGGCGGTCTCACAGGAGGAGGGAGCATCTTGTCCCTGGTTCTGAGTTTTGTGTCTTCCAATCCGCTTTCTTTCTTTAGGAAGTACCAGGATTCCCGGAACAGAAAATGGAGCCATTGCTTACGCCAGCGTTTGAGGGAAGGAGGGGGAGGGGGAGTTCCCTGTTAAAACGGGCCACTTGATTAGTAAAGTGGTAGCTCCTCTTTTTTGGGGAGTTCCCCTCTTTCTGGGCTGTATTACTGCCGGTATCCCTCTGGCCAGGCCAGGAGGAATGTGGTATGTGGTTAGGAGTGAGAAGAAATAGGTCATCCGAGTGAGGGAGGTGTAATTTAAAACCTGCCTCTGCTGCTGTTGGATTGGGTCACCCCTGGTCTATGGCATGAAAATTTTATTGGTAGGAGATCTGCTGCAGGAGTCTGATTGCTTGGGTCAGTGCGACAGAACAGAATAGTCTCTGCATACTTCCCTCTCCCTTGTTAGGTGTTAACAGTCTTCATGCCATTTTGTCTTGAGCTTGTTTTGGGGCTAAGTGTCTCCACTTACTGTGGAGTGGGGCAGTGACTTGGCCATTGTACATTAGACCAGAGTGTGGATAACATGTCTGTAAAAGCTAATTTTAAGAAAGGAAATAATTGAGTTCATCACAGAATAAATCATTGACATTGGATTCAGCTGGAAGAGCCCCATGTTTCACATATTCACATGCCTCCTGCCTCCAGCATAGAATTATTACCTTACATAGTCAAAAAATTTTAAGTGTGTATCTTGCTTTTCCAAAGAGACAAAGCTTTTTGAGTGCAGGAATTGGAGCTTATCTTGTATCTCTCACAGGGCTTACGCACACAGTAGGCACTCATGATGAATACAGGATGTGAATGGATAGAACTCAGCAAGCTTTCTGACTGCAGTTTAAGAGAGATGATGTAGCTGTCAGGGAGAGTGCCTGGAGAGAGCTAGGTGAGGGTACAAAGGTTTTTAGCCTTTGTAATTAAGAAGTCTTGGTCACCTTCCTAAGAGGCACAAAACAAGCATGGATTATGGGAGCTAAGACCAATATATATGTGTATGTGTGTGTGTGTATACATAACTAGAACACAGTCATTACTTATCTGAAATCCAGATCCCTGTTTTCTCATTGTAGACAAAGGGGGGATCTCTCCATTAGATGGAAGTCCTTCAAAGTGCTGTCTGAAAATTTGAATCCTAGGGGTGGAGGAGGTAGCCAATGTATGTATGTGCTGCCTGGTACAGAATTGGTGCCAGCGAACTGAACTGTAGCTGCTATTATTAAAGCTGATTGCAAGTATAAAGGAGGGCAGACAGCATGCTGGAAAGAGTGGAAGTAAAGTCTTTCGTGCACAAAGGGTCATATTGTATGTTCATCTCTGCTAAACTCTCTTTTCCACTGGAGTCATAATAAGGAACTGGACTCAGAGGACAGTGGGCAGGATTTGTTGGTTTGAAGGAGGAACTTCTTTAAAACCAGGTTTGTTAAAACTGAGTATATAACAGAGGGAAACTGTGGAACCTACTTCCCCATATGCCTTTAGAAATGGATGCCAAGAGGCCTGACACTGAAAGCATATCACTGTGTTT
The DNA here is from genome assembly GCA_032199065.1 of Smutsia gigantea. Lineage (NCBI taxonomy): Eukaryota > Metazoa > Chordata > Mammalia > Pholidota > Manidae > Smutsia > Smutsia gigantea. The sequence continues at coordinate 251,288 of JAVSCE010007883.1, read as the reverse complement.
GTCTCTCCTCACCATTTTTGTTGCAGGTGACTTTAGAGGCAAAATGGCATAGTAATTAAGAGTATGGATGTTGGAATCAGACAAAATTAGGTTCAAATTCTGCCTCTGCTAATTACTAGTTGTATGGTTTTGGGGAAATTACCTGTCTTCTCTTAGCCCCATTTTCCTTATTTGTAAAGAATTTGATGATAATACCTACTTCATGGCGTTGACATGAGAATTAAATGAAATAATGCATGTAAAGCACTTAGTATTATACAGAGAATATAGTAAGCACCCAGTAAATGTTAGCTGCTATTAGTCATCATCATCATCATCACAGTAATAATAATATGAGCACTCAGGGATGCCTTACAGGAGACATTTACAAAAGAACATCTTGCTGCCTTTGTAGAGGGATGATCGTTACCATGACTTTCTGTATTGGTCGTAGGCTTATGAGCAGTGAAGTCTTTTTTTCAGCATGAGCCTCACAGAGGCAGCTCCTGCTGCCTGAGTGGGAGGTTAAGCTGGAGCAAGGCAGGGGCCCTGAACCATCAACTTGGATGCAGGGTGCAGCTGTGGGGCTCAAAAATAGTGTTCGTGTTAGAAAAGTCAGCGTGACTCTGAGGCAATGGTTGACTCTTCTATAGAAGGACACCTGATTGACCTAGGTCAAGGATTTAGATTCCTGGCTCCCATTTTAGGTCTCAGTCAGTATTCCAGCATCCAGTATTTCCTGGGCCACTCTTTTCATTTAGTCATATCTCCTTTAAATGTCTGCCTCTGAGTTTGTTTTGGAATGTACTGTATTAAGGTCCAGAGTTGTGATACCTGTAATTCTGTCCTTTTCCAACATCTGTGGCAAATACAGGTAGAGTGCTAATAAAACTTTTGGGTAATGAAAAGACATGGAAAACATTTGGAAAGAGTTCCACAAATGTTTGAAGGCTTTGTGTTGTAGCCATGGGAAAGAACTCACTGACTGAAGTAGGGACACCATGAAGGTGTTAGAGCTTTGTCATGGACTTCTGCAAAGGTTCTTCTGTACCATATGGAAAAGGGCTTGAGATACCAGGGATCTGCCATTATCACCATATCCTGAAGAAAGGTGAGATGTCTGGGTGTGGCAGATCTCAGGGTACCTTTTAGCTCTCCCATCACTGGTGAGAGCTTGACATAACCCTTTCTTTCTGAACATATACACAGGAATGTCAAACATGAATATTTAAACTTCATGATTTAGTATGCAGGAGAACATTTGCTCTCTGTTGCAGTGGGTTTTGCCCTCCCTTCCTTTTAAAATAAGTAATCGAACCTTATATAAGATTGTATTTGAAGTCTAATACATAAAATGGATAAAAGTAAGGCTGCTCTGGTGGTGGTGGACAGTGTGTGGGGGAGCATAATTAGAGCTCTCAGATGGTCCTCCTTTCCCCTAGGCAGCCCCTGAATCCCATACAAAGAACCCTAGAGCTCTGAAAACATGGTGTAACCACTTCTCTAGTTTGTCAGATGCAGAAAGAGCATCAGAGATCATCTATAGAATACTGTCTTCCTCCACCTCACGAATGTTTTGCTGCCAGCAGTAGAACCGTGTCCTCAAAAACAAGCGTGTCAGTCACTAGCTACAGATTAGCCATGGTGCTGGATGCTGGGACATGAAACCTAAATATGGCATGGTCCCTGCTGGCAAGAGCTCATAGTCTAATGAAGTCTTTCCCAAACTCTTCATGGCATGCACAGAAAATGACAACAGTGAGACAGACATAACTTCTTGCAACCTGAGCTGACTGGCCTGTGGGCTCTAGCCTTCCTAAGCTCTCTACCTGGTCATCCAGTACTGATGGGCTGTACTGGATGGGATGTACAGCTGACCTGTAATGCATTAAAGGCACATTATTTAGGAAGTTTCAGCACTGGAAAGCAAAACAGACAAATGTGAATAAAACATACTGTGGTAAGTCCTAGAGAAGAAGTGTTTTGAGTTGCTAAGGGATCTACAGACAGCTCTTATTCCTCAAGATAAGCAGTTGTCTGTCTTCTGTATCCTTAGGCATCTCTACAATGGTGGCCTTGTCTAAATCATGGCTTCCTGTTTCTTCTGTTCACTGGCAGCTCCATCTTGATGTGCACAGTGAGACCAGATTGGGGGCAATTGTTTATTAGGACCTTTAGCAGACTATTCATGGAATTTCAGTGATTTTGTAATTAGGAAAGTGTAGTGTTCTGGATATGCAAAGCTATAGATGTGGGCATTGGAGCAGCCATCGAGTATCAGGAGATGGGGCAGTTGTAAGGTGGTCAGATTCTAAGGATATGGCAGGCTGGAAGTTTTGCTTGGAGAGGAGTGCCACAGAATGTTCCAAAGAAACAGATGAGTCTAGTTTTCATCTGGTCACTGTTTTCTCTGGCTCAGCCATGTATTCTGAAAACTGATACTCTGCTCCGACTTGCTTGCTGAGGTTTGTCTACAGGAAAAGCCAGACCCTTTCCAGGATTCGGATCTCTATCAGACAGGGCAATTTAGGATCCTTCTCCCTTGATACTGTGGCTTCCCTCAGGTTACCCTGGAGTACTGGAGTTGTCTTCTGGGACTAGAAAGGAAATGGGCATAATGATTCTGGCCTGAGCCTAAACACTGCTAAATGAGTCAAGCAGAGCCTAATTTTAGTTAGATATGTTTTTGTTTATAACAAGTTATCATGGATTACCTAGTAGCTAAATTCAATAACTAGGCTTTATCTTTCAGGCTTGACCTTTCTGTAGCCTTTGACCCTCCTTCCTTTTTTTTTTGGTATCATTAATGTACAATTACATGAGCAACATTATGGTTACTAGATTCCCCCTATTATCAAGTCCCCACCACATACCCCATACAGTCACTGTCCATCAGCGTAGTAAGATGCTATAAAATCACTACTTGTCTTCTCTGTATTATACTGCCTTCCCTATGCCCCGCCCCTACATTATGTCTGCTAATCTTAATGCCCCTTTTCCCCCCTTATCCCTCCCTTCCCTCCCATCCTCCCCAGTCCCTTTCCCTTTGGTAACTCTTAGTCCATTCTTGGGTTCTGTGAGTCTGCTGCTGTTTTTACTTTGTTCTTATACTCCACAGATGAGTGAAATCATTTGATACTTGTCTTTCTCTGCCTGGCTTATTTCACTGAGCATAATACCCTCTAGCTCCATCCATGTTGTTGCAAATGGTAGGATTTGTTTTCTTCTTATGGCTGAATACTATTCCATTGTGTATATGTACCACATCTTCTTTATCCATTCATGGACACTTAGGTTGCTTTCATTTCTTGGCTATTGTAAACAGTGCTGCGATAAACATAGGCGGACCCTCCTTCCATTTTAAAAATGTTCTTTTCTCATTGTTATCTATGATGTCTTACTCTCTTGATTTCCTTTCTACTCTTCTGGTTGCTTCTTATTCTTTTTCCTGGCCTCCTTTTTTGCCCACTGCTTTAGTCACTGATGGCTCCCAGGTTTCTGCCTTTGGCCTTTTTTCTTGTCCCACTGTGTACACTTTCCCAAGATATATCAGTTAGGCTATATCAGTAGCAAAAATAGAAAGCGTACCTATGGCTTAAACAATGACTTATTAAAGCATATAACAAGAGGTCTAGGTGCAACAAGCCAGACACAAAAGGTATTTATGTTGTATGATTCTACTTACATGTGGTACTTAAAATAGCCTAATTCATAGAAACAGAAAGTAGAATGGTGGTTTCCAGGGGATGCGGGGTGGGGGGTAGGGGAAATGGAGGTTAATGTTTAATAGGTACAGAGTTTCAGTTTGGGAAGATGGAAAAGTTCTGGAGATGGATGGTGGTGGTGTTTGCACAGTGTGAATGTACTTAACGTCCTTGAACTGCACACCTAAAAATGGCTAAAAATATTCAGTGTGTATTTTACCACATGCACACACAAGTCTAGGACTAGAACACTTGTTTTTTTTAATCCAACCAGTTTGACAGTTTTATTGAAGGACCCAAAATTTCTCCATTTTTCTGCTCTGACATCCTAGAGTTATGTCTGTCTGTAGCTTCATGGTCTGGATTTCTCCAGCATCTCATTCTCCTACATCAACATCCAAAGGCTGGACAAGGCAACATTGCCATATGTCCTTTTTTAAGATTGTGGAAAACTTTCCCAGATGCTCCCAGCAGACATCCTCCACATCCTATTGGCTAGAGTTAATACAAGATCATTCATGACTCAGTCCCGGGCAAGGGAAATGGAATGCCCCCATCCCTAAGGCTGCTCAGTTTTCATACCCTAGGGCTGGGGAAGGATATCTCATATTGCCCCCGCTGACATCTGAACAAATTAGGGGTTCTGTTAAGAATGAAGGGGAAGAAAGAAAGGGAAGGCAGCCAGTAACTGCTGCAACCCTGGATCATCTGGGTTCCTCTTATGGCCCACTTCATCAGTGCATATAACTCCCAAATATCCAGCTCAAACTTTGCTTCTGAGCTTCAGACCATAGCACCTTAAAATCAGTGTTTAAAAGCATCTTCACTCTCAGATATGTTTCTTTTGTATTTCCTGTCCAGCACCCAGGCCAGAAACCTGGGAATCATCTTTGACTCTTCTGCCCTTTCTACATGTAATCAGTCATTAAATCCCGTAGATTCTACTATTTTGATGTTTCAAATCTGTCTGCCTCTCTATTGTCACCTCTGGGTGAGAACTTTTGACTTCTTATCTCTGTTAAAATACCTCCCAAATGGTCTCTCTGCCTCTAATCTTTCCCTTATTTAATTTATTCTCTGGACTGCTGTTGGAACAGTCTTTCTAAAGCACATATCTGACCATGTTACTCAGTATGGTCTTTAAAGCCCTTCATGATCTAGCCCCTGCTTATCTTTCCAGCCTCATTATTTCCTTTTACTCACCATGCTGCATCCAAATAAACTACCAAGTCCTAGTTGCACCTGGCCTTGCCTAATAACAAGTGCTATCTCAAGTCTTCATGCCTTGCATGTGCTGTTCCCTAGTCCCCATTCCCTCTTCTTTATTGTTTGATTACTTCCTATTCTTACTTGAGGAGTCAGCTCTGGTGTGACCTGAGAATCATGCCTGAGAATCATCCTTTACCTCTCTGTCTTGATTAACTTCTCTAGCTTTCTGTCCCCATAAATACTATGTGCTTATCCCATGTATTCTCACGCTGGTTTGTAGTCCTTTGTTTCCTAGTCTTTTTCTTCCATCCACTGAGTGCCATGAAGGCAGAAAATTTTCCTCTCTGTACCCCTAGTTGAGTGTGCTCAGTAAATGTTTAATGAATGGATGGAAGCTGACATCAGAAGCTTTTTCTTGGCTTTGGGAAATCTTTGAGCCAGTAGAAGTCATTGCTATATTAATATAGGAGTTCTTGTGTGCTGATTACAGTACTTGTGAGACAAAAACTTAGAAAGTTTACAGAGGTCACAAGCCAGCTGTACTAAGGAAACTAAATACAGGCAGACCCTGCTTTGTTTCCTTAAATTTTATTGGTCTACTTCAGTTACTGTGCTAAAAATAGCCTCTCTATTAGTGATATCTCAATTTGAAAAGTATCTGGGAACAAAGCTGCTCTTAGTGCAATTGCCTGGCAGCAGAAGGTTTGGGAGACTTTGGCCTTCCTTTCCCTGGACCCATGCAGCCTGAAGAGAAGGAGGTGGTGTGAGATCAGTAGCCCCCTCAGAGCTGTCTCAGCACACATGCCTGCGTTAATCACAGGAGTCAGGTGGGGAGAGTGAGTGTGGCAGACAAGCTGTGACTCTCAGAAGCACCTGGAGAGTGAGGCAGGCATGTTGCTGGAACACGCACAGGCCACGATGGCTAAGCAGTCACAGCAGCAGCCTGTCTCCCCCGGGGTTGGGGGTGGGGAGATTGGAGGCAGTAAGTGGTCCTCAGTGAGGACATCCTGGGATGAGGCTTCCATCAGCCAATGTGCTTCACTGAACTCCTGTGGTGTCCCATGCATATTCTACTGGAACATATTTTTAAAGTCTTCTATTGCTGTTTTTACCACTGATAACAAAGTTTGTGACTGTAAAATAGAACGTTGAGATACCCTCTTTGTTAACAGAGATACTACTGTATTCCATTTTTCATCTTGAGCTGTTCATCTTCAGTGTTAACTGCTGATTCCTGGTTTCTACCAGCCCATGGAACCCTGGCATTTTGCCTTATCCACACAGGAGTGCCATCTGTGATAGAAGAGAGTAACTATAGCTATATAGTACCTAGTAAAACAATCCAGGGTTTGTTTGTTTGTTTTTTGCCATTCTGCTTCCCAGAGCCTTTCCTAGGAATGCATTATGGTAAAAAGTAGAAGAGCTAGATAGCAAAGGTTTTTGTTCATGACACAAAGCTGAAAATTGCCACCATTCTGGTGGTAGGAACAGCATGCTATCTGGTAATAGGAACAGATGAAGCCAAGACTCGTAGTAGGAAAGCCAACACCCACTTTGGAATGCTCATCTGAGTCAAACTCCTGATTATATTAAAGAGGAATCAGAATGTCCATTAATTTTAGGGCCCTAGGCTGCCCCCGGCAACCCATTGGAACTACTTGGATATTTCATGAGTTTTCCATCAGCTCCATTGTGTATTAAATGGCAAAAGACAATTACATGAGTTTCAGATATGTGTCCAAAACTGACAGGATACCTCAGCAACCATCTGTGCCTTACACAGAGACACCAAACACTGCTAGGATGGAAGAAATGAAACAAAGATTAGGGTTAAATCAGCCAATGTGCTTGATTGAACTCCTACAGCGGGCTAAGTACTGGGAGTGAGGACAGATCCAAAATAGATAAAAGTCACAGTCCTTGCCCATGGAGAATACATGGTTAAATTGGGGTGCCAATAAATGTGTAGACCTTTAAAAACAGATAAAAGATCCAGACGGTAGCAAGTGCCACATGAATGGTTCAGATAGTTCAGGGCCTTGATGTAGCATGTCAGCAAATAGAAGTGAGTGTGATACTGGGATCAGTGTTTGAATCAAGACTTTAGCATGATAGCTTAGCAAAGAAACAAACTAAAGGATGGTGGATGCGTGTGCTGGGGGAAGGGATATTTTGCAGCCACTGCTGTACTCATGGTTGGTAATCACTAATTGGCAATAGTTTTGGTTATGAAGGACAGCAAGATAAATGTGTGGTGTAAGTTCAATTCAGAATCTAGGCCAAAGCCTGTTACCTAAACTTTAAAGCAAAGTATCATCTGGAGCTGAAGAAAAGGACACCAGAACAGGAGACAAGATAAAAACTAGGAAGACTTGGGGAAGGTTTCAGTTTTTGGAGGTGGTGGTGGCAGGACCAGAAGACTGACTACCACAGATTGCAAAGGTTGGAGGGATCTGGTCTAATAAGCTGGGCAGGGGTCCCCTCCTGCCTCAGGGATCCTCTGAAATCTGTCTGCCTGGGTGGGTTGGGGCAGGATGGGCCGGGAGGATGGCTACTGGCGGGGGACCTGGCTGAAGCTGAGCCCTGAAGTGGAGCCAGGTGCTCTTCTTGGAGTAGCAGCCCTCCGGGTCAGGGGCAGGGCTCCTCTGGGGATCCTACCAGGAGCACCACGCCTGGCTCATTAGTGGATGTCTGGGGAGGCCTTTGAAGATGAAACTAAGCACTCGTTGTTTCTGTCTTTTTGGACAAGCCAGTACTTTGGTCTCCAGGGGCTGTTGATCTGGCTCTTTGTACTAGTCTGGGATTTGCTGCAAACTGAGGAGAATAGGAAAACAAACAAACAAACCTGAAATAGTTTTTGAAAAAGCAACTAAACTCCCACCAAATCCTCATGCTTTAGCTTGTAAATAGGATTCCTCCCCGTCCATCTTTCACATTCTTGGGTTTGGGTGCACTCTGTCTTGACCTGTTCCTTAGCCTGCTGGCTTTGGGGTGTGTGTGTGTGTCTCTCTGGTTCCCAGACTCTATAGAGAATGCCAGCAGCTGGCATATGGTGATTGCTGAATAAGCTGCCTGCTGACGCATGTCTCCCGCGGGCACAGAGAACTGGCTGGCACGGGTGATTCTGAATCCCCATTTCTTTGTTGTTTCAAAAAGGCATTTCTGTGGCTGTCCTGTGCCATAGAGAAGGGAGGGAAGAAGAGGGACTGAATGAATATGTGATTCCATCTGTTGAGGCAGTGATGGGGTGGGCAGAGAGGCATTTTGTCCCTTCCCAGTGGCTCTTACTGTCCCCTTCATTTGTTCAGCAGGTATTTGTTACATGCCTACCATGTACCAGGCATAAGCTGCCAATTTGCGTGAGCTGCTAGTGAGGTCTGTAGAGACCCTGGGAGTTAGTTAAGTTGTTCAACTACTGTGTGCCAGGCACTATTCAAGGGACTGGGAACATAACGGTGAACAAAATAGATATGGAGCTGACATTATGGTAGGAGGAGAAAAACAGTTCAGCAAGAAGCAGGTATGTAATGTGTCAGATGGTGGTAAATGCTGTGAAGAAAGTAAGTGGGATAAAAGGGTAGAGAGTGTGTGTTACAGGTGGTTATGGAAGGCTGCTTTGCAAGGCAACATTTGAACAGACACCTGAAGGAAGTGAGGGAGTACTCCATGAAGGTTATCTGGGAGAGGAGCTTTCCAGGCAGAGTGAATATCACGTACAAAGCTCTGAGGCAGGAAAGTATAGGGTAATTGACATGGAGTAAGCACAAGGGAGAGTCGTGGGAGGCCTGATGAGAGAAGCAGGGGGAGTACAGATTGCGCAGGACCTTGTAGGCCATGGTACAGCTGGGGTTTTACTGAAAGGGAGATACAGGCCAGGAGAGGAGCAGAGGAGTAACACGACCTGATTTTGGTTCTCAGTCAGTCTGGCTATGTGGAGAATACACCGAGGAGGATGGGGAAGAAGCAGGAAATGACATGACTGCCTTGTTGCAGTGACCATGGGGAGCAGCGGTCCGAGGATGGGTGGATGGGTCATGGCGAGCCTAGATTTATCTGACTGAGGAATGAGGGGTGTGGCTTCTCACCCCGCCTCCCAGCACTCACTGCACTGTGGTGTGAACAGGGGACAATTTGTGCAGCTACCAGCATTTTAGAGTGGAAAGACTCAGCCCCTTTTAGTAATGCTGCTTTCTTATTTCTTCCTCATTAGTTTTGGTATGTAGAAGGAAGGTAGAATTGCAGAAATACAGGAAGGGAAGAAACAGTTTTTTGATTAGAGCAGGGAGCATAAACCTTGGGAACCTGGCAAGCCTGAACCTTGTTGGGAGTCACAAAGAGCCGCTCCTCATTCCACTCCCTCCTCTCCCACCCTTTCCAGAAGTCTCAGGGTAAGTTGGGGGAAGGAGGGGCATTAATGATCTTGCAATGCCTTGGATGTATAGAAAGAATGTCAGAACCAAAGGGACTTGAAAAACCATCTAGTCCAACCCCCCTGCTTACAGGTGCAGATATGAAGAGGTGAAATAACCTGTCCAGAGTCACGCGGGTAAATTACTGGCAGAGCAGGGCTCCTGAGTGCTCAGTGCTTTGTCTCTCCCAAAGGCTTAGGATGTGTCTGAATGGGACTTGATCTTCACAGTCCTCTCAGGCTCTTGGTTTGTCATTAATGAACTGCTGCCTGACTTTGACAAATCCCATTTACATGAAATCCTGATAAGCAGGTGGTGATAATGAGTTTACATTTCTTTGCCTAGGATCAGGTCCTCCATACCAGGGACCAGGCCAAAACTGGACTGCCGCTGCCCCCATTTGGGCCCTACTGTCCTCAGAAAGCAGCTGCTGTGATCATGGGGAATATCTTTGGAAACCTTCTCAAGAGCCTGATTGGGAAGAAGGAGATGCGCATCTTGATGGTGGGTCTGGATGCTGCAGGGAAGACCACCATCCTGTATAAGCTGAAACTGGGGGAGATCGTCACCACCATCCCCACCATTGGTAAGGGCTCAGCTTGGATGTAGGCTTTCATGCCAGCAGCCAGAAGCTGAGTCAGGCCGGGGCCTATTCCTAGATCCCCCACCTGGCCACCAGGCAAGTCTATGCAGTCTGTGGAGTTCAGAGAAGTGTGGTTATTTAGCTTACCAGCAGGTGTTGGGGCTACCGTTTGTCCCACCTACCCTGGCCCTCTCTGATTTGGGAACTTCTGCAGCCTGGCACTCAGTGGTTGCCCTCAGGCATGGAGCTGGTTTGTTCTCTGTGTTGTTTGGAAAGTAGGCGAAGGGCTTTGATGTTCCTGCCAGAGGCCTGGAATTGCTTCAGGGTAGATCCTCGGTGGCCCTAATCCTGGTTAGGACCTGCCTGTGGGAGAGAGAACATTTCCCGTGTAGTTGGGGCTCCAGATCAGCATCGTCAGCTGGTTTGTATGTGGGGCTGCAGGACTATAGCTCACTTCTTTTCTTCACTGTGCCTCACAGGCCCCACTTCTTAGCTGTGGCTGACTCTGGTGGCCAAGGCACGGGAGTGGGGCTGAGTCATTTCTAGCAGAAGGAAGAGTCAGACTGAGAGAATGAGTGGGGGATGTTAGCTTATGTTACCCGGGCAGTTTTGAATCTCTTGACTGGCCCTCCTCATCATCTTCCAGTTCTCTTAGGTTTTCTTTTTGGCTTTTAGGCTACTAGGTCAAGGAACAACAGGTCTGAGGAAACCTTAGCTTTCTTTCCTGTATTAGGATCATGGCCATGACTCGGGGAAACAGAAACAAACACACTGGGTATTGTTTGCAGGCCTGGTATTTGAGGCCAAGTAGCCATTGCTTGTTTTTTCCAAAGGGTTCAACGTGGAGACCGTGGAATACAAGAACATCAGCTTCACAGTTTGGGATGTGGGTGGCCAGGACAAGATTCGGCCTCTCTGGAGACACTACTTCCAGAACACCCAAGGTAAGGCATACAAATTGCCCAGGATCTGGCATGGGTTAGTTGGGTGTGAACAGAAAGTGTGGTTGTCCTTCTTGGTTATGGACAACCAAACCTTTGCCTGCTACAGCTGGTAGGGGTGGGAGAAAAGGAGGAAAGAGAATGAATATTTGGAGGGTGCTGTCTTTTGGTGGTGGAGGAGGGGAGTTCATCTCTCGTCTCTGTGCAGTCCATGCTCTGCCTCCCTAGGGTTGATATTTGTGGTCGACAGCAACGATCGGGAGCGAGTGAATGAGGCCCGGGAGGAGCTGATGAGGATGCTAGCGGAGGATGAGCTGCGGGATGCAGTGCTACTTGTCTTTGCAAACAAACAGGTGAGACTTCTCTGCACCTCTGGATTGGAGAGAGGGCAGCCTATCTGTGGCAGTCCCAGGGCCTTGGGGCTCATGGTATGGGTAGCCCTGCAGCTATGCCCTCAATTTTGGAAGTATGAGAAATATGAATAGTTGCCTTCTTCATGCTCCTACCCAGCTTTCATTAGCAACATTTCCATCCTCAAGGATTGGTATGGTAGCCACATTACCTCAAATCCCTCTTTCACCTTCCCTATTGTCTATTTTAGCGGAACTGCCCTCACTCCTATGGTCAGACAGACCTGACTCTTTGCCCAGTCTGAATCACCTCTCCCCTGCCCTACCAACCCCATATTTGGTTTGGAAATCCCCAGTGGAATGACCCTTGGATCTGGGGTTCTCGGATGACTAGACCCACCACAGGTCCTCAGTATCTGTTCTGGGTTCCTGCAGTGGAGGAGGAGAGGGTGCTGGTACATACTCTTTGGTAGATGGGTGCTCTAGAAGCCTTTGTAAGATCCTGAGGCTCCTTTTTGTGTATCTTCCTCATACTCCAGGATTTGCCTAATGCTATGAACGCTGCCGAGATCACAGACAAGTTGGGCCTGCATTCTCTGCGTCACCGCAACTGGTACATTCAGGCCACCTGTGCCACCAGTGGGGATGGGCTGTACGAAGGCCTGGACTGGCTGGCCAATCAGCTCAAAAACAAGAAGTGAGAGCCAGGCAGCCCTATCTGACCACCCCACCCACCCCAGCACACCTGTTGTCTGCCTGCCCCAGCCCTACCCTTTCCTTCCCATTGCCAGTGTGGCCAAGGCCCTGGGTATCATGTCCGCAAGCCCAACAAGAGCCTTGCCTCCCCTGCCTCCCCCACTCCCCTGCCCATGACCAGTCCTCAGTTGCTGTCTTGATGATGAATCATTCCAATTTACTGGATTTAAAACAAAACAAGGTTGTTATGGTTTCATGGGGTGCCCCTCCCCCATCCTCTGGGGTTTGGGAGGTGGGGTGGGGTATTTTCTCTCCGTTTGCTTCGTTTGGCTCTGGTTGCTGTGCTCTTGGCATCTGAGTCCTTTCCCTCTCCCCACAAGCCCCTCTCCTACTCCTTGCCTTCCTTTCCTTTGCCACTCTCTCCCTGTTCTACCTGGAAATTGCACGGGCCTCTCTGTGTGTGCGTGCATGTGTGCGCGTGTATATACATGTATAGAGAGATGTATATGTGGGGGCCAGGGAGAAGGGTTGGGGGGGAGTGCAGCTCAGGGCTTGGAGCGTGGACACTGCCCACTGTAGCCTATCATCTGCCCTTCCCATGTGGGTGAGATAAAGGGAAGAAGGTAGAGGTAAGGCTGTCCTAATCTTGCACTGGTTTCTCCCTTCTTTGCAGGTAGGTTTTCCTGGATGATAGGACAGATCATGGATTTCCCACCTCCATCTTCCTTGTACCCCTCTCTTTACCCAGCTTAGGACAGGGGGTGACATTTATCTGTAGATGACTGTTTGCAAGGAGATGTCATTCTGCCCTGCCTTGTTAGTGGGAAGGAGAGAGGAACCCCACTCAGTCTTATCAGGCCAGAGTGTTCAGCTGATCCTCCCTTCAGCCTTAGATCTGTTCCTCAGGAGCTTGAAGAGGTGGTGGCAAGACCATGGGGTGTGTTTTGGGACCCCGTAGGGCACTGGGGGGAGGGCCTCAGGTTTTCCATCTTCATCCTCTTTTGTTTTTAGGAGTTGATGAAGCATGGCTCAGTCCTGTTCCTGCTTTCTTCTGCACCCTGCCCTTGATCTTCTGATGTTGGCTGGGTGGTTCATCTGTCCTTTGTCAGAAGTTTCCTCACCCTAGTCGTCCTGCTGGCCTGAGCAGGGCTGGGTGGGTAGTTTAATGGGGAGCAGGGGAGTGGGGGGGACATAGCAGACCTCAATATCAATCCCCCTATTCTCCAGTTTTCTCTTTTTCTCTAGTCCAGGATGTGTTGAAAGATGAAAATGTCCTGTTCTGTTTCCAGACCCTCAGACCATCCTGCTATCCCTTCCCCCTCCATTCCAACAACTTGCCCTTGCCGTCTGCCCCATTCCCATAAATGGATCTGGGGTTGGAGTGGAGGAAACAGCTGTGAAGCAGTGGCTGGTGCTGGTGGGAGGCTGTGGTCTTCAGGGCCCTCCCCATTATGATGTGGCTGTTCAGAAGCTGCTGCTACTGCATCTCTCTCTACAGGGAGTGCTGGGCCCTGAGGTTCTGGCCTGGGTCCTGACTTCTGTGGTTTTTGAGAAGCCGTGGCTTTTCTGTGGGCTCCTGTGTGTGCTGGTTGCGCCCTGAGCTCCAAGCCTGTAACCTTTTCTGCTAAGGTCAGGGCCCAGGGTACCCCACAGCATGGCTGAGGGACCCCTTCGTGCAGGGGTCCAGGCTCCTGCCACCTTTGTCCACAGCAGTCAGATCAGTACCCCCCACCCCAGATGGAACTCAAAGGGAGATTCCAGGGGTGTCTCCTTCAGTGCCAGTCTCTTAGTGATGTGTTACCCAAGGTGCAGTGGGTGTGTGCAGGCCACAGTGCTCTCTAGGTGTGTATGTGTGTGTGTGAGAGAAAGAGCGTGTGTGTTGGTGGGTGTGGTGGCAGGGGGCGGGGGGTGCTGGGGCTTCTATTTTAACTTGTGTTCACTCCCCTGACCCCACAGATGCTTCCCTCCATACAGATTTTCTTTGCCTCTGCTCCTGTTGAGGCGCCTCCCTGAATGCTTTCCTTTGCCTTCTCAACTCAGTCACTGCTGTTGCCTGTTTGTCTCCCCTTTCCTTGTTTCTTTCCTACTTTGGTCCTTGTGGTTGGTGAGGACTTTGCATCTTCTGCCTCACTCCCTCTCTGAACCTCGCTAGTTAGATACCAGTCCCCTAGGGCTTCCTCATTTTAGGACCATCCCGCACCTTGTGGTTTGGTGTTCCAGGGACCAGTAGGGCCCAGGGTGTTAGGAAGCAGCCCTGGAGGTTGCCTTGGTGCAGCTTGAGGATCTCTCCAGCAGGGGGCAGTAAGTGATTTTGGTAGCATCCCTGGCTATTAGGGCCTTGGCAGGGGCGGGCCTTTCCACATTCCCATTCACCTAAAAGCTCTTTTGGGATTGGGTGTTTCATTCCACTTCTGCCCGCTCCCACCCCGACTCTCCTCTGGTGGATTTAATTTTATACTTTCCTTTGTTCCAGCCTTTTTTCTCCCTGGGGATCCCACCCTTCCCCTCTACCTCCAAGTTTGTTAGCAGTGTTACAGTGGTAATTGCTGTTCTGAACCGGTTTTTCTCTTCTTTTTTCCTCCTCTGGAATGTAGGCTGTGTATATGTTTAATAACTCACCTTCTCTATCCTTGCTCAAACTGTGGGATACGCGACGACTGTGATCCTGGTTGGAAATTAAACTTGTTTTATGCAGCTTTGGAGTAAGCCTTCATCCTTGATGTGCAGCAGTCATGGGACAGTGGTTTAATGGTGAGGGGTAGCCCTGTCTCTGGTCCCTTTCTCCAAAGGGCTCTCCTCTCAGCAGCAGGGTAAAGGTTTCCCCTGCCTGGGGGAGCATTAGGTTGTGGAGGAGCCTCACCTCACCTCCATTTGGCTTCCTACTTCCCATTACACCCCAGGAGGAGCTGAAAAGGAATAGGGCACCGGAGTATGAGGGCTCTGTGGCTTTGCTCCCCTACTTCTAAAGGGTTTAACGCTGAACTTGGCCATATTTATCACTTGTTGGTAGACAGTAGGGATGTCAGCGGCTAGAGGGGCCTGAACTTGGAGCGCTCCACACTGCCTCCACTCTCGCCTCTCCTCAGCCCTGCATCAGGTGCTTCTAGCTGGAACAGGGTCCCCTCCTCTGTAGATTGGAGTCCCCTCAGCCATCTAGCTCTGGACTTTGGCAGTAAGCATGAAGGGTAGAGGTCTGGGTAGTGTAATGAACCCGATCCTCCTTGGAGCTGATGGCCCTGCATCACCTGTACTTCAGGCCTGTGCTTCCCATTGTCAGAATGCCAAGCCTCATCCAGAGATGCCACAGATTTCTTGAAGGAAAAGACAAGCCTCTGTCCTTCCATCCCACTCCCACTGCTTCTCTCTTCCTCTCCTGCTACTCCTGTCTGGCTCCAGCTCAAGAAAGGGATGATACTACCCATTCTTTGGTGTATAAGGTCTAGGTGAACCAGGCAGACCTTCTGTACTCTTACCACTTTCTTAAGCTTTGAGGACAGAGGTCTTCCCATCCTGATGTTGTGGGAAATGGACAGGGTTTAGGCACATAATGATTGAGAGTCCCAAGTACTTGTGTGAAGTATATCATTTGCATTCATTTACCTTACTGCTGCCAGTTTTCCTTTTCAGCTCCCGTCCTGTTATTATTAAAATAAGCCGTCACCCTCAAGGACCAGTGTTTCTGCCCTTATGAAACCCTTAAACTACTCCAACTAGACATCTGTTTATCAACCCGATAAGCTTTGAACCTACCCACTTACCCCTCAAAATCAGATGATGACTTCCTCCTCCTATGCTCGAGTTCTGCTTGGTGACTGAGGTTACTGATAAGTTAATGCCTTTCCCAAGTGCTTTATTTGTGTACTAATAAATAGGTACCTTCTAGAGCTGCAGCGTGTCATAAAATAATGATCATGGAGAGGATTTTAGCTGGATGTCAGGCCAGTGCGGGGGGAGGGAGCTTTTAACCCCTGAACAACTTGGGGAAGAGGATGACCTGTATATAGTCCCTTTTGCCCTCAGTAGGATACCAGAAAGGAGGTGGAGGGAGCCCTCTTGTGGCAGTTGCTTAAACCTTCTAGCTTCTTTTATGGGGATATGGGGTGATGGCGGGGAGACTTAACCTGGAAGGTAAAGTTTATCATCCAGCTCTTAGGACAAATAGCAACCCTATCTTCCCAGAGCATGAATTGCTCTTCAGTCATGGCTTGGCAGTGGACCTGAGCCCACGGCCCACTTCACGATAACTTGGGTAAGGGAGATTCCAGAATGATCCTGGAGAAAGCCAGTGGAAGCCCTTGGATTGGTCCAGGTGAGATGGAGGACAAAACTGTCTCCCCTTCACTCCAGAGTATGGGGACAGTAACAGGGAGAATGAGTGTGGGTATGTGTGAGTTTCTCAGACTACAGACTTGTAAGGTCTGAAGACTCTGGGGATTCCCTGCATCACTTCCAGTTCAAGTGCCTAGATTGTTCTGAGCAGAAAATTGACAGGTATTATTTAGTACTTTTTATGTTTCCAGACCTGTGCTAAGAGTGGCATCAAAGACTGCATTGAAGGAGACACCCAGGAACCCATTTCTGGGACGTTCTGGAATCCTTCAGGATCTCCCTAGTGCACCCTGTGTGGTAGTGAGTGCTGGGGAGGACCTGTGCAGGGGCATACCCCTTTGATGCTGCTTGGTGCAGGAAGTGGGGTTTGGGGGCATGCAGTCAATAATACTCAGAAGCTTTGAAGGATGTGGAGGTAGGAGGGCCCAAGTCACAGTTCTCTGTTTTCTAACCCTGTAACTGGAGGGATAAGAATATCATGCTGGTCACTGGGGAGTAATAGGATCTAGATGTCTTCCTTCCTCTGCAAGTTTTTCATTCTGATTGGGTTCCCTGGCCCTGCTTGCTGGGTTGGGTAAGGATGGCTCCAAGTTCCTGAACAAAGGGAAGAGAGGGTTAGGTCTGAGCATTGAGTATAGCAAAGAGAACAGTGCCACCGAAGGCAGTGGTTGGAGGCCTGGAAATGAGGAACTGGGGGCAGGACTGTTCACCATCAAGGCTGGAAGGTGAGTGCTTATGTGTGTTGTCAATGGCCATAAGCTACAGAAGAAAGTATCTGGACTATAGGGGCAAATCTGGCTTCTGAGCTGATTGTGGTAGAACAGAGGACAACCTGTGAGCCAGAAGTCTGGCTATGTGCCCAGAGCTAACCAGTTCCACCCATGCACCCTTCCTCCAAATCAGGCACAGAGAGAGCTGTCTCTGAGGTCTGGACAATCAGTCTGGGCCAGGCAGGGGGTTTGAGAACCAACTTGTCCACCTGGCATCCCCCACCTCCACCCCCTCCATCCCACACATTTTTGGGAGCCATTCTAGGGCAGAATTGAGTGCAAGGCCTTTTAAGGGTTGGGGGACTTAGCCTGGGGCTCTGAACTACAAGAACTTGGATGTTAGCTTCTTCCTGATTTCTGAGTATAAGAAATAGGGGTATTCTCTTGGCTTTAGGTTATTACCTAAATAGAAGGTGGGGAATCTTTTTTCCTATGTTAGATCTTGCATTGATCGCATGATAACCTCCCTGGCTAAAACAGCCATAGGAGAGAGTGGGGGTGGGAGGTAACACTTCATTCTTGGATGAATGAGTACATAACCACACCTAAGAAGAAAACCTCTAGGCAGCCAGGGAAGGCATACCCTTGAAAATATGGCATTATGTTTTGAAGCCTGACTTACATATGCTGACCCACAGCTTTTTATTTATTAACAATCATAAAAGTAAACATATTAAAAGTACTTAAAAAGCAGTACCCTGCTTACTATCTGGCACGTAATAGGCACTCAGCCTTGAATGAATAAAACACTATTGTCCTTAACCAAGCTGGGCATGGTGGAGGCTCCATGAGTCTTGGAAGCCAGGAGACTGTGGCAGAGTTTCTCCTATTTGCCCACAGAGACAACTTTGGGGATGGAGGCTTTCCTGGGAGTGGCCTTCTGATTAAGTTATGCCTTTAGTCTGGGCTGGGCCACTCCCCTATGTTTCCCAGAACCATCTCACCTTTTCTCTGCCCTTCAGATTAATCCTAACTTGATCCAAGCTCCTTCCTCCCTCGTCCCTCCTGGGTCCAAGTGGGCTTGTGGTCCCCCCACCCCCCGTGGGTGATATCATTGTCTTGGTTTTGCCCTTTCCATTTCTATTACCACCCTCTCTAACTACCCCTACTGCCCACACCAGCTTCCCCTTTTGATTCAAGGCTGTCCATAGCTAATGCTTACTTCCCTCCCAAGTACCTCTTTCTCCTGGCAAACCCCTTTAGCCAAACTGGTCCATTTATTTTCCCCAAATATATGACCAACTGCCTTTATCCTCTTTCTCACTTGATTAAAAATACCACTTTCCTTAAGATCCACAAAGCTGCCTTTTTGGCCTTGCTAATCACAAGGACTTTTTTTCCCCCTCATCTGTCTCCTTTAGCTCTCTTAGCACAACTCATTCTGCATCTCCTACACATTCCCTTCATTCATGTAATATTTAACTTTAAAGTGTATATTTTTAATCAAAGTAATTTTTATTGCAAAAGATCCATTAATATGCAGAACAACATGCAGAACCTGTTCCCCTGTGCTTACTGCCATTCCCATAGGTAGCCACCCTCAGCTATTTGGTATGTATCCTTCCAGCTGCTTTTTAAAATATATTTACCTACATACATTAGGGAAGGGATTAGAATATAAATAGGCTCATCACATCTATTCTTGCTTTTTTTTTAACTTAAAGGTATATACATTTTTCTTAGAGGTTTTCAATGTTAGTTTAGTTAGATCTTTTTAATGGTTTTTCAGTATTGCAAAGTATACTACTTATTCAAAATAAAATGTATTGGTCTAAAATCTGTAATATGGAGGGTACTGTGAAGCTAGTACCTAGGGGACTCCAGATATGATTACAACCATGTCCTTGCCATCAGTGAGCTGGCGTTTTAGAGGAGATGGGGGCAGGGGGTGAGGCATACACAAATAACTGCAGCCCAGGGAAACAGTCATGTCCCGGAGTGTATTCCTGAAGTTCAAGCTTAAGGGAATCAGGACTCACTATTTGAGCCTGGTTTGAAGGGATCTTGACAAGTGAAGGAAGAGCATGAGCCAGGGCACAGAGCTGAAAACACACGATGCAGGTTCATCTGATGCCAGACCATCCATGAGCCGGAAGGGGATTTGGTTCAGTTCACACACGTCTTAAGTGTCAAACGATGCTAGGCAATGAGAATATAGAAATGACAAAGGAGGTTCTTGTGTTTAAAAGGCTTTCAGTTTAATGGAATAAAAGCCAAGTTTGGGAAGGCAGATTAGGACCAGATGAAAGCTTTCAACTGGCATGTCAGAGAGGCTGAATTTTATTCATTGGACAAAGTGGAGCCATGGCAGGCTTTTTAGTGGGCAGGTGACCTGACTGAGGCTGAGCAGATAACCTCAGTGTAAGAATGGGCTAAAGTAGGGACAAGCTAGGGACAAAGAGCTTTTTAATTTTTTTTAAACAAGATTCAAGTTCATTTCTACCTCAGTTAAAAGGTTTCTGGTGATAGGCAGTTCAGGACTGGTATGGTGGCTCTACAGTTACCAGGGATTTAGGCTTCTTTTTGCTTCACCCTTCTAGCACATAGCTTCCATCCTCATCTCACCGTCATCTCATGGTTTAACATGGCTGCTAGAGTGTAATTCATCTCATCTACGTTCCAGGCAGCAGAAAAAAAGAAGGGAAGGGGATTAGGAAAAGGCAGAATAGTACAGAATGACACATAGCTTAGCTAAATTAACTCTAAGGAACTTTCCTGACAGCCCAGAACACTATTTCTAACACTTCTGTTTATGTCTTATCGGCCAGAACTTAATCACATGGCCTTATCCAGGCTCTAAGGAGACTTGGAAATGTAGTTTTGTTTCTTTCTATATGTTCATTAAAAATTTTTCCTTTTTAAAAGTTTATAATTTGCATGCAGTGCAATGCACAGACCTTGTCATGGAGTTTTGTAAATTCTGGCAAATGTGTACACCATGTAACCCATATTCCTATCAAGATATAGAGCATTCCATCACACCCAGAAACTCACTCTTACTGAGGGGGCTGCTTCTTTATAAACAACCCAAAAGAGAGAGAGAATAAGGGCTTCATTAGGGTGGTAGCCATGGAAGCGGAAAGAAAGAGTGGAGAGGCTGTGGAGAGAGAATCCAGAGGAGACTGGTTGGATGTGGGAGGGGGAGAAAAAGAGAATGCTGATAGCAGAACCATAATAGAAATAGGAACTTGGGAGGGAGGTCTAGATTGTTGCAGCTGGGATGGAAGGGGAAAGAGGAATGAGCCCAGTATCCAATGTGTTGATTTGAGGTGTTGGTCAAACATCCAGGTAGAGGTACCCAATAGGCATTTGTGTCTAGAGCTGTGCGAGAGCAGTCAGAGCTTAGTGGCATCATGTACCAGAGAGATGCTAAAGAGGACAAGGAACCAAGAACTGACCCAAGAATTTGGTGACTGAGCTCCCTGATGCTTAAGGGAGTAGGATCCAGATGGCAAATCTTGAGTGGGCGGCAGTGATGGTTTAAATCATGCAGAGGGGGACTGGGTAGGGTCCCCTGAAATAATTTAAAAACTCTTTAATAACTGAAGTCCTTACACAAACATAAAAGGGATATATGTAGCTACCCTTTTGACAAGTGTTTGTTGATGAAAGGAGAAAAGGAAATGGTAATGTCAGAGGAAAAGATCAGGGATTTTTCCTTTAGTTTTGGATATATGGCTCCAATATATATGTCTTCTTTTGGATATATAATCTGAGATTCAAGACGAAGGGCTGGAACTGGGGGAGGCATGCTGCCTTTGACAACTGCTGGGGTTGTGTGGCCAGTCAGACACTGCTAGGATAGGTGTAAGGAGATAAGTATCTTAAGAAGAGCAGAGAGCTAACACATTGGACTCAGGCAGTCCTGCCTTTGAATTCTGTCTCTGACACCACCTTAGCTAGATGGCCTTGGGCAAGCTACTTAACCTGAGTACCCAGTTCCTTATCTGTAAAATGGAAACAATTATGCCTACTTTTCAGGAAGGTTTTGAGGATTACAAACAAGTGCCTGGCACACAACAGGAAATTATAAATGGGTGCTGTTATGTGACCCAGCCCCTTGATACGCGGCAGAACGGTAACGGATGGGTTAGAACCCGCGACCTCCGGATCTTAGCGGGTAGGGAGGACTCCCTGGGGCCTCCTCCCTCCAGGAGGTGGGGACAAGGTGGAGGAAGGCCTGCAGGAGGAGGAACTGGCGCGTCGCGACCCGCCCCATCCCATCCAGTCTGGCCTGGGCGCCGAGGGGACCGCTGCCCTAGCAGCCGCCACCCGAGCAGCCTGTCCTGGTGCCCGGTGCCCTGTCCCGCGTCCAGTCATGACCCTGTGCCCCTCACTACTGCCGCCCCGTTGGCTGCTGCTGCTGATCAGTGGGTCGGTGTGCCTGGCTGACGCTGGGTTCGAAACCGAAAGTCCCGTCCGGACCCTCCAAGTGGAGACCCTGGTGAGGACGAGACAGTCCCAGGCCGCGGGGGCGGGCCTCGTCGGGAGCGTACCGGGGTTTAAGCGAGACTGGGAGCGGGAAGGAGAGGAAGTGCGGGAACTGAGTTACGGGGCACTGGGTGTAGGGGCCAGAATGGGATCTTTGGAGGAGCCTCCGTGACTCCTGTAGTCCGATCATAGGTGGAGCCCCCCGAACCGTGTGCGGAGCGCGCTGCCTTTGGAGACACACTGCACATCCACTACACGGTGAGGGGTCTGGGGGGGCCGGGGCGGGGCCTGGGGGCGGGGCCCTGCTGAAACACGTCAGCTTTGGCTTGGACACGTGGCAAGCTGTGCGGGAGTAACTCCCAGGCTCTGGGGTCGTCCGGCACGTGGCGCGGGGGAGGGGCGCTGCTCTTCTCTGCCCATTTCCCCTGCTTACTTTACCACCAGTTCCTCCCTGGCACAGAGGTGAAGGGTGGAGAGATCTCCGAGAACTGCCAGCCCTTTGGGGCTTCCTGTTCCTTTCTGCCCCGAGGAGAATGCTAGGCGGCAGCTGCTGGGGGGTTACGGCCGCCCCTAGGCCCAGGTGTGTGTGGTGTGCCTGCTGGGAGGAGAGGTACTAGACGTGCATTCTTGATTCTCTCTCCTGCCAGGGCAGCTTGGCAGATGGGCGCATTATTGACACTTCCCTGACCAGAGACCCTCTGGTTATAGAACTTGGCCAAAAGCAGGTGATCCCAGGTATGTGACCTGTGCTTCCCCTTCCACTTCTTCCCAACCTAAGCCTTTTCTTAGCCTCTTCAACCCCTAGACTACCTTGGAAATGTCCCCGGGGCTCTACTGGCCATCCCTGAGGTTCAGAGCCCACCTCTAACATTCTTCTCGCCCCATACCCCACTGGAAGCCAAAAATTTGAGAAATGGGGAGCTCAACTAAGGGTCAAGGGGGAGCCTTTGATCCTCCTCTCCTGGTATTTGGGGAATGTAGGTAGCTTCCTGTACAGTTGTGTCTTCTTCCTCAAGGTCTGGAGCAGAGCCTTCTAGACATGTGTGTGGGGTGAGTATCTGGGCAGGGGTGGGATTGGGTACTCCCCTTTGCATTGGTAGAGGCTTTCCCAGCCCTCCCTGCCTCTAGAGAAGGCAGGAGGACACGGGATAAAGGGCCCTGACTTCACACTGGGTAGGTCCAGGTCATTGGGACCCCTGAGGGCATCCAGAGCCTCAGTGCCTATATAGCTATGGATTTCATTGGAGGAGTTGAGACATGGGATGGGCACCTTTGCTGGTCAACCTGTTTGGTGCTCAGGTGGAAAAGTTAATGTTTTGGTTGTGAATATCCAGAGTTTTGATGGTGGGGCTTCAGATGGACTAAGGCTGCTGGCCCACCTGGTCCTACCTCTGGCTGTGATTGGCATTCCTTCCCTCAGAGAGAAGCGAAGGGCCATCATTCCTTCTCACTTGGCCTATGGAAAACGGGGATTTCCACCATCTATCCCAGGTAATCTGACTAGGCCTCTTTCTCAGGCTGTCAAAATACCCAGCCCCTAAGAGCCACAAGGAGCTACACCCTTTGGAGCATGAGAAGGTCTAAACCCAGTTTGCTGAAAGGGACAGGAGTGGCTGGGGCCTCCTTCTGCAGGACTGCTTTTTTCCTCTTCAGATCATTAACAGGAACTTGAGACATATAACTTGTTAAGGCCACCTGGCTTGCCCTCTAGCAGCCAGCAACTTTTTAGGGAGGAGACACCTGCTTGAGCCGCAGAGGTCTTCATTGCCTGCGGCTCCCCTCTCAGAACTCTGGACTTCTTTCCTGCCTTTTTCCTACAACTTCAAACTGTGTTGTTTGTGCAGCTAGTGTGGCTTTTCACCACATCCCCATCCCTCCTTTCAGCATCCACCAGGCAACAGATAGTAAAAATGATCACAGTCAAGTAATTCAAAACAACATAAAACAAAAAATAATTTGACCCCGTAACATTAAAAACCCTAACAGGTCACTGCTGATATCTGTTCTTGAAGGCTTGAGACTAGAGAGATTTCCCTAGGTGCATATCTCTTGCTTTTGGTTATAACAGATGCTCTGTTAGCTAAATTGTGTTGTACTTCAGAGGACCTGGATAAAGTTCTTATTCTAGTTCCAGCTCAGAGGGAGACCCAGAAAGAGGGTTGGGGGACTAAAGAAAAACCCTGACCCAAAGCTCTATTACCTCCCCATTTCCAGTGCTGTTTCTGTTTGCATTTCTCCTGCTCATTAAGGTAGCCACATCCTTCTTCCTCTCCAGCTCTTGCATTGAAACACCTATCTTTTCTAACAATCACATTGAGTGTGCTCATTGGTTGGTAGGATTTTAAAAGTTTAAATCTAGTTGATTTCAGCCTTGCAAAGATTCTATCCATGTGGCTGTTTGGAAATGGAGTACAGAGTTAGTACAGAGTTTCTCATGTATAAATGGAGGACACCCTGTACATTTCAGACCCACAGAAAGTTTTCCCGTTGCTGTCAAATATCTGTCACTGACCACAGGCTACACTTGTGTATTTGGGGAAAACATGACTACCACCAAATTCTGCTTATAATCCTTCTCTGCCTCTGTTCAAGGGAACTCGACACATTTAAATCCTGCCAGCTTCACATTGTTGCTCTGATGTGGCCTCCCCTCCCTGTTTTCATTCAGATCCTGAGGCCTGAATACAGTGCACAGGGATTCTAACCCTTACCTCCTCTCTGCTTCCAGCGGATGCAGTGCTACAGTTTGACGTGGAGCTGATTGCACTGATCCGAGCCAACTACTGGCAGAAGCTGGTGAAGGGCGTTTTGCCTCTGGTAGGCATGGCCATGGTGCCAGCCCTCCTGGGCCTCATTGGGTATCATCTGTACAAAAAGGCCAGCAGACCTAAAGTCTCCAAAAAGAAGCTCAAGGAAGAGAAACGGAACAAGAGCAAAAAGAAATAAATAATAGTTTGAAAAAAACCTCTTTGCATTCTTCACCTGATACTTTCTGAGGCTACTTCTGTAAGGGGATGAGGTAAAGGGCTGGGGAAAAGGCATTCTAAGCCTTTGGCTCTGGCCTGGCATGGGGGTGGTTGAAGGCTTCGGGTCACCTCTTCCCCTGGCCTCCTCTTCTTGTCCTAACTTACCCCAAGGACTTGTTCTTGAATCTTCCCACAGGATCTCTAGATCCTGAATGGATTCTGGCTCCCATGGTGCCCTGACTGAGCAGCAGTGCTTCATCGAGCAGTAAGTCTCCTGATAGTTGTTGCCTAGCTATTCGCTCCACTCCCTGGGGCTGCTGTATTCCTAGTATCCTCAAAGCAGACTGCTCTGTCCAATATGGCAAAGATAGAAGGAGCCCACCACTTCATGGAAATTTTTAATAGCAAAATCCTCAGGTCTCTCAAAAAATTCTCTGGGGTTGAGAAGAGATTTTCTCCTTGTGTCACAGGATGTGGGAGATCACGTGGGCTGCTTCAATGATGTTGTAAGTGGTTGGAGGTTGTTTGTCGCCTGGCTGGGTTGGGTGTGTGAACAAGGGCTGGGGTAGGTTGCTCCGATGATTGATGATGAAGAGCGGGTTGAGCTGGCTCAGCACCTCATCACTCACTGAGATGCCATCTAAGTACTGCTTGAGCATCTCCCGCAACTTCCCATTGATTTCTAACAACTGGGCACGTCTGTGTTGGAGGCTCAGTTGCTCCAGTTTCACTTTGTTGTACCTTTTCCAGAAATTCTCCATCCCTGTGTAGTTTGCTATGACCTGGGAGTTGAGTTAAAGGGAGAAGGTATGTGCTGGGCCCATTAGCAAATGCAGCCCAGAGCCCCCTCCTCCCCAGTCTTGAGCGATAGCCTCTGGGCCCCAGGCACTTTACCTTTGCCAGCTCCTCGGTGAGCTCCTCTGGCTTAATTTCCTCTATCTCCCCTTGCTCCTTGGGAGTCAACCCTGATGAATAAAAGGGCAACACTTTTTCTTCCTCTGTTTCAAATTTCCTACAAATTTCAGCAAGTTTAAGGATCTTTTCACCCTGTTGGAAGCAGGAAGAGACCTTTTATTAGGAAAGAGAGGGAAATAGTGGAGTTGGTTCCCCTGCTTGAACCCAGGGAAGCTACTCATCCAAATGTAAGATAAGACTAGTAAATACATCCTACACTGAGTGCTTACTATATGCCAAACACTATTCCAAGTATTTATACTTGCATAAAATTCATTTGTTGTGAATTCATTGAAAATGTGAGAAGGGAGGAGCATGTACTAACAAATGTATTCTGAGTGTCCACGCAGGCAGGAAGCAGCAGGAAGCCCTCTTCTACCTCTCTCAAGCCCCTTTCATGCACAGGGAGCCAGGTGTCTCAATTTTGTTCTGACTGCCTTCTGCCCTTTGTTACCTTATCGACAATCTTTCTCAGGGCCTTGAGGGTGGCATTACTTTCCAGGGTGAGTTTGACTAAGTTCTCCTGTGATATTCCCCGGGCCTGAGTCCTTTGGGCCTTAAGTTTACGCAGTTGTACAAGGACCAACTCCTTGTCATCACGAATGTACTGGTTCTGCTCTTCACTCTCACGGCTGTGCACCATGATCTTGCCTTTTAAAATAGTTATGGAATCCTGGAGGAACAGAGTAGATTAGAGGAAACACTTGACAGGCTGAGAGTCTTCAGTGAGAGAGATAAAAGAACTATCTGGGGACTGAGATCCAAGCAGATCATCTTTCCCGAACCAATGATGGGGCCCAGTGGAAACTGGGGGAAGAGAAACGGAAGAAAGGAGCAGTAAAAGCAGGGTTTCCAGTTGGCTGCACTGACCTGTAGTCTCTGTATTTTTTTCATCTGTGCTTCAATCTCTTTGGAGCTCCTCTCATCCTTCACCTTCAGGGTCTCGAAGGCAACCTTCTGATCCTCTGTGGTATTGGTGTAACTCTTGAGTGCATCCTGGAACCGTCTCCACAGATCTTCTACTGTATTCTCCAGTTGTAGTCTTAAAAAGTGCTTCTCTTCTAAATTCTAGGAAGTGGCCCCAACATAGCCAGTGCTTATCAGTAGTGCCCTTTCACTTCTGCCAGCAACCTCACCCTCTGAACTGTTTGTAGTCTGGTAGAAAGCAGAGGTCACCAAGGAAAATGCCTATAGGCACCAGGCAGATGATATAATTGAGTGCTGTGGGCTAAATGGGACCTGTGGCGAACCAAAGAGGAAATGCTCCTTGGGGATTGGGGGTGAGGGGTGGTCCATCTAATCAGCTCCACGTGAATGTCCTCATTTGGAACGTGGCCCAGTGCTGCTAGATCTTTTTTCAAGGGAAGTGGAAATTTTGGATTTTTATGTGAAATCTCCCCAATTTTTAAATGTAGGAAGATTATTAATAACTTTTACAAAACACTGTAGGGCAAAATTAAGACAAAGAACCCCATGCCCAAACCCAGGTCTGTAGGCTGCCTAAGTTTGCAACCTCCAGGATGGTGGGAAGCACTCTGGGCCAAGAGGCAGGAGAACCGGATTCTCTGGGCCCCACTGCAGCCCGGCAGCAAGACTTTGGCAGGTCATGTTACCTCTTTGGGCCTTAGTTTTTTCACCTGCAAGTCACGGGGTGAAGCCAGATGATCTCCTTGGTACCTTTTAACTCTAAAATGCATTTTGTTGACATTTCAGAATGGTTCTCCTTCCTGTCCAATTTTCACAAAACTACAAAAAGCAGTAGGAGAACCTACAGTGGCAGCAGTCATTTTATTGAGTTGGTTCAGGGATCTCTCCTAGCTCTAGACGCCTTCAGCATTTTTCTCCCACTTCTCTCCCAGCTCTTGCCCATTTACTCTCCCCCCATACCTTGTTTTTGAGGTCATCCCACATGCCCTGGAACTCCAGCTTGCTTTCATACTCAGAATCTATATAATTCTGCTCCATGGCCATGAAAACATCTTGTAGGTAGTGTATCTCTTTTTCATGCTGGTCAATAATTGTCTTCCTATAGGAGATAAGACACTGTCCCTATTCTGAGGGATAAAGCATAAGGACCAATAATGGCAGCTTAAAGCAGTATATGATAAAACTGAATAGTACAAATTCCTGGGTACTGAAGGATACCAGAGGTAGGAAGGGCTCTGTCCTTTTGAGGGCCAGAAAAAATGAATAAAATTATTTTGATATTTGAATAAATAGTATAGTCATTGATATAAAAATCAAAAAGCACAAAAGATTACAGTGAGAAGTCCCCCTCCAATCCCAGTCCCCTACCAGATGGGTTGGCTTTTGATAGTTGAAAGAGGGGGTGAGGGTGACAGCCAGGGACCTGGCATGGGCAAAGGGAGGCTAAGGCCACAAGCTTAACCCTAGGTTGGTTTTGAAGGAACACAGGATCCCCTCTGTCGGGGGCATGTCGTAGCCGGGGTGGCTCCTGCTTACAGGCAGCTCCTTGACAGGATGCTCCCCGGACTCGGTCCCCCATATCTTAGGCCCCCATACCTTTCTGTCTCGAACTCCTCGGTTAGGGCCTCCAGCTCCATGTCGTAACTTTCCTCTAGGAGGCTGAGCCGGCACCTCTGCAGGGCCAAGAGCTGGTCAGTGTTGTGCAAGTGGCTGCACAGGGCATGGGCATGCTGCTGCTCGGCTTCCGACAGGTCCTTAGCTAAAGACTGGGTGGGAGACAGTTACCATTTTGGCTGAATGGCATCTGTGTTAGAAAATAAAAAGGCACTCACTGGCTAGCTGGATGGCATTTCCCCCCAGCTTCTGACACCAATTCTTCAGCTCTAGGAGTGCTGGTCCTCCTCCTTTTGAACGTAAAGTGAGCATGATGTCAGGGAGCTCCATGCGACTAGCCGGTGTCCTAAGGACAACGAACAATTTACAATGATGGGGCTACTCTTAAAAGGAACCAGGGATTCTTGGAGAAATGGCTGCTTTGAAATCTGAGGCAGAAAATAAAACAAGTTGAATCTAGGGTATCCTGTTTTACAAGATGGCCAGTAAGCTATCAAAGACCAATAGGGTCATGTCAAAAGAACTTAGGAACCAACAGAAGTGGTTCACGGTAGCAGATTACGTGGGCACAACATCTCTCACACGACAGGCTTCTTCAGTATGACCCTGCCGCTCCTCCATCAAGAGGTAGTCTCTTCTTCCATCTCCTTGAATTTGGGAAGACCCTGTGACTACTTGGATCATCAGAAAATGGTGGAAGAGACACTGTGCCAGTTCCAGGCACAGTCCTTACATGGTCTGGCAGCTTTTGCTTCCTGCCCCTTGGAATGCTTATTCTTGGGATGCTCCCTCTAGGAACCCAGTTGTCAAGTTGTAAGAAGTCCAGTGCATGTGGAGAGGCTCTGTGCAAGCATTCCAGTCAATAGCCCAGCTAAGCTCCCAGCTGACAAGCAACTACTAGCCAACTTAGACATCCAGACCAGCCAAGCCTTTGTACAACTCAGCCCCAACTGTTATCTGACCAATGGTATGAGAGATCCCAAGCAAGAGCCCCTCTAGTGAGCTAAGTCAACTTACAGAACCATGAGAGATAATAAACTGTTGTTTTAAGTCACCCATTTAGGGGTGGTTGTGATGTAGCAGTAGATAACTGGAACACTTCCATTGGCAAAAAATGGACAGTGTGATCATTAATAAGGATAAAAACTGCAATGAACTGAAAAATATCAAATACGTGTGATTTTGAGTTCATAAGGATACTTAAAAAAAATCAGTTACTATCAGAGTATGCCAGATAGTCACTTCTTTTTTTTTAAACTGGAGTATAAAGGAAAAAGAATCAAGCATTTATCCTGCCTTTCTTATATAAACTATACTTCTGGGTAACTGAATGGTAAATGACAGAAAGTCTCTCTTTATAGAAGTTTTCAAACTAATAAATGAAAAGAGGAATGAAGCTATTAGGAAATCTACATTTTGCAACCCCAGTGGATTAGTGGGTAATCAACAGCCGTTAACATAAAAAAAAGAGAAATGACTAGACATTGTGTGCCTCCCGATGGAAGAACACAGCACCTTCAAGTTTCTAGGTCCAATTACCAAGATACAGATAATACAGAGGACAGAGTAAGACACTGAACTATGATTCTGCATATTATGTAGTTATAACGAAATAAAATGAGAAGCTGTTCATGGGCTAATGTGGAATAACCTACAGGATATATTAAGTGAAAAGGGCAACGGCTAGAACAGTATGGAATATTACCACTTGTGTTAAAAAAGGTTCCCTCATGAAACATTTTTGGGAGGAGCATTGGGTGGCTGGAAAGCACTGGTGTGGGGGAATTTTTCTCTATATAACTTTCTTTTCTTTTGAATTTTGAATAATGTGAATGTATTACTATTCAGAAAAGTAAAACAAATGAAAGCAAATACAACAAAAGAGCATTTACTGAATGCCCACAAGATCCAGGCACCTTGCGTCTACTCACTGTAAACTACCACAACCTCTACACAGAGCTAGCTTTTACCTTACATGTGTGCTACAGAAAAGTATCTTGGGAAATACGGGCCTAGTCACTCAGTCAACAAATGTTTACTAGACCTGCTATGCACCAGCACTGTGCTGGACACTGAGAATTCAGAGCGCTGGGGAAGGCTTCACAGGAGAGACGTCATTTGTATCAGTCTTAAAGGAGGAGTGAGAGTTTTCCAGAAAGACTGGGGAGATGGTGAAAAGAATTCTGGACAGAGGCAATAGCATGTGCAAAGGCACAGCAAAGGCTGGCTTTGTGAAAGCTAAAGGTAGAAGCCAGATCATGAAGGGCTTTGATGTGCTTTATATGGAGTTTGGATTTTATCCTGTGGAAGAGGGGAGCCACTAAGGACATTTAAGCAGTGGAGTAACAGGATCAGATTTTTGTTTCAGAAAGCTAATCCTGACAGTTGTATCAACAGTCATCTGGGGGTGGTTGGGTATAAAGACTGGAAGATAGGAGATTACTACTGCAGTAGTCTCTGGGAGAGATAATGTCCAGGTCTCAACTACAGCAGGACAGTGGGGAAGGAGAGCAGAAGATCTATACTAGACTTAGTAACAGAGATGAGGGATGGAGGCAAAACCTAGGATGATTCCCAGGTTTCTTGGTCAGATGATTTGCTGAATGGCATTAGCCACCCAAACAGAGAATAAAAGGAAAACCGGATTGTGGAAGATGAGGAATGGGGCTGGCTGGGGAAGCGGCAGCTCATGAGAACAGTACAACAGCAAGAAAAGGTATCTAGGAATCCTGAATATAAGATTTGGAATTCAAGAGAAAAGTCCAAGCTGGATTATAGATCTGGCAGTTTATAGACCTGGGAGTCATTAGTGTATAAGTGGTATTTAAAGCCAGGGTAAGTAATCTTAATGAGTAAGATTATCTAGGCCCTAGATACCTGGTTAAGGAGTGAGATGGTCAGACTCAGAAATCTGGGAAATGAAGCTCAGGGGATGAAGAGAGGAAGATAACCTCACAAAGGGGACTGTAGGTACATACCCCAGAGGCTGGAGAAAAGCCATCAAAGAATGATGTCATGGAAAGCAAAGGGGAATTTCAGGAAGGAGGGCATGATCAGGGGTGTCAGCACCATACAAAAGTCAGGTCAGATGAAGACTAAATGAAAAGTATCCATGATTCAGACCTCATGGTCTTTATAAGAGTAGTTTCTTAGAGAAGGGTGGAAATCACATGTGGGGTGCAGGATAAATGGGAAGTGAGGGAGTAGAGAGAGCAAGTGAGGATAACTAATATTTGCACGTTTATTGTGTAGTTTTGGTTATTCAGGAATAACTATGAAGGTGCATAATATTAGCAGTGTGTGATTTACCTAAGGCAGGGACTGAAATCATTTAAGTGCAAAGCTATTGTGTAAGGAGAAGCTAATTGGCTCAAAGGTGAGCCTGGCTACTGCTCAGCATCCCTAAATGAACACTGCTGGTTCCCTTCTAAGCAAGTATTCGGTAACTCCCAATAAGAGTCTGAAGAAGTCACTTAAAAAGCCATAAGGTATAACTAGTGGGTGAGAAACTCTAATGTATAATGGTTCCTGCAAATCCGGGGGACTCTTAATATGTATCCCATGATAGTTGCCCATAGTCTGAATTTTTTTCCCTAGGGGTTTAGGCTGTGAAGGAGAGAGGTGTGTTTTTTAGAGGGGGTTATGCCAGGCTGACAATATATATTTTGCTGTTATTGTGAGGTTTTTTTTCTTGTTTGGTTTTAAGATGGTAAAGACTAAGGAAGAGTCAGTAAACAGAAGTTAAAAATAGGATGAGTGAAGGAATACAGCAAAATCCCTTGGAAAAAAAGATGGTATGAACTCAAGAACCTTTCAAGAGCATAAGGATGGCTGATTGAGTTACTGAGAGATAAAGAACTTCTTTCAACCTCAGCCACAGCTCCTGAAGTAGGATCACAGTCAAAACAGAATTTGGTTTAATAAAGCACTGGAGTGGGACTCAAACCCTTGCTCTTGTCCCAGCTCTCTCACTGACTAGCTAAGTGACCTTGGGCAAGCCAGTTCCCCTCTCCGGAACTGAGTCTTCTCACTTTGAAATGAAGGGGTGGGACTAAGTCCAAGTCAGATGTCTACTGTGTCTTACAACTCTAATATTGTGTGATACTGGTTTGAGGTACTTTCCTGCACATGAAGGAGAATGACTACTCTAAGGAAGGGGGAGAGATGACAGCCCAATATTCTATTTTTCATTTCAGTGAAAACTGTTATTACCAATAGCCTGGTTTCATCACTCCTGTGTTTTGTGAGGGCTTTAAGCTTGATTAATAAACTGATAAACTAAAACTAGGCCCATTCTGGATAAGGATGGGTAAAAAAGATGGAAGAGTAGGAAAGCAAGGCAGAAACCTCCTCCCACAAACACACCCTGAAAATGACCTGAAGACTGCAGAACATACCACCTATACCTGGGGAAGAAGAGAAGACCACACAGAAAAGGGTAAGGTGGCAGAGCCACGATTGAGAGGGACCCCAGCCCTTCCCCCATCCCAGCCCACAGGCAGGGGAGGAACGGAGCCCAGGAACTCTGCACACCTGGAGATCTGCTATGGGAGCACGAGTCTGCATTGCATTGGGTTCAGGTGATCAGTGGGGCTTGACACCAGGGACAGTTGGAACACTGTGGGAGGCTGAGACTCCAGCTGCTTGTGGAGAACAGGCATACTCCACCAGTCCTGCTGAGACCCAAAGCAGAGGCAGCAGTTTGAGACTTGCCAGCAGCAGGAAGGGTTCCAGAGGAGCAAGTGTTGGATGGAGCTCTCTCCACAGGAGAAAGATCAGGTGGGTAATACTTGTCCAGCCCTCCCTTGGCCCAGTGGGCTGGGCACTCTCAGGAGCCTCAGATGCTTCATCTCCCTTACTGGCAGCTCAGCCCTGAGGCGCTTCATTGCATACCACAGGCATGCCAGGCCATTTGGCCCAGTGTAAGACTTTGCTGCGTGGCAGGCAGAGGGAGGCTCCCCCAGCTTTCTCGGCCCTCTCATCCCAACTGGGGAAGTGCCTGCAGGAGCCAGATCAAAGTGTTCCTTCCTCCCTGTGGGCAGACAAGCCCATTACTGCACTACTCACCACCCCAGCTGGCCTGGCCTCCTGGAAATTGGCATTGGCCTTAACCCTGTAGCCCCACCATGGCTTCAGGGCAGGCAGAGGACAGCCTCGCCTACAACGACCCAAGTAGAAGCCACTGTTCTGATCACAAAGGGCAAACTGAGGAAAACTGCTGGTCTCAGCAGACTGAGATAAACCACTGCCAGCAGACAGAAAGAAAGGCAGCCCCACCCATTGCCCATCAACAGCACCTGGGGCTCCGCCACAAAGGAGAACTGGACAGTAAAGAGCCTTGAGCTTCCGGACACCACGGGACACCTTCATAACATCATTACTCTCTAGACCAGAAAGCATAGCAGATCCATCTAACACAAAGGAAGAAACACAGAAACCCTGACAAAATGAGAAGGCAGAGGAATATGTTCCAAACAAAACTTCAGGATAAGACACCAGAAAGAGGACTAAACGAAATGGAGGTCACCAATTTTCTTGATAAAGATTTCAAAGTAAAAGCATTAATATGCTCACTGATCTGTAGAAAAGCATTGAAGACCTCAGGGAGGACTTCAACAAAGAGATACAAGAGCTGAAAAAGATCCACTCAGAGCTGAAGGATATAGTAACAAATGAAATATACAATGGAGGGAATGAATAATAGACTGCTGCAAGTACAGGAGACAATCAATAAGATGGAAATTAGAAAACAGGAACACAACGAAGCTGAAGAGCAGAGAGAAAGAAGGATCTCTAGGAACAAAAGAATGCTAAGAGAGCTGTGTGACCAACCCAAACAAAATATATTCACAAAATAGGGGTACCAGATGGAGAAGATAGAGACAAAATAATAGAAAGTCTCTTTGAGGAAATAATTGTTGAAAACCTCCCCAATCTGGGAAGGTCATGGAAGTACACAAAGCCACTAACTAAAGGAACCCCAGGAAGACAACAACAAGACATATAATAATTAAAATGACAAAGATTAACGATAAGGAGAGTGTACTGAAAGTAGTCAGAAAATAAAAAAGACTGCTTATAAGGGAAATCCCATCAGGCTGTCGGCATACTTCTCAAAAGAAACTTTACAGGCCAGAAGGGACTGGCATGAAATATATATATATATATTTATTCATTCATTCATTCTGGTCAGAGAACCTTGGCTGCTTCCTTTTTCTTTTTCTCTCTCTTTTTTTTATTAAGGTTTCATTGATATACACTCTTATGAAGGTTTCACATGAGCAATATTGTGATAACTACATTCACCCATGTTATCAAGTCCCCTCTACACCCCATTGCACTCACTGTACATCAGTGTAAGATGCCACAGAGTCACTACTTGTCTTCTCTGTGCTACACTCTCTTCCCTGTGACACCCCCCATACCATGTGTGCTAATCATAATGCCCTTCAATAGCCTTCTACCTCCCTCCCCACCCACCCATCCCCACCCCTCCCCTTTGGTAACTGCTAGTCCCTTCTTGGAGTCTGTGAGTCTGCTGCTATTTTGTTCCTTCAGATTTGCTTTGTTATACTCCACAAATGAGTGAAATAATTTGGTACTTGTCTTTCTCCACCTGGCTTATCTCACTGAGCATACTACCCTCTAGCTCCATCCATGTTGTTGCAAATGGTTAGGATTTGTTTTCTTCTTATGGCTGAATAATATTCCATTGTGTATATGTATCACGTCTTCTTTATCCATTCATCTACTGATGGACACTTAGGTTGCTTCCATTTCTTGGCTATTGTAAATAGTGCTGTGATAAACATAGGGGTGCATGTGTCTTTTTGAATCTGGGATCTTGTTTTCTTTGGGTAAATTCCTAGGAGTGGAATTCCTGGGTCAAATGGTATTTCTAGTTTTAGCTTTTTGAGAAACATCCGTATTGCTTTCCACAATGGTTGAACTAATTTACATTCCCACCAACAGTGTAGGAGGGTTCCCCTTTCTCTGCATCCTGGCCAGCATTTGTTGTTCCTTGTCTTTTAGATGCTGGTCATCCTAACTGGTGTGAGGTGATATCTCATTATGGTTTTAATTTGCATTTCCCTGATAATTAGTGATGTGGAGCATCTTTTCATGTGCCTGTTGGCCATCTGAATTTCTTCTTTGGAGAAGTGTCTGTTCAGAACCTCTGCCCATTTTTTAATTGGATTATTTGCTTTTTGGGTGCTGAGGCATGTGAGTTCTTTATATATTTTGGATGTTAACCCCTTGTCAGATAAGTCATTTATGAATATATTCTCCCATACTGTAGGATGTCTTTTTGTTCTACTGATGGTGTCCTTTGCTGTACAGAGGCTTTTTAGTTTGCTGTAGTTCCATTTGTTCATTTTTGCTTTTGTTTCCCTTGCCTGAGGAGATATGTTCAGAAAAAAGTTGCTTATGTTCATATTCAAGAAATTTTTGTCTGTTTTCTTCTAAGAGTTTTATGTTTCATGACTTACATTCAGGTCTTTGATCCATTTTGAGTTTACTTTTGTGTATGGAGTTAGACAATAATCCAGTTTCATTCTCTTACATGTAGCTGTCCAGTTTTGTCAACACCAACTGTTGAAGAGGCTGTCATTTCCCCACTGTATATCCATGGCTCCTTTATCATATATTAATTGACTATATATGCTTAGGTTTATATCTGGCCTCTCTATTCTGTTTCCATTGATCTATGGGTCTATTCTTGTGCCAGTACCAAATTGTCTTGATTACTGTGGCTTTGTAGTAGAGCTTGAAGTTGGGGAGTGTAATCCCCCAGCTTTATTCTTCCTCCTCAGGTTGCTTTGGCTATTTGGGGTCTTTTGTGGTTCCATATGAATTTTAGAAGTATTTGTTCCAGTTTGTTGAAGAATGCTGTTGGTATTTTGATAGGGATTGCATTGA
Organism: Smutsia gigantea; assembly: GCA_032199065.1. Taxonomy (NCBI): domain Eukaryota; kingdom Metazoa; phylum Chordata; class Mammalia; order Pholidota; family Manidae; genus Smutsia; species Smutsia gigantea. The sequence continues at coordinate 215,506 of JAVSCE010007883.1, read as the reverse complement.
ATCTGTAGATTGCTTTAGGTAGGATGGCGATTTTGACAATATTAATTCTTCCTAGCCAAGAGCATGGGATGAATTTCCAGTTGTTAGTGTCCTCTTTAATTTCTCTTAAGAGTGTCTTGTAGTTTTCAGGGTATAGGTCTTTCACCTCCTTAGTTAGGCTTATTCCTAGGTATTTTATTCTTTTTGATGCAATTGTGAAGGGAATTGTTTTCCTGATTTCTCTTTCTGCTATAGTTCATCGTTAGTATATAGGAATGCAACAGATTTCTGTGTATTAATTTTGTATCCTGCAACTTTGCTGAATTCAGTTATTCTAGTAGTTTTGGGTGGATTCTTTAGGGTTTTTTATGTACAATATCATGTCATCTGCAAAGAGTGACAGTTTAACTTCTTCCTTAGCAATCTGGATGCTTTTTATTTCTTTGTGTTATCTGATTGCCGTGGCTAAGACTTCTAGTACTATGTTGAATAAAAGTGGGGAGAGTGGGCATCCTTGTCTTGTTCACAATCTTAAAGGAAAAGCTTTCAGCTTTTTGCTGTTAAGTATGATGTTGGCTGTGGGTGTGTCATATATGGCCTTTATGATGTTGAGGTACTTGCCCTCTATACCCACTTTGTTGAGAGTTTTTATCATGAATGGTTGTTCAATTTTGTCAAATGCTTTTTCAGCATCTATGGAGATGATCATGTGGTTTTTGTCCTTCTTTTTGTTGATGTGGTGGATGATGTTGATGGATTTTCTCATGTACCATCCTTGCACCCCTGGAATAAATCCTACTTGATCATGATGGATGATCTTTTTGATGTATTTTTGAATTCGGTTTGCTAATATTTTGTTGAGTATTTTTGCATCTATGTTCATCAGGGATACTGGTCTGTAATTTTCTTTTTTTGTTATGTCTTTGCCTGGTTTTGGTATTAGAGTGATACCCACCTCATAGAATGAGTTTGGAAGTATTCCCTCCTCTTCTACTTTCTGGAAAACTTTAAGGAGGTCGGGTATTACGTCTTCACTAAATGGTTGATAAAATTCAGCAGTGAAGTAATCTCATCCAGGAGTTTTGTTCTTAGGTAGTTTTCTGATTACCAATTCAATTTTATTGCTGGTAATTGGTCTGTTCAGATTTTCTGTTTCTTCCTGGGTAGGTCTTGAAAAGTTGTCCATTTCTTCTAGGTTATCCAATTTGTTAGCACATAATTTTTCAAAGTGTACTCTAATAATTTTTTGTATTACTATGGTGTCCATAGTGATTTTTCCTTTCTGATTTCTGGTTCTGTTTATGGGTGTAGACTCTTTTTTTTCTTGATTAAGTCTGGCCAGGCGTTTATCTATTTTGTTTATTTTCTCAAAGAACCAGCTCCTGGTTTCATTGATGCTTTCTATTGTTTTATTCTTCTTGATTTTATTTAGTTCTGCTTTGAACTTCATAATGTTCCCCCTTCTAGTGACTTTGGGCCTCATTTGTTCTTCTTTTTCTAGTTTCCTTAATTGTAAGTTTAGAATGTTCATTTGGGATTATTCTTTCCTGAGGTAAGCCTGTATTGCAATATATTTCCCTCTTAGCATGGCCTTCGCCATGTCCCACAGATTTTGCAGTGTTGAGTTATTTTCATTTGTCTCCATATATTTCTTGATCTCAGTTTTATTTGGTCATTGATCCATTGATTTTTAGGAGCATGTTGTTAAGCCTCCATATGTTTTTGGGCTTTTTTTGTTTTCTTTGCATAATTTATTTCTAGTTTCATACCTTTGTGATCTGAAAAGCCGGTTGGTACAGTTTCAATCCTTCTGAATTTACTGAGGCCCTTTTGTGGTCTAGTATATAATTTATTCTTGAAAACGTTCCATGTGCACTTGAGAAGAATGTGTATCTTGCTCCTTTTGGGTGGAGTGCTCTGTAGTTTGTCTGTTAGGTCCATCTGTTCTAATGTGTTGTTCAGTACCTCCGTCTCCTTATTTTCTGTATGATTGATCTGTCCTTTGGAGTGAGTGGTGTGTTGAAGTCTCCTAAAATAAATGCATTGCATTCTATTTCCCCCTTTAATTCTGTTAGTATTTGTTTCACATATGTAGGTGCTCCTGTGTTGGGTGCATAGATATTTATAATAGTTATATCCTCCTGTTGGACTGACCCCTTTATCATTATGTAATGTCCTTCTTTGTCTCTTGTTACTTTCTTTGTTTTGAAGTCTATTTTGTCTGATACAAGTACTGCAACTCCTGCTTTTTTCTCCTTATTAGTTGCATGAAATATCTTTTTCCATCCCTTCACTTTAGTCTGTGTATGTCTTTGGGTTTGAAGTGAGTCTCTTGTAGGCAACATAAAGATAGGTCTTGTTTTTTTATACATTCAGTGACTCTATGTCGTTTGATTGGTGCATTCAGACCACTTACATTTAGGGTGATTATCAATAGGTATGTACTTATTGCCATTGCAGGCTTTAGATTCATAGTTACCAAAGGTTCAAGGGTAACTTCTTTACTATCTAACAGTCTAACTTAACTCACTTAGTATGCTATTGCAAACACAATCTAAAGGTTCTTTTTTTCCCCCTTCTTTTTCTTCCTCCTCCATTCTTTATATATTAGGTATCATATTTTGTACTCTTTGTCTATCTCTTGACTGACTTTGAGGGTAGTTGATTTAATGTTGCATTTGCTTAGTAATCAATTTCTTTGCTGTGGTTTCATTTTCTCTGGTGATAGCTATTTAGTCTTAGGAACACTTCCATCTATAGCAGTCCCTCCAAAATATACTGTAGAGATGGTTTATGGGAGGTAAATTCTTTCAACTTTTGCTTATCTGGAAATTGTTTAATTTTTCCTTCAAATTTAAATGATAACCTTGCTCAGTAGAGTATTCTTGGTTCGAAGCCCTTATGTTTCATTGCATGAAATAGGTCATGCCACTCCCTTCTGGCTTGCAAGGTTTCTGTTGAGAGATCTGATGATAGCCTGTTGGGTTTTCCTTTGTATGTGACTTTTTTTCTTTCTCTGGCTGCTTTTAATACTCTGTCCTTATCCATGATCTTTGCCATTTTAATTATTATATGTCTTGGTGTTGTCTGGCTTGGGTCTCTTGTGTTGGGAGATCTGTGCACCTCCATGGCCTGAGAGGCTATTGCCTTCCCCAGCTTGGGGAAGTTTTCGGCAATTACCTCCTCAAAGACACTTTCTATCCCTTTTCTGTCTCTTCGTCTTCTGGTACCCTTATAATGTGAATGTTATTCCGTTTGGATTGGTCACACCGTTGTCTCAATATTCTTTCATTCATAGAGATTCTTTTTCCTCTATGTGCCTCGGATTCTTTGTATTCTTGTTCTCTAATTCCTATTTCATTTATCATCTCTACTTCATCTTATCTGCTTTTAAATCCCTCCATTGTATGTTTCATTTTGGATACTGTATTTTTCAAAGTTTCTATTTCTTTCTTGAATTCCTCCCTGAGGTCTTTAATATTTTTCTGTAGCTCCATGAGCATGTTTATGATTTTTATTTTCAAATAAATCTCTTTCAGGAAGATTGGTGAGTTCAGTTTCACTTGGCCCTCTTTCTGGTGTTTGTGGGATTTTGGGTTGAACCAGGTTCTTTTGACGTTTCATATTTGTAGGTGGCACCCACTAGTGCCCAGAAGCTCTTCTTTTTGGAGGTGCTCAGCCCCTGGAACGATGGCAGGGGTCACAGGTGAGCGATGCTGGTGCCTGCCAGGAGGAAAGAGCTCTTTCCTGCTTCCCAGCTGCAGTGCCCACCTCCACTGCCAGGGCCAGTGGGCCGAGTCTGCAGGGAGGAGCCTCTATGCTATGCCTCTGTAGCTGCTGTAGGTGGGGTTGCCCTCTGGCTGTCCTGGCACAATGGCTGGGGCAGCAGGTTTGTGAGCCAGTGCCGGCTGGAAGGAAGGAGCGGCAGGCTGCATATCATGGTGGGGGTCTTTGGAGCTGCGTGGCCAGCCAGTGGGATGGAGCCCTGAAGCTCCCAAAAGTTCCCAACCTGCTGGGCTGAGTGTTCTGAGATGATTTCGTCCACCTGTCCTTTCTCCTGAGCAGCAAGCTATGTGCAGTCCTTGCCCTTTCAGCAGCCCTCTCGCTTTTGGGAGGTATCTCAGAGTGCCTGCCTTTCTTTTGTCCCAGAGTGGCCTGTTGTGGGTATCTCTTCTCTACAAGTGACTGGAATCTCAGTCTCCCTGAGTATTCTGCCTGTCTTAATTTTCCAACCCCACTAATCTCCAGAGTACCATGTAATTTAGGTTCATGTTCCCAGAGCAAATATCCAGGGCTGGGTGTTCAGTAGTCCTAGGCCTCCATCCCCTCCCCTGTCCATTTCTCTTCCTCCTGCTGGTGAGGTGGGGTAGGGGAAAGGCTTGGGTCTCTCCGGATCACAGCTTTGCTTCTTTACCCTTTTCTGTGAGGTCTTCTCTTTTCCCCATATGTAGGCAGTCTGTTGCCGTCTTCTTACCTGTTGCTCTTTCAGGATTAGTTGTATTTGCTATATTTTCATATTATACGTGGTTTTGGGAGGAGGTTTCTGTCTCACTTCTCACGCCTCTATCTTTAAGCCAATCGACATGGCTACTTCCTTTTTCAAATATCTAATGTATTGAAACAGAAGAACCTTCAACCAAGAATCCTCTACCTAGAAAAATTATTCAAATTTGAAGCAGGGATTAAACAATTCCCATATAAATGAAGGCTCAAGAAATTTATAACAATTAACAACATTACAGGATATGTTAGAGACTGCTGTAGATGGAAATGTTCCTAACGCTAAATAGTTTTCACTAGTGAAAATAAACCCACAGTAAAGTTAGTAGACCAGTTAATTACTAAGAAGTATGAAATTAAAACAGAAGTGGTAAAAACAACTATACATAAAATCAGTCAAGGGATACACAAAAAGTGCAGATTATGACATCTAATACATAAAGTGTGGAGGAGAAAGAAGAAAAAAATATTTTTAGACTGTTTGAGAAAGAGCAATATCAACTTAATAGACTGTTATATAGTCAGGAAGCTATCCTTGAACCTTATTGTAACCACAAACCTAAAGCCTATAATAGATACACAAAAAATTAAAAGAGAAATCCAATCATAATACTAAAGAAAACCATAAAATAACAAGAGCATAAGAGAGGAAGAAAGGAATACAGAGGAGCTATACAAACAACCAGAAAACAATTAATAAAATGACAGTAAGTACATACCAATCAATAATTACCTTAAATGTAAATGGAATGAATGCACCAATCGAAAGACATAGAGTGCAGAATGCATAAAGAAACAAGACCCATCTATATGCTCCCTACAAGAGACTCATTTCAGACCCAAATACATACACAGACTAAAAGTGAAGGGATGGAAAAGGATATTTCATGAATAGGGAGAAAAAACCAGGAGAAGCAGTACTTATATCAGACAAAATAGATTTCAAAACAAAGAAAGTAACAAGAGACAAAGAAGGACATTACATAATGATAAAGGGGTCAGTCCAAAAAGAGGATGTAACCCTTATAAATATCTATGCACCTATATATGTGGAACAAATACTAACAGAATTAAAAGGAGAAATAGAATGCAACTCATTCATATTAGGATATTAGGAGACTTTAACACACTACTCACATCAATAGATCAAACAGACAGAAAATAAACAAGGAAACAGAGCCACTGAACAATACATTAGATCAGATGGACCTAAAAGATATCTATAGAACATTCCACCCAAAAGCAGCAGGATACACATTTTTATCAAGTGTACATAGAACATTCTCCATGATAAATCACTTACTAGGCCACAAAAAGAGCATCAATAAATTAGAAAAGTTGAAATTATACCAAGCATTTTCTCAGACCACAATGGTATGAAGCTAGAAATAAATTACACAAAGAAAACAAAAAAAGCCTATAAACACATGGAGGCCAAACAATGTGCTTCTAAATAATCAAAGGATCAATGAACAAATTAAAACAGAAATCAAGGAATACATGGAGAAAAATGAAAACAAAAATACAACAGTCCAATACTTGTGGGACGCTGCAAAAGTGGTACTAAGAAGGAAGTACATAGCAATACAGGCCTACCTCAAGAAACAACAATCCCAAATAAACAGTCTAAACTCACAATGAAAGAAACTAGAAAAAGAAGAACAAATGAAACCCAAAGTTAGAAGGAGGGACATCATAAAGATCACAGCAGAAATAAATAATATAGAGAAGAATAAAACAATAGAAAAAAACCAATGAAACCAAGAGCTGGTTCTTTGAGAAAATAACAAAATAAATAAACCCCTAGCCAGACTTATCAAGAAAAAACTGTACAGAAATAAACAAAATCAGAAACAAAGAAGGAATAGTCACAACAGATACCACAGAAGTACAAAGAATTATTAGAGAAAACTATGAAAAATTACATGCCAACAAACTGAACAACCTAGAAGAAATGGACAACTTCTTAAAAAAATACAACCTTCCAAGACTGACCCAGAAAGAAACAGAAAATTTGAACAGACCAATTACCAACAATAAGATTGAATTGGTAATCAAAAACTCCCAACAAAGTCCAGGAACAGATAGTTTCACAGCTGAATTCTACCAAACATTTAAAGAAGAACTAATGCCCATCCTTCTTAAAGTATTCCAAGAAGAAGAGGAGGGGGTATTTCCAAACTCATTCTATGAGGCCAGCATCACTCTAATACCAAAACCAGGCAAAGTCACTACAAAAAAAGAAAATTATAGACTAATATCCCTGATGAACATAGATGCAAAAATCCTCAACAAAATATTAGCAAACTGAATTCAAAAATACATCAAAGGGGTCATCCATCATGACCAAGTGGAATTTATTCCAGGGATGCAAGGATGGTATAATATTCATAAGACAATCCATATCATATACCACATTAACAAAAAGAAGGATAAAACCACATGATCACCTCAATAGATGTTGAAAAAACATTTGACAAAACTCAATATCCTTTCATGATAAAAACTCTCAACAAAATGGGTATAGAGGGCATGTACCTCAACATAATAAAGGCCATATATGAGAAACCCACAGCTAATATCATACTTAATGGATAAAAGCTGAAAGCTTTTCCTTTACGATCAGGAGCAGACAAGGATGTCCACTCTCACCACTTTTATTCAACATCATACTGGATGGAGGTCCTAGCCATGGCAATCAGACAAGATAGATAAATAAAAGGCATCCAGATTGGTAAGGAAGAAGTTAAACTGTCAGTATTTGCAGATTACATGATACACAGAAGGCCCTGGGTACTCCACCAAGAGACTGTTAGAACTAATGACTGGATTCAGCGAAGTTGCGAGATACAAAATTAGTGTGCAGATGTCTGTTGCCTTCTTGTATACTAGCAATGAGCTGGCGGAGGGGGAAATTGGGAAGGTGATTCCATTTGCAGTTGCATCAAGGAGAGTAAAATGCCTGGGAGTGAACCTAGCCAGGGACGTGAGGGAACTCTGAGAATTGTGGGACACTCATGAGGGAGGTTGAAGACACAAGTAAATAGAAATCTATTTCATGGATGTTCATGGATGGGAAGATTAGTATTGTCAAAGTGGCTATCCTGCCCAGGGCAACTTGAAGACTCTGTACAATCCCTATCAGGGCGCCAGCAGCATTTTGTGGTGAACTGGAACATATAATCCTGGGGTTCATATGGAGCTGCAGGAGATGCCAAATACCAAGGCAATCCTGAGAGAGAAGAGCAGGGTGGGGGCATTATTTTCCCTGACTTTGGGCCACACTGCAGGGGTGCGGTAATCAAAATAGTGTGGTGCTGGTGCAGGAATTGACATATGGATCCATGGAAGAGAATGGAGAGCCTGGATATAGACCCATGCATATGTGGTCAATTAATAAACAATAGGGGAGCCATGGATATACATTGGGGAGAAGACGGCCTCTTTGATGACTGGTGTTGGGAGGACTGGACAGCTATGTATTGAAGGGTGAAGCTGGATTACTATCTAACTCCATGCATGGAGGTAAACTCAGAATGGATCAAGGACCTGAATATAAGGCATAAGGCCATGAAACTCTTACGAGAAAAGATAGGCAAAAATCTCTTGGATGTAAGTATGATCAATTTTTTCCTGGATGCATCTCCTCAAGCAAGGGAAACAAAGTCAGGGATGAACAGGTGGGACTACATCAGATTGAAGGGCTTCTGTACAGTGGAGGACACCATTGGCAGAATGAAGGTGGGGGCAGCCTGAAGTATGGGAGAATATATTCATAAACAGTTTATCTGATGGGGGGTTAATATCCGGAGCATGTAGAGAGCTCATACATCTCAACACCAAAAAGCCAAATAACCCAATTAAAAAATGGGTGGAGGATCTAGGTGGACATTTCTCCAAGGAAGAAATACAGATGGCCAACAGGCACATGTGGGGGTGCTCTGTATCACTAATCATAAGGAAGGCGCAGGTCAGGGCCACAATGATATATCACCTCATACCAGTTGGAATGGCTGCTATCCAGGAGACAGAAAATGGTGGAGAGGTGGGAGCCCTCCTGCACTTTGGTGGGAATGTGGATTGGTGCAGCTACTGTGGAGGGCAGTGTGGAGGGTCCTCAAAGGGCTAGAATGGAGGTGCCATTCAACCCACTAATTCCACTTCTGGGAATTTACCCAAAGAAAACAGAATCCCTGATTCAAAGAGATGTGTTCACCCCTGTGTTTACTGCCATGTTTTTTACAATGGCCAAGATATGGAAGAAACATAGTGTCTATTGGTAGATGAGTGGATGGAGAGGATGTGGTACATATACACAATGGAATATTGTTCACTTGTAGTGGTGGGGGGACATTCTTCCATTTGTGGCAATGTGGATGGATCTGGAGGGTGTTGTGCTCAGTCAGGTAAGCCAGGTGGAGAAAGACAAATGCCATCTGATTTCACTTACTTGTGGAATATAAAAACAAAGCAAAACAGAATGAACAAAACAGCAGTAGACTCATAGACATAGACACTGAGAAGTGACTAGTGGTTACCATGGGGATGGGGTGGGGAGGGTGAGGGGGATAAAAGGGCACAAAAATTTTCAGTCATAATATAAGTTGGTCACAGGGATAGTAGTACAGCATGGAGAATATAGCCAATGACTCTATAACATCTTTCTATGGTGACAGATAGTAACCACACTAGAAGGGGTGAGGATTTAATAATATGGGTAACTGTTGAACCACTGTGTTGTGTATTTGAAACCAACATAAGATTGTATACCACTATACTTCAATAAAAAGAAGCAAAAAATCCCACAAATGCATGATTGAAAAAACATGATATTTAGTGAAAGAATTATATCCCTCTTAGAATTGAACAGTTCTAGGGAAACTAAAATTAACTTGATTAAATAGCTATGTAGACTCTTATATGTATTCCTCTATAAGACACTATTCATTTTGTTTGTATGTCCTTGTACATTTATATCTATCATGTACTTTCCCAGAAAGAAAAAATTAACAAATTAACAAAACAGAGATATTACCTGCTTTCTCTAATCATACTTCAATAAAAATTAAGGGAATACATATAAAGATGACAAAAAACATAACAAATTAAGAAACACACTTCTAGATAACCTTTGGATCAAAGAGTACATCAAAGATAAGTTATAAACTATTTATTAAGCAATGAAAAGGATGCTTAACACCAAAACTTACGAGGCATTTGAAAGCTGAATGTAGAAGGAAATATTTGCCTTTAAATAAGTTTATTATTAAATAAGAAAAAAATAGGAACTCAGTCTTCATTTTAAGAAATCAGGAAATTAACAAAATTTCTGTAACACTAGCATTAAAAAAACCTAAATGCTAAAACCAATGAAACAAAACAAAAATACGACAAAGAATACATACATAAATAAATCGATTCTTTGAAAACAAATACTGATTAAGTGAAAGAGCAAAACTATACACAATAAGGCATGAGAAAGGAGAAATACAATGTATCCAGCAAAGATTTAAAAAATTACAAGAATACTACTAGCAATTCTTTAACAACAAATTAAAAAAAAAAAAAACTAGGCCCATTCTATTAAGAGATGAGATCAAGGCAGCCATGTTGAAGTGTTTCCTTGGATAGAAGGCCTACCTTGATGACACTGTCCTTGCAGTCCACCACTCGTTCAAATGTTTGGCTGAGGATCTCAATGTCCTTATGAAGCTCTCTGGTCTTGACCTCCCTAAGGACAGTTCTCCATTGTGTGTTAATCTTATTAAGGTTCAGAGCACTGCTGTGCTCCTCCTTGGCCAGCTTATCCTATGTGAAGGAATAAATAGACCCCAGGAGGTCAGGACCAAAAGTCCTGATACAGTGTAACAAACAAGATCACCGTTTGTCAGCTTAACACTGTGCCCATTATCTTTTCTGCAGGACCAAAGCTCTTGGTGGCTGACACCAGGGAGTTCCTGTTCTTGTTTTGGGAGGGTCTGATGTAAGACAGGCAACAGCCCAAAGGCGTTTTAGGGAGGGCAAGCGTGAGAATTTCCTTCAGAGAGAAGGCGTTAGAGCAGGATGTTGTTTGTGACCCGTCTCCAGGGAGAACATTAGAATTTCAGACAGCTTGGGCAGCTGATACCATCTACTGTCCCAGTTATCAGGCTCAGTTGTGACTCCATACCACCTGCCCCCTTCCATGCTTCACAGAGAGCTGCCCCTCCCCCCAAACAGCGTAACTCAAAATCTAAGTATATCCGGGCCCCAAGATTTCCAGAGGAAGGGAGGCCAGCATGAAAATGAGGCTGCCAGAGTGACAGAGTCAAGGCCGCAGGGGTGAGTGGGTTGGGCAGGGAGTAATGCAGAAAGCCATTACCTTCAAGAACTGGCTCAGGAGCCTCTCTTTCTTCTTGGCCATCTCCTCCTCTGCCAGCAACTTCTGCTGAAACAAAAGCAGCTGCTCCTCATCGGAGAGGGGCGTCTTGGCCTTTTTCCCTTTCTTGGGCATAGCTGGGTAGGAGACTGGATCTGGGCAAGTATCCTCGGACTGCCTCCGCCGGCTGTAGAGGGGAAAGGAGGAAAACGTCCCCCAAATGGGGCCTTCTGGAACTGCGCCTGGACGTTAGTGGGACCTTAGATCTCAGTCTTCAGGTAAGAAAGAGCCTGGAATAGCAGGGAGTTTGGATCTCCAGCCGAAAGACGCATCTCCGTCTCCTAGCAACGAGGATCTGGCTAAACTCTCTCCTTGAAAGGCAAGGAAGTCACGACTTGGAGCGCCCTCTGCCGGCAGGAGGACCGCACTCACTTTTTAACTGGGTCGTTTTACCTCCAAAAACCCTAACCTCACTGAAACGTTTAAAACCTTTTTTGGGGGTTCGTTTTCTTCAGAGAGTACCCATATTTAAGAATACAGATAACTTTTGGAAAGAGTATGGAGAAGTGGGAACCCTTATAAATTGCCGATGGGAATGTAAAATAGTACAGTCACTTTGGAAAACAGGTTGGCAGTTTCTTAAAATGTTAAACATAAATTTACCCGCAATTTCACTATTAGATGTCAGTCTAAGAAAAATGGAGATGTATCCACACAGACTTGCACAGGAATGGTCTTAGCAGCATTACTAATAATAGCCCAATTGAAAACAACCTAAATGCCCATCAACATGTGAGCAAGTAGACAAAATATGCTCTTTCCATACAGTGGAATACTATTCAGCAACAAGAGGGATTAAACTGCAGATGCATGCTACAGTGTGAATGAACCTAACAAACATGCTCGGTGGAAGAAACCATAGACAAGAGACCACATATTGTAATGTTCCATTTATATGATCTATCCCACAAAGGTAAAGCTATAAAATGAGGAAATAGACTACTAATTGCCTGGGGGAGGGAGAAGGAAGATTAATATTAAATGTGCATGACACATCATATTGGGTTGATGAAATGTTCTAAAACTGAGTTATGCTGGACAACTTGATGAATTTGATTTTTAAAAATCATTGAATTGTACACTTGAAAAGGGTGAATTATATGATATGCAAAAATGTGCCTCAATAAAATTGTTTTAAATATGAGGTATAATGCGTGTATTTAAATGTTAAATATAATGTATTAGTTCTCCAGAGACAGAAACAATATATATATATATATGTATATACACACACATCTGATGTTTTAGTCTGAGCCCAGAGACCAGAAAAGACCAATGTTCCAACTCAAGCAGTCGGGCAGAAGGAACTCCCTCTTACTCAGTACTTTTCTTCTATGCAGACCTTCAACTGACTGGATGAGGCTCGCCCACATTAAAGAGGGCTATCCGCTACATTCATTCTACCAATTCAAGTGTTAATGTCATCCAGAAACACTTTCACAGACATACCCAGAATGTTTGACCAACTGTCTGGATACCTGTGGCAGTCAAGCTTACACAAAATTAACCATCATAAATCCACCTCTCATTAATTTACATCTTCTTAAAGCACTCTCAGTCTCCAAAGACAATAACAAGGTCATAATACTTAAATACTATGACGTAAAGTCAATACAGCTTATGTTACATGAGAAGGAAATAAGAGGGAAGAAAACAAAGATATTTTATTTTTATACACATAACATTCATAAAAAAATAAGGAGGAACTATCATGAAAATTATAGTTTTGAATTACAGAAATTACATTTCTGTAACTGGGTATGTGGATGTAGCTGGCAATTTAGAATTACCTTCTTCCACTACCCATTCTGTATTCTCTTTGCCTTCAGTAAACACCTCAGCTGGTCATGGTTCTTTACCTGGTGGGGTGACTCAAACTCTCATTCCTGAAGGATCTAAGCCATTAGTAGTGTTGCCTGGATTGGGTTGTAGTAGTTTTCCATTGACCTAATCGTGTATGGTAATACTAAGAGACATCCTTAGGGATCTCCTATACCTAAGACATTCTCTTCTTTATCTCCATGTGGAGCAGTGGTCCAATTTCCCCTTGGTAGTTAATATCAATCACCTCAGCTAACATGGTAACTCCCCTTTTTGCCTGTTGATTCAGAGGCATGAGGAGCCCTAAGTGGCTGGGTGACAGTCTTAACCTCCAGTTCAATGGATCATTGTGTGTCACGTGGTGGGAGCTAGGACTTCTAGGCCAGCAGAGTATAAGGTTGCAGGAACAGGGGGTAAAATTTTTACTAGTGGGTCATAAGGATAATGGTGACATTTCCACCCTTTGATTCCTGGACGTGTGAATCCAGGCTATGGGAGAAACAGTACCATATACTGGACACGTTCAGAGCATATACAGCCTTCTGGAGAAACTCACCCCAGCTCTGCAAGGTTCTGTCACCAAGATGGCACTGTGACTGAGTCTTCAAAAGGCCACTCCACCATTCTGTCAAACCAGCTGCTCAGGTTGGTAGGGTACATGGTGATACCAGTGAATTACATTCCATTGGTTCCATTGCCAGACTTCATTTGCTGTGAAGAGACTTCCTTGATTAAAAGTAATGCTGTGTAAAATATTATGACAGTCGATAAGACATTCTGTAAGTCTATGGATGGTATTTTTGGCAAGAAGCTTTGCATACAGAGAAGGCAAGTCTGCATCCAGAATAAATGTTTATTCCTGTAAGAACAAAACAGTGCCCCTTCCATGATGGAAATGGTCCACTGTCATCAACCAGCTTGTCCAGAGGAATGGTGCTATGTCAGAGACATAGTGTTGGTCTCTGCTGCTGGCAGACTGGGAACTCAGTGATTTCCATGGCCAGGCTGGCCTTGGGGAGTGGAAGTCCACGTGGCTGAGCCCATGATCAATCCCTTTTCCTGCTGCCATGGTCACTTTGTTCATGAGCCCTGTTGGATGGTGACAGGAGTGGCTGGGAAGGTGACTGACTGGTATCCAGGAATGGGTCATCCTATCTATTTGATTATTAAAATCCTCTTCTGAGGAGACTTTTTGTGAGCATTCACATGGGACACAAATATCTTTGCTTTTTTTTGCCCATTTAGAGAGGTGTCTCCACATACTTCTTCCCCAAATTTCCTTGTAGCTTATTTTTTAACCATGTTCCTTCTAAGTCACACCTCATCCAGCCAAACCTGGGCACAGCCAAGGAATCACTATACGGTCACATGTCTGGCCATTTTTCCTTCCAAGAAAAGTGAACAACCAGGTGCACTGCTCAAAAGTCTGCCTACTGGGAATATTTCCCTTCACTACCATCCTTCAGAGATGCTCCAGAAAGGGGCTGTAGTGCTACAGCTGTCCACATTTGGGTGGTGCCTGCATATTTTTCAGAATCATCTAGGCCTAAGTCTTTTCCTCTGCCAACTGATTGTAGAGAACTCCCCTGAGGCCAGAGGTGCAGGCTGAGAGAGAGAAGGCTGTGGGGAACTATGGGCATTTGGGCCACTTCATTTAACTTGCTTAGGCCTTCAGGGCCTACTCAGGTGCAGACCCACACATTCCAATTTCAAATGATGATGGAGTACTGCTTTGCATGCCTAACTTTATGGCTTGGTGGGTCAGATAACACCCAACTCATGAGGAAGAGCTCAGGTCCCATAATAGCTTGGTGGCCCATTGTTGAGCCTTTAGTATCTATTAAGGCCCAGTAGCAGGTTAAGAGCTGTGTCAAAAGAGCAGTTATCTGCAGAGGATGGCACGCCTTTGCTCCAAAATCCTGAGAGCCTGTGCTGTGATTTCACCCATAACGGCCTGCCAAAGGCTCCAAATAGCATCCTCATTGGCACTGACACTTCAAGCACCACTGGATCTGCTGGATCATGAACCTAAGTGGCAGAGCAGCGTGTACAGCATGCTGATCTGTTGCAGAGCCTTCTCTTTTCTATGCCACACTCACAACTAGAAGCTTTTCAGGTCACTCGGTAAGTGGGCCAGAGTAATACACTCAAATGAGGAATATGTTGCCTCCCAAATCCAAAGAGGCCCAATAAGATGTTATGCCTGTTTTTCAGCTGTGCAAGGGACCAGATGCAACAACTTATCCTTTGCCTTAGAAGGAATATCTCAACATGCCTCACACCAATGGACCCCTAGAAATTCACTGAGCTGAAAGGCCTCTGAACTTTGGTCAGATTGGTATACTACTCTCTGACATACAAATGTCTTCCCAGTAAATTCAGAGTAGTTGCCACTTCTTGCTCATGGGATCCAATCAGCATAATGTCATCAATGTATTGGACAAGTGTGATATCTTTTGGAAGGGAAAGATGTCAAGAAGAATTCATGTACTAGTTACCAAGGTCAAAGTTGGATTCCAACTACCTGGAAGATGGCAAAGATCAGCACAGCAGCAGTCACCAGGAATCAAAGTCCAAACACTTCTGCCCATTGCATCTCAGTATCAGAGTTGACAAGGAAGACACAACACAGTCAAGTACTGGATGAAATAATGGTTTACTCTAAGACAGAAGGAACAAGCCAAGATCAGTTTCAATAGTGGGTGTTGTTCCTCTATGGTCAGTGGGTGTCTCCTGGAAGTCCATGCAGGGCAGATGACCTACACGGGCCCCCGGTGTCACAGTAGAAAAACCCCTTCACTTCCCGCATGGAGTCTGAAAAATCTGGAGGCATACCTGAGGGCTGTTTGGTGCACAAACTTAAGCAAAACAAAAAATTACACATAGAGCATGAAGCACAGAAGGATATTCCCACGCAGGCTTATAAGTGCAGCACAGGCTGTGTGGGCAATTTATCTCTTGATAAGAAAGTGTTCCAGGCCCACCACAATTAGCCAATGCCATAGGTTTTTGTAAAGCAGACGGTTGTGATTTCTGCCTTGATTCTGCTGCCATTATGGTAGTAACCATTCCCACCATGCCTCTGGTTAGTTGAGTTGCCACCACCTGACCCCTGCAACCCTGGTATCCAATCACCCCCACTGCATTTAGGTTCCCCAATGCAGCGACTGCAGTCCCCACAGTAAAGTTTGGCATACAGAGAAGAGCAATCACAGAGCTCTTCAAGGGTACTGAAGCCCCTCTCAAAATTTTTTTCTCATAGTCATGAAAGGTATGTCTTCTGGACCTTCGCAGTGTGTGAGTAGATCTTAAATGACAAATCCACCCTAAGATTCCAGTCTTCCTAAGCCTTTGAATGCCTTCCTATGCTTTAAACCAAGGCAGGTCCAGCGTTTCCAGCTTGCTCACCATGGGTCACATTTTGGCCCATGTTTCAACTAACCAACCAAACTCTTGGAACCCTTTCTAATTCCCGGAGCTGCAACATTAAATGCAGAATCCCCACTTAATGAGCCCATATCAATAAATTTGGTCTGATCTAACGTTATTTTCCTTCCACCATTATCCCATACTCTTAGTACCCATTTCCACAGATGTTCTCTGGATTTCTGTGTGCATAAATGGGAAAACTCAAGTAGTGTTTTTGGAGTGTCATACACCTGCTCATGGGTCACACTTTCCACCTCACTTTTAGGGCCTGCTGGGACTTGAGTTGAGTTATAGGTCTAAAGCAAAGAGGGGTGGTGGGAATGTATCCTGAGGAGAATCAGCAGTGCCTTGCATGGCAGCTGCCTCAGGGGAGGCCATTATGATTTCCTCAGACAGGTTGATTCCCTTATATCAGGGGTAAGGAGGCCAGTACTACTGGGGGTGGGGAGGCCTCTTCCACTGGCAAAGAAGGCTCATTGGAATCGGAATTTAGAGGGTCAGTGTTGTTACCCTTATCAGGGTCTTCCTGCACATACCCATTCCAACTTTCAAGATCCTAATTCCTTCCCAGTCAATGACCTCCATTTAACAGTAGACACCGTGTGAGGTTGAAGTACCACTTGCTTTATAATTCAGCAGGATGAGATTCTGGGCTTAATTTTCAGCCATCTCAGCCCTGCAGCTACAGGTAATAAGGGTGTCCTTGCCAGCACACATAGAAGATTTCAGGTCATTTTTTTGGCACTTGAATTGAACATTTGAATCTCTATGCTCTTTTATTCTTTCCTTACTTCATCCAGTAACAGTAGGAGCAATCAGCTAATTCATTATTTTTGTTACTTTGCCAAAAATGTTAGAAAGTATCATTATACACAATCTCCCAGATCCTTGTTTCTTACAAGTGGTTGATTAAGAGTACCCAATGGTGATAGTTTGTATATCTCTATTGCCAGATCATGCCATGGGCCATCAGTGCTCTCTTTACTACTGGAAATAGTAGTCATTAGCAACTTTATATCTAATCAGATTAGAGAACCAGTTCAGAAAACTCATCTTTAAAATTTTGTTTAGAACCACTCCCAGTACCAACCAAAATACGTATTAGTAAGGTTCTTCAGAGAAACAGAACCAGTAAGAGATTAGATAGATAGATAGATTTACTTATTACAAGGAATTGGCTTCCGTGATTATGGAGGCTAAGAAGTCCCGAGATCTGTAGTCAACACACTGTAGTTTGGTATTACCTTTATTTGAACTATATATAAATAAAATCATAAGCGTGTATTACTTGTATAGTGCTTCTGTTCTATCGTCAGTGGTCATTTGGGTTGTTTCCCATTGAGAGCTATCATGGCAGTGGTATTCTCGGACATACTCCTTGGGGCCACAGGTGCATGCACTTCTAGGGCGCGTGCATGTACTGTTTCCCAGAGTATGCAGATATTAAACTATCGGAATAGACTGAGCTGTTTTCCAAAGTGGTTGTGTCAATTTACACCCCACCAGCAGTGTAAAAGAATTCTTATGTTCCGTGGCCTTCTGAGTGCTTGATATTTTCAGTCTTTTTAATTGGAGTGTGTCTGGTGAGTGTGTATTTTCTTGATGTTAATGAAGTCAAACCCCTTTCCAATGTTTATTTGCCATTTGGACATCCTCTTTTCTGGTGCATCTCTTCAAATTTCTTGCTCATTTTTATATTGGGTTGTATGTCCTTCTCTTGCTGATTTTTAGTAGTTCATTTTAGATTCTGGATATAAGTCCTTTATCAGTATACGTGTTCAAAAAAATTTTTTCCCAGCTTGTGGCTTAACTTTTCACTTTCTTTTCTGAAAAATTTAATTCACATGCCATAATATTCAACCTTTGTCTTTTCACCTTTTTAATGATGTTTTGTTTGTTTTTAACCAACAGAATATATTTAAAAATTAAAATCATCAAATGTATCAGTTTTTCTTGAGGCTTACTGTTTGTTTTTGTATACTGTTTGGGAAGTCTTTCCCTATCCTAAGGTCATAAAGATGGGTTCCTACCTTATTTTCTAGAGACTGAATTGTTCTGTCTTTTACATTTATATCTAAAATTCACCTGGAGTTGATTTTTGTATATTATAACTTTATATGTGCCTTGGGGATATCTCCTCACTGCTTTGCACTGCCCCCTTTGTCAAAAATAAAGTGTCCATCTACTTGTGGGTTTGTGTTTCAGTTCTTAATTCTGTCTAATTGGCTTGTTTCTTTATTCCTGTACCAAACCATACTGTCTTAATCATTATAACCTTGTTATAAGTCCTGATGTATGCTCGACCAAGAGTTCACATCTTACTTTTCTTGAAGAGTGTCTTGGTTATTCTTGGCCTTTTGAGTTTTTACATACATCAATAAATCAGCTTGTCAGTTTCCATGAAAAAACCCTGTTGGAATTTTATGAGGGATTGCAGTGAATCTCTAGCTAAGTTTGGGGAGAACTGCCATCTTTACATTATCAAGTCTTCCAATTGATGGACATGATATATCCTTCTATTTATTGGGGTCTTCTTTAATTTCTCTTAATATTGTTATATAGTTTTCCTATAAGAGGTCCTAAGCATATTTTGTTAGAATTATTTTTAGATATTTGATTTTTTTTCAGATGTAAATGGTATCTCTTAAAATTTACTTTTTCTGTTTAGTGCTGACATTAATTTATATAAAGTGCTGATTTTTGAAAATCGATCTTACATTCAGCAATATTGCTAAACTCACTTTTTATAGCTTATGTGTAGATTTCTCTTAGTTTTCTGTATCACAATTATATCACCTGTAAATAACAACAAGTTTATTTCTTCTTTTTCTCAAATATTTTATTCCTTTCTTGACTTCCTGAATGGTTACCACCTCTAGGAAATGTTAAACAAAATTAAATAGAAAAATGATAGGGGCATTTTTTTGTTGATCTCAGAGGGAAAGAGTTCAACATTTCACTGCTAAGTGTGATGTTTGCTTATGGGGATTTTGGTTATTCTTTATCAGATTTTAAAAATTCTCACTTATTCTTTAGTTTATTAGGTTTGATTGTTTTAAATCATGAGTGGATATTGAATTTTACCACTTTTCTGCACCTGCTGCTCCAAACTTCCCCCTTTGTCATAAATCAAATATCCATGTATGTGGACAAAGTCATTTGATCTCGTTCTTTCATGTTTAGTTCATGTAGTGAATTCCATTGATTTTCAAATGTTAAAATAACTTCATTTTTTGACTAAGGTGAACATAATCATGATATACTATCCTTTTTATGTATGGCTAGATACAATTTGCTTATAGTATAAGCAAATATAGGATTTTGCTTTTATAAGATGCATAATCCTTGATCATGAGTATAACTTCCTTTTTTGTAATGTCCTTATCAGGTTTGGTATCAAGGTAATGCTAACCTAATAAAATGAACTGGGGACAACAGCCTTTGTTTTTATTATTTGGAAGAACTTGTGTCCAACTGACATTATTTCTTCCTTGAATGTTTGGTGGAATTCACTGGGTGCCACATCTAGGCCTGGTATGTGATTGTGGAAATTTTTCAGATAAGAGCTTTATTGAGATATAATTCATATACCATACAAATCACCCACTTAAAATGTTTGATTTGGTGGTTTTCTGTACATTCACAGAGTTGTGCAACCATTAACACAGTCAATTTTAGGACCTTTCCACCTCTCCCAAAAAGAAACCACAAACCATTAGCAGTCACTCCCCTTTTGGGGGAATGTTTTTACTTACAGATTTGATTATGAGTTTTCTGCTTCCTTCATGGCCAGACCGATGGAGGATTAGCTCCTCCCTGAGACTTGTGCTCCAGGATCACTGTCAGCAAACAATGAGACATTGTCTGTGGCACTGTGTTGGGCATAGGGACAAACTGAAGGGAGATGAGTGAATAGGGCAAATGAACCCAGGCATTATAGACGGCTGGGTTTTAATACCAGGTTAGCCCTAAGCCTTTGAACAAGCTTAAATTCCGAATCTGCAACTTTTTCTGCCAAGTGGGGAGAGTAATCATTTCTCTGTTTTTCAGGACTGGGGTGGGACAAATGAGAAAATGTGTGTAAAAGCACTTCAAAAATTGTAAAGTATCCAGGTATTATTATTGAAGGGTTGGCAGTTTAGCTAAGGAGACACAAGTAATACATACAGATATATAAGCATGCACAATAATACCTTTTCGAGCCCTCACTATGAGCCAACCACTATATTAAGGGCTGTATGTGCATTACCTCATTGGGTTCTTGGAATAAGCCTGTGAAGTAAGTGCTGCCATTATTTTTATTTTACCTTGACAGATGAGAAAAGTGATGCTTAGAGGGGTTAAGTAAGTCACTTAAGGCTGTGTGGAGAGGGCTTGGGTAGTTGGGACTGACCAGGGGCCCCTGAGAAGACAGCATTTACCGCCTGTCAAGAAAGCTGCCTCTCCTCACAGGGGCAAGGTATTCCAATAACCCTTAAGAAGCAATCCCTCCCCCGCCCAGACGTCTCTTCTCTTTTGCCCCCGCCCCACACCCCCACCCCTTCCCCAATCTAGATTCTTCTCATAGCTTCACAAATCAGCTCCGGGACGGATGCAGAGGCTGTTGTTTCCATGGTGATGTGGGGAGGCTGGCACACAGCACACCAAGTGTAGGCGATGCAGAGAATTGGCTCAGGATCCAAAGGTGTCGGCAGTGGCCAGGCTCCAAGAGACCGATCCATGAGGAACCCGGGTCTGAGTGACTGGACCTTTCTCGAACTCCAGAAGACCCTCCACCCCCTCTGCGCCCCCTGCCATCCCTAAACTCCTAATTTCAGAGTAGAAGATAGGAGCACCGGGAAGGGAATCGGTGGGGGAGCCAAAGCAGAAGCTACTGCCCCTGCATGGTTGGTGGACGAAGCGTTACCTTGACGGGAAAGACTGCCCTAGGGGGCCGCCCCCTGCCTTCCTCTTCGCTGCTCCGAGCTCGTCCTTTGAGCCTCCAGGCTCTCGGCTGGGCCCCGAACCGAAGCAGGGCAGCCAGCAGGGGACAGAGTCTCCCTCGTTCAAAGCTTTGAAGGACTCCTCCCTCTGCTCCCGCCGCCCCTGCGCTCGCCAGGCTTATTTTCAGCTGAGAAGCTGCAAAGGCGCAGTAGGAGGATTTCAGGACAGAAGTTAGGCTCTGGTAGGGGCTGTGAGTCTCTGAAACTTTGGTCTTACGTTGTGCGTCCCCATGCAGAGAGGGGTATTTAGGGCCACAGAATTAAGGGCCCAAGGGGCAAAGGTTTCTGCTGAGGTTTTTCTTGATCCGTTGAAAACATTAACAACACCGTAACGCTGCAGAGGAGGCGTAGTCATCCATTCAGAAACCGTCTGTCGAGTGTCAATGATTATATTCACAGATGGATGCATCCAATCAAAAACAAATGTTTACGGAATGCCTACAGTGGTTCTTAACCCGTGTGTGTGTGGGGGTGTGTGTGTGTGTGTGTGTGTGTGTGTGGAGAGGGGTGTTATATATCCTTTGAGATTATGATACAAAAATACAGACTGTCTCCCAGAAAGAATACATTAAAAATCTATAAACATTTTTGTATGATTTTGGCAACTTCATGAATCCATGGGCCCTCGGGTATAAACTCCCGGTCTGTTATGGACCTTGTGCTGGGGACTGAAGATACTGGCAAATTATATAAACACGATCCCTTCCCTGCCTAAGCTTGGCAAGCTAGTGGGAGTCACAGCTAAGAGACACTTAAAGACAGTGGGGAAATCCAAGTACTGGGAGACCCGCCTACCTAGACCAGGGGCCTTTCCGGAAGGCTTCCTGCAGGAAGTGACAGGTAAGCTGAGACCTGAGGAAGGAGAAGGACTGGAGAAAAATGAGGCTTGAGAGCCAAGTGCCAGTGTTGGCCCTGGAGTACAACAGGGAACGGTGGGGAGACAGTCACTGCCCTCAAGGTCACAGACAAGAAAGGTGGTGGTGACCATGTTGAAGTGTAAGTTCCAACCAGGAATGAGTACAGAGTGGTCAGGGAGTATCCAGGAGGAGTTTTAACCTCAGTCTTAGGGTCAGGCCCAGGGCCCAGGAAATGCGGCTCAGTGATACATTCAGTGTATCCAGAATACCCTCAGTCTCTGAAAAACAGCTGGAAGGGGAAGAGGTGGGGAGGAAACACGAGTGCACCTTGATTTGACTGCAGCCTACCATTAGGAACATCTTTTATTCTGGGGGTGAGGAGGGCCGGGCTGGAGCAAGCTCAGCTCTACCTACTTCTCTAAGGACTGTGGTTGCAGCCAGGGGCAGCCTTGGCTAGAGACATGGGTGAGGAGAGAGAACAGTAGGTTTGGCCCCAGGCTCCTTGCTGTAGGCCTAGGTGTAGACCTGGGAGAGCATGGGCTGAGGCAGGTAAGCAGACGTGGCAGTGATTCATTGCCAGTGATTTACTTTACTTAAACACTCACATAGTGCTTACTACATGCCAGGCAGTGTCCTAAACCCTGAAATTTAACTCAAAACACTCCTAGGAGATAGGCATGATCAGCACCCTCATTTTACACATGGGGAAACTGAGGCAGAGAATAGTTAAGTAACTTGGGCAGAGCAGACAGCAAGTAAGTGACAGAGCCACTCTGAACCTAGCCAGGCTGGCTCTAGAGTCTGTGCTCTGCACCACTAAACTCAGCTACCTCTCAAGAGGAAAGGCAGTTGCCTGGGTTAAGAACTGAACCTGGGCCTCCCACGCAGGACAGATGAGAATTCTACCATCCCACTTACTAGGACTGATAAAATACAAGCCGCTTCTGCTATGTGCGAGGAGCCATGGGGAATGGTAAGGCCTCGCAACTGCGGAAGCTGCCAGGCACCACGGACTAGGAATCTAGGACTGGAGAGGGAGGGGTGACTAGTTAAGAGATGAGATCAGGGAACTGGGTAAAATGGAAACTCCCTTGTTAATGTCATCTCTTCCCAGTCTCCCCTTACTCACAATTTTCTAGCCCCAGGGTCTTTTTACTTGCCATTGTCTCTGCCCTGAACACTCTCCCACCCACATACATACATGCAACACACATACCCCACTTTTCCCCAAGCTGGCCCCCACTCATCCTTCAGATCTCAGCTTCACTATGGCTTCTTCAGAGAGGCCGTCTTAGAGCCAATCTCTGAATTAGATCCCTTCTGGTGTTCTCTCATGGTAGTATCCTGTTACCTTCTTTTATCACCTACATCATAATATAGATTATAGATTCAGTTGTTTTATTCATATAATACCTATCTCTCTCATTAGACTGTAAACTCCCTGAGGGCAAAGACCCCATCTTATTCTCCGAACCTTATCCCTGGTACAATGCTGGGCACTTATAGATACTCCCTAATATTTTGCTCAATGAGTATATGAATCTAGAGGGATTACAGTCCAGTGCTTCTTTTCCTCTATCATATGGCCCATAGGCAGTTATTTACTTCCTTGAATACTCCCAATGGCAAAGAACTCACTACTTCACGAACAGGCCCATTCCACTTTTGAAGAGATTTAATAGAGAAAGCTCTTCCTTATCAAAGAAAAATCTGACTCTCTTTTACTTCTTGGTTCTAGTTTAGCCCTATATTTAGCTATGTGCAATCAAGAGAGTCCTTTAAACAGTTGCAGACAGCCATCTTGCTTGCTCCCTCTGCCCTCAATCCTCTGTGCCATCTTAACGGTCTTTCAGCTTCAGAAGGCTTAGCTTCTTAACTCTTCTCTAACCCCTTTCTAAAGAAATATCCACCTGGGTTGGCACTCAGATCTGTAGCCTGATTTATTAAATATTACCATCCCCCTAGCCACTCAAGCAACTGGAAAACAAGTCCAACAGGATGAAAGAGGACAGGGAGGGGAAAGGGAGAAAAGAAAGCTGTTTCTTTCTCACTGCTGTGGCTACGGATACATTTCTCCAGGAAACAATATTGTTAGTGATGGTTGGGATCCCGGGCTAGTCCTGAACCACATATGCCGTTGTCAGCTGCATTCTGAGTCAAGTGGCCTTTCTGGACCCTCTAAATACCTTTCCTCTGGGAAAAAATGTTATTGGGTTCCAAACAGCCAAGTTATATATAAACCCTTTAGATAACCAGCTTACAAGTTGGGAACTGCTTCTATAGAAGTATTTAGGTAACACTGAGTGGGAGGGTAAAGGGTTGAGAACAGAGTGGGCTTGCGCAGAAATGTTTCCAAGAGGTTTTTGAAACAAAAGTGGAGAATATGGTAAGGCACACAGGCTAAAAGCCAGACAAACCTGGGTTCAAATCCCATTTCTGCCCTGTACGGGCTGTGAGACTTGCTAGCTTTATTTAACTTCCCCTCAGGTTTCTCTAAGAAAAGAAAACAGTCATTTTTACTTCAGAGGTTTTGAGGGAGCATTAAAGAGAGGTTGTGTATATTGCCTTCAGTACAGTGCCTGGCACACAAGTGTTGATAAATGGTCGTATTTCAATGTTTTCAAAATGGGGGTCTTTGCCCTCCACGTGAGGTAACAGAGTCAGCGACCTGCTGCAGCCCCTGAGCCCAAAGTGCAGCAGGAACCCAAGCTGGTCACAGACGACTGTCCTCTGCCTTCCCTGAAGAGACGTGCCCGAGGCTGATGATGAAAAGGGGGCTCCAGAGGGGAGTTAGGGGGACAAAGGGGTAGGGGTTTGTGTGTCCTCAAAGGCCAGTGCTTCTGTGCATATTGTTTCTGTAGAGGTGTGTGTCTGTCTGGCTCCTGTGTGGCTCTGGTGGCGGTGTGTGTCTGGATGACAATGTAGGCAAACGTTCTGCCTGTCGGTGGGACTCAGGAGATGCTCCTCCCTCTCTCGGCTCCAATATTCAGCTCTTTGCAGTCCCAGGCCTTATCACTTAACTGTCTGCCCTCTGGCCTCTTCCCTTTGTTTACCAACTTGGCTGGCTTTCTCCTCTGGGAACAAAGGAGGTGTTCAGTTCTGGGCCGTGCTTGGCTCCGGCTGCCCCACCCCCACGCCCTCCCCTTTCCAGGACCATCGCCCTGCTGTCTCAGGCAAACCCTTTGGTTCTGAGAGGCCTCTTCCCACAGTCCCAGGGAGAGAGGAGCCTGGGCTTCTCATTGGCACCCCCTTTTTCTCACCCTCTGGCCCCTATTCCAGTCCCCAGCGAGGCCCCTGAAGCTTCACGTGTCTAGGCTGCAGGCAGCTCCTCTCCCCATTGTCTGGCCAGGATTTGGAAGCTCTGGTTTCCATAGCAACCCCTGGGCATTTAATTAAGGGAGGAGGCCTTCATCTCTGCTAGTTGCCCATTCCAAATCTGTAACCGAAAAGGATACCCTGAGGTGGTGAGGGAAAAGCATTGTCCTCCAGTATAGTGCAATTCTGGCTTCTCTGCAGAGCGCATTATAGCTTTCCCAGCCCACCCCCTCCCACCTGCCACCCCATCCCCACCTCACATCAGAGCAGACTGGGGAGACCTCTCAAGCCAGCTAGGGCAAACCCCAAGGGGTTTCGGGGGGTGGCAAGCAATTGTTATAAGTAACCCCCTGCCCCATACACTCTGTTGATTTGTTTACTGGGCTATTCGGGTGGAGAGAAGGTGGAAGATAATTCAACACTGGCTCTACTTATCCAATTGCTTTATCATGGAATGGGGTTAGAGGCTTTATGAACCTCCTGAAATTAAATGTAAAATGTGGTATATAAGTTCCTTCTAAGCTTTTTCCTGGGTTCTGGGCACATAGCTTTAAGCAGATCCTCAAAAGTTATCTGGATCTCAAAAAGGTCCCCAGCTCTGCCATTTGCCAGCTGTGAGGTCTTAGGAAAATTGCTTAATCTCTCTGTGCCTCTGAGTCCTCATCTGTAAAATGGGAGTAATAGTACCTACTTCACAAGATTATTGGTATCTGGTGAACACTCAGTAAGGGGTTGTTACAGTTTTTATTGCTATGAATGAGGGCTAAATGGAGGAACCCCACCTTCTCTTTCCAGTACCCACACCCCCTCAAGGTGGCAGGTTCGCCCTCTCAGTGGGAGGCATTCGCCGCTGACCTCCTCAGCCCCTCTCTGCCCCGCCCAGGCTGCTGGAAAGTGCTGCAGACTCTGATCGGAAGCTGGCAGTTTTCAAGAACCTCGTCACGGGGTGGAATTTCCAAGCTCCTGTCACTGAGTTCTCCTAGTTCCTGAAATTCCTGCCTCGGATTTCTCAGCTCTTGCTGTGACCAGTTTTCCTCATTCCTGGTTAGGTTACTTTGTGTGTGTGTTTCCTTTTCATTATATTTTTAGACTTTGGAAAAAATAAACACAGTTCATGCACTAGCATCTCTCTGACCTTTTGGCTCTTCACAGGCATGAGGGTGGGGGCACTTCTTTCCCCTGGCTGGACTTCAACCCCGCCCCCCGCCCCCCTTTACCTTCTGTAGAAAATTCCCAGATTTATCCCACCCATCTCACATCCTCTGCCTCTCTAAGCCCCTCAGCACGGATGAATGAAGATTGTACCACAATTCTGAACTGTATGTGTCTCGGGTCATTTACCCTGTTTATATTTTTACCTTGTCTCCTTCCTGGAAACTTCCCCTACTGTGACATTGTTTACCTCCCTTCAGTAGGGGCGACCCTCTCCCTGCAGTCCTTGGGGGCCACTGTAGTAGCATCCGGATTCAAAGGAGTTGCCAGGAGTCAGGTGAGCCGAGGACCCTGCACCCCACCAGTCATGTTTAGGCTTCATAATCAATAAACAAATATTTACCTAAGAGAGTTGTAGAGAGGTTTAAGTGAAATAAAGCCGGCAGAGTGCTAAGCGCAGTGCCCAAACGTGGCGAAGGCTTTGGTAACGGAGCTGCTATTCCCTGGACCTGAGGCTGCCCTGGGACACAGGGTCACTCCTCAGCCCTCTTTCCCCTCGACTCAGTTCACCCCGCAGCCACAGTCAGAGGACGAGGTGAGACAGGGAGGCCTGAGAATTAGATTTGGGAGAGCAAGAGAAAGGGATTTGATGGAATGATAAGAACAGAGTTTAATATTAACAGATTGTTAATAAGGACAGAGTTCAGGGCTTTCTGTGGCAACTGGTCTTCTCCCCCTCAGGGAAGAGGAGGGCTTGGAGAGACGGAGGCTCCCTTCAGAGGAACGTCCGAGCTGTGGCCGGGAGCCTGGCTCAGGAAGTGTAAGGCCCTTGTCGAGGAAGCTGAGGCTCACAGAGGTTGCGGCTTGTCTAAGGTCACAAGTCAGGAAGTGCTGGGCCCTGGACGCACACCTCCGTCAGCTGAATGCAGAGCCAAGGCCTTTGAAGAACAAGTATGCCATTCCCGGAAGCCAGGAGCCCCATGGGGTCAGGTGGGAAGGCAGGCTGAGTGGAGACTCCCAGTTTGCTTAAGATTCACAATCCCCAGGAAGTGCTGGGAAAAGAAACATGAGGTAATGTGAATAATACGATCCCTGTTTGAGACAAAACAGCTCAGGGAGAGGTTGAGAAATTTTCCCAAGCTCATGCAACTAGTAACTGCGAGGGCAGGCTTCAAAGCCAGGCATGTGGCCTGAGCCTGGCTCTCAGCCTGTGCTGCCTCTGGAAGTTGGAATCAGGTTTCGAACCTGATCCAGCCGACTCCTGAGCTGGAGTGCTAACGACATTCAGTGCCACCTCCTCTACCCTCGGAGGACCAGGGATTGAGGGAGACAGTGCGAGCAGAGCACAGCACGCAGGAAGCAAGCAGCATGGCTGGGCTCTTTATGTCTGGCTGGCTCCAGTTCTGCCTTTCCATTATTTGCTCTGTGCCTGGCTTTATACCCTTGGCCTTCATCAGCCTGGAAGCAAGGCCCTTGCTCAGTATTTGCCCTCCTTCGCCATACAGGAGATTGCCTGACCCTCTCTGTCCTGCCTGCCACTGGACTCTGGCTGTCTGGAGCGCAGCTTCTGTGTGTTCTGGAAACCTGGCTGTAGGTAGAGCCGAAGGGCTCTCTGAGGACCAGTCCAACCTTGTAGTTTGTAGATGAGGATGCTGGGGCCCAAAGGGAGAGGAAGTCTTGATTAGGATTATTCCTTTAGTTCATCTAAGAACATTTGCTGAGCACCTGCTATGCGCTTGGCACTATGCCAGGTGCTGCGCCAGGCCCTGGGGCAGGAAATAATACTGAGAAGTCCCTGCCTCTGCAGAATCTACCTTATCATAGGGGAGGAGAAAGACAATCAACAAAAACTTAGGTAAACAAAACAGATCAACTGGAAAAATATTCTAGTAACAAATGTCAGAGAACATGAAAGAGAATGATCAGGTGGCTATTTTAGTCTAGATGACCTCTCTGGACAGCTGACACTAAACCTGAGATCTAAGCATAAAAAGGTGCCAGTTGGGACAATCAAGGAGAAGGGCATTCCTGGCAGAGGGAAGGCAATGAAAAGGCCCTGAGTTTAATCAGAGTACATTGTACTTAGTACAGGTAAATGTTTCAGGAAACTTTAATTATGGTATAAATATATATATGTGTGTGCTGTACATGTGTGTATATGTGCGCATATACGTATGTAAAGTGTGAATGTGTGTATGGTTTGGGTTGTGTTGTAACATGTATTTCTGACTTGTGAACAGAAAAGTTTGAAAGCCATTCTTGGAGGAATGGAAACAAGGTTCAACATGGCAGAAGCACTGTAGGAGAGAAGAACACGGGACATGGGGTCAGTCAGACAGGGCAAGTTATGTATGGCATTATGAGGCAGGATAAGAAATTGGATTTTATTTAAAGTAGATCTACCCTTGTAGGAAGACTCAAGCACAGGGTGGCCATGAGCTGTGTAGTTTCTTGCTTTGTTTTCAATCTAGCCATTTAGAAATAGAGAAGGGTCTCCTTATAGTCATTTTCCCACCAAAACAGGTTTGGCTCACTTTTGCAGGCAAGAAATTAGGGGGCAAAAAGGAGAGAGTTGTCCATGTTTGCCAGATCAAGAAAAACCTCCCAGAGGGGCCAGGAGAGTGGAGGCACCAAGCTCCCCAGGGGGCTGCAATGAAGGGGGAGCCGGAGGATGAGAGAGAGTGATGAGGGGCGGGAAGTTGAGGAGGCAGCTGGCCTTGGGCAACGGGAGAGGGAGCAGGTCTGGCTCAGGGTCCACTTCATTTCCCAGCTTCCTGAGGTCCTTTCCTCCCTTAGAATTCCCCCTGGCATGAGGCCTCCCTATCACTCACCCAGCAAGTGCCCTGGCAGGAAGGCCTCCATGCTGTGGCCTTGCCAGTCACCTGTACTCCAAATGCCTGCTCCCTGCAGGGCTTCTGTGGACGCCCCTGGGGCTACCTCCTGCTCCTCTGTTCCTCCACTCCCACCCTCTGCGTAGCCTGAACCAGGCAGAACACAGGTTTCTTCAGGACCACCATCTTTACTGCATCCCTCTATAACCCCTCCTGCCCCATCCTCAGCCAGCCCCATGCTTTCTTCCTAATTCTTAGTCCAGGCCAGGTAGTTTTTTTTTATTTTGTTTTTGCTGTCTTTTCTCCTCCTATATTCACCTTTGCTCACACACATACACATGAATTTTCTTGTCCTCTTCCCAGGCCTCCATCTCTTGCTTCTAAGCCATCCCTTTCCCCTAGAACATTCCCTATACCCTGGCCCACCTCTCAGCATCCTATTCTTGTTTTATATCATAAGTCAGTGCTACTTCCTCCAGAAGCTTTCCTGGAAAAGATTCTTTTTCCCTTGTGTTTCTTCTTCTCCTCTCAGGCTCACATAACAACCCCAGCTTCCAGGAAGAGGAGCAGACAAAGAGCACGAGAAGGCGAAAAGCCCCAGGAATGGGCCTGGCAAACATACCTAGGCTCTGGTTTTCTCCTGTGGAACATAAACAGCTTCACAGAATGCCAACACCAAGCAAGGCCACTCTATGACCATGATAGCTCAAGAACAAGACCTCTCTGTAGTCACGTCCAGACTTAGACAAAAACAAGAACATTATCCAAGCCACAAAAATGACCAAACATCTCCCTGTCTTAGCTAATACAGTGACTGCAGCTTCTTTAACAATCACAGCTCTTGCCCTGTTTCATTCCTCCCACCTTCTAATAAGATTTATTGAGGAACTCAAATGTAGAATTCCCCAGCTTTCTGACAGCATCCGACCAAGAGCCAAGCCTCACTTCCTTGACCTTTCCCCAGATTAGCAAATGTAAACCCCAGTCCTTTCTAACGTCCTTTTCCTGGAGGCTCCAGGTTCCACCACTGTGGGCATTCTCCTTGCTGAAATGCATCCATAACCCTATTTTGTTCAACTGAAAGTATTTGTTGGTAGTCTTTAGCTAGAGGACATTGACAGAACAACATACTAGTCCGTGGGTTTTTTTAAACTACAAACTCCTATATTTTGGATTCTAAGTGCATTTTGTGATAGTTTATGGTATGCTATTTTAGCATCAGATTTCCTTTCCTCAGGCAAACTGCCCCACCCTCCACCCTGCCGGCTGACTAGATTCTTCAGTTCTGGGGCATGTAACATCTTCCTGCATCCATACTCCTCCCTTACCTAGCTTATAACAGAATCCAGGGGAGGTGAAACCACCCTCTTCCAAAGCCTTCCACAGTACCTATCCAGACCTGACCCCTCCCTCCTCAGCACTCTTACTGAGCTCGGTTTTAATAAATTACCCACAGGGCTCTTGATTTCTCACCCCTTATATATTTCCACAAACATATATAGCTGTAAACTCCCTAAAGTCAAGGACTGAGCCTTGAAAACTTGGTTATCTCTGTAGTGGCTGCTCCAGTTAAAAATGCCCAGGCAGCATTACGATTAGCAGATGTAATGTTGTGGGAGCACGGGGAGGGCTGTACAACTCAGAGAAGACAAGTAATGATTCTATAGCATCTCACTACGCTGATGGACAGTGACTGTAATGGGGTTGGTGGGGGGGACCTGATGAAGGGGTAGTTTAATAACCATAATATTGCACGTGTAATTGTAGATTAATGATAATAATAAAATAAATTATATTAAAAAAAAACAAATGAAAAAAAAATGCCCAGGCAAGTTCAGGTCTTCCCCAAGCATCAGGGGCCAGGGATCCCTGATGTCACGAGAAGGTATGGTTTAAGAAGGAGTGGAGCACCTGAGTCATATTAAGGAACATGAGAATGGGTCTTGCCCTGCCAGATTCCTGGGGAACATAGGTGGCAGGGGGCTGGGAGCTCTCTGTAAGGATCCCTAGGGCAGAGAGAGTACTTGGCTTGTGTACTCTGTGGTGAGAGTCGGGGTGAATTTGAATTTGCTATCATCATGAACAGCTTTGTGTATTACATCACTGTCCCAGATAGGAAACTTATCAGCGTAATCAAAGACAAAAAAAGGTAGGGCGGCCCTGAGCTTTGAACGTGTGGTACACACACACACGCACACACACACTTGATATCCAATCTAGTGGTTTTTAAAGAGTGTTCCTTGGAGGTACCCCAGTTGGGGAGAGGAGGCTGAGTGAGCCCCACTCCAAATTCCCTCATTCTGATTCAACCAGAGCAGTTTTAATTGTCATCTTTTGTGTTTGGGGATTCTGCTAAGATTTAATTTGTAAAGGAGTTTACAACGTGTAAACAACACCATGGAGACGAAATCAGCCAAATCCAGACTATGGAAGCCGCTGTAGAATAAACAACCTGGTTTCTTCAGCAAATTGTAAGAAAAAAAAAGGGAGGTGGAAACTACGAAATAAAAGACACTTAAGAGCCACATCAACCAAATTCAATGTGAGGACCTTGTTTAGATTCTGATTTGAATAAATCAGTGTATGACACAACTGGGAAAATCGGAACATTGGATGTTTGGGGATATTAAGGAGCTATTTATTTTAGTTGTGATAATGGTATTTTGGTTATGTTCACAAAGAGTCCTTTACTTTTAGAGATGAATACTGAAATATCTATAGATTAAATGGTACAATACCTAAAATTTGTTTTAAAATCATCCAGTATAGGAGGTGTAGTGGAGGAAAAGTGGGTATAGACAAATTATGTTGATGATTGTGGAAGCTGGCTGATGGGTACATAAGGGCTCATAGTATTATTCTTTCTGCCTTTTTAAATGTTCAAACATTTTCACAAACATAAAAAGCTTTTTTTTTTGCTTTGTAATCAGTGTATTAAGGAAACATTCATACATTTCAAGAATTGCTTAAATCCTGATATCCAGATTTAAGCTTGTGAACATGACTTTTGAACATACAGTTAAAGCTATTCATTGTAATTTGCTATACTACCAGCATTACAGTTACTTTGGAGCTTAAGTTAAATGGTTTAAAGGAAGCCTGGAACATACCTAAATACCTTCTGATCTCATACATGCAGTTCCCCATATAAATGTCTTATCACTAACTTCTATGGTACTCTGCTCCAGAAGTCACTTCTTGAGGCTTACTGTGGTCCAGAGGAAAAAATATGTAACCAGGACTGGTATAATTAAATGTATTTAAAGAAAAAAAAAGATGGCGCAAAAGGGAATGCAGTGCTACAAGTGCAAGCCCACAAGAAGCAGCTTATTATGATAAACTCCTTCTTTAGAAAGGTATCATTTCCTGTCACTGATACCACAGGCTAAATTATATAGCATGCCATCTTCACAGTTGAGGCAAGAGAATGCAGAAGCATCACAATGAAAAATCTCACTCAGTGTAACTACTATTAGAGACCAACACTTCTCTACAAATTCAGTTATTTGATTGCCAGTTAAATACAATTTTAACTTTCAAAGCTTAACAATTAAGGGTCACACACTGAAATCAGTACATACACCTAGCATTTCATTCTAAGAAATTTCTTGTACACATCTGAAATCAATTACAAGATACAACCTAACAAATACTAGGGGAGATTTTTTTAAAAGTAGTTTTTTACAGGTATTAAATTTATCTTGCACACTTAAGTCATACATACAGGGCAAAGCCAGCTTTTGTATTTGAGTTTATTCTTCATTTAACTTTTAATAAAACACTACGATAGTTGAGTATTAAAACAATATCAAGTAGTGAGCTATGGTTATAGTCCTTCAATCATTCAGTACTGCATATAAAACACCAGCAGTGAGTGTCATATTCACTGGCCCCATTATGAGGTCTGACACTGAGCACCACCCCTAGGATGATGATCGTCATCCTCATATGCTTCTCCATTGTAATGGCGCCGTCTTTCCTGATTTGGATCAAAGTCCACCAGTTCTACCTGGTCCATTTCATCAGTCTCTTCTACTTCCTTCCTCTCAGGGAGGAGTTTTTCCAACAAAGAGAGTTTATCCGGTGAAAGAAAGCCATTCTCAAGAAAGTTTACCTTAAATTCGATGATTAGGCGACCCTTTTCATATGGTCTACGATAAACTGGCATGCCTTCATTTAGCACACACTTAATATCTCCGTGCTTGACAATCTGACCCGGATGAGAGGTGATGACTATGGTTCGGTTGTCAAGAGTAGATATTGGCTTTTGGAAGCCACACAATGCTTCACCCAGCTGTATGTCCATACACATGAAAAGGTCTTCTCCCCGTCGAGTAAAAACAGCATGGTCCTTCTGATCTAAAACAGTGATAATATCCCCAGGCTCCAGTCCTGGTTCTTGGTCTCTTTCACCATGGAATGTTATCTTCTGGCCATCTTTCATGCCTTTGTCAATGTGAACTTCTAGAATCTTCTTCTCTCGAACTATCTTCCTTCCATTGCAGCTTTTACATCTATCTTTGGGACTGATCCGTTCCCCGTGGCCCTGGCATTCCATGCACACAGACTGAATTTGCTGAACCATTCCAGGCCCTATCTGATGAATTCTTATTTGCATTCCAGTGCCTCGGCAATTGGGACAGCATTCTACTGCTCCTTTCTTACCACCTCGGCCTTCACATTTGTCACAAATCACATTCTTTTGCAGAGCTAGTTTTCTTGTTGCACCATTATATAAGTCTTCTAAGGTTACTGAGAGTTGATGCACAACGTTTTTACCTCTCCTTTCTCTCTGCATCCTTCCTCCTCCTCCAAAAAACATATCAAAGATGTCCATGGGGGAGCCAAAACCACCACCTGCTCCACCTTCTTTAATTGCCTGTTCTCCTTTGTCATATAATTCCCTTTTCTTTGCATCAGAGAGCACTTCGTAAGCTTGAGAAATCTGTTTAAACTTCTCTCCTTCATTTGGATTCTTATCAGAGTGGTACTTCAAAGCCAGTTTCCTGTAAGCCTTTTTCAATTCTTCCTGAGTGACATTGGGTTTGACCCCCAAAACATCATAGTAAGTGGTTTCTTTCACCATTTTCTACAACCGGTAAGCAGGCCGGGGCCGGTGTGGGGGTAACGGGAAGGAGCGCGTTGCTGTGCGCAGCTCGAGTAGCCACCACCTCTCCAGCTCTCACCGAGCATTCTGGAAAGTTGAAACATAAGTTAAAGGTGACTATATAAAGATTTGGAATTATAACTTTATTTTTTAAAGTAACAGCTATGAAGATATAGCTCACATAACCATACAATTCACCAGTTTAAAACTGTACTGTGCAGTGGTTATTAGTATATTCACAGAATTGTTACAACCAGTATCACAAACAAATTTGGAAGATTTTCATCACCCCGAAAAGAAGCCCCCAGTCCACTTTCCTCAACCCCTGCAGCCCTGGCACCACTCCTCTACTTTCTGTCTCTTTGGACTTGCCTATTCTGGACATTTCACACAAATGGAATCACACAACATATGGTCATCAAGGTTTTCAAGTTTAACTTTGTTTTAAACTTTTCTGGTCTTGGTAAGAAAGGCCCATCTTGTAAATTCACTACTCTGTCTATGGATTTTTAAATAAAGACTTGAAAGAGGTTTAAACAAATGGGGGGAGAGGGGAAGGTAATCTAACTGTTTTAAAAGAGAAAGGCTAAAACTACTTCTCTAGTCCAACCTCTCACAGTGCATTTAAGGAAACAGGGACCCAGAGAGGAAAATGACTTCCCCAAATGCACCCATCCTGTTAAAGGCAGAGCTAGGGCTCACACCCAGACCTGCTGAGCTTTGGCTCCATCCTCTTTTCGTGTTGCTGAGATACCTTCTGACCTCACACACATACACGTAGCTTTTCCCACTACAGCTCATAAACACGTGACCCACAAAGTATCACTGGAGGTGCATCTTGACGATCAGCATAAAGGGGCTGCTCCATCTCAGAGCTCAGCCTTTCTGCTGCCCTACCCTGAAAGGCAGCTACCCAGGGGAGAATCAGTTTTAGCATCAACTCCGAGAATTTCTATCTCAGAGGGGCTCAGGAATGGCAATCTTGTGAGAAGCTGGAGGAAGTTATTTGCATAGTGGGAACAATTTTTACTTATTTTCAATGTTTTTTTTGGAGTGGCTGGTGGTGGGTGTGTGCAGAGGGGGAGCCTGGTAGAGAACATGGGGGAGAGAGAGGAGTAAAGCCTTTGGGGCTGCCATTGGAAGGAAGCTGGTTAAGGGTTAAGGGGATGTACAGGCACCTCACTGATGCCTCCAGAACTGAGTCCAGAAGAGACTGAGGGTGGGAACAGAGGAAGTTGAGGCAGTCTGATCTTACAGCTGTTCCTGGAACTCCCCGAAACCATACTTATGGGCAGCTCAGAGAGGCTGTCAGGTTGCTAAGAAAGGAGGGCAAATTCTACAGACAGAACATTATCTGAGGGCTGAGGGTGAGGCCTGGGGGACGGCAGGGGAGGAAGAAACTTCCAGAGAGCCTGGGAGAGGAGCATAACCAGCTGATGATAGCACCTGGATAGCTCTCTACTGCAGAGGTTCCCTTAGGTGATTCCTGATCCAGAAGTAGGTAGAGGACAGTGCAGACCTTAGCCCCCTCAGCTGAGAGTCCTGAGCCAAGTAACATGGACTTGGATGTCACAGGATTTGACGGGAGGCATAGGGGCTAGGCTACATTCTCAAAATACCCTCCTTTCTCCTGTCTATAGTGGGCATGGGAAATACCAGAGACATCTTAACGATCTGCTTCTTTGGGTTTGGGGAAGACTTTTAAATGTCCTCTATAATAGGGAAAATATCCCTGGGTGGGGCAGCAACAACAGTGAATTAGCGTAAAGCGCCGATGGAACAAGACCCAATGCGTGCTCTAGAGAAGCTGGGCTTGGCAAGGTGAAGGGACCTAAAGATAAATTCTGGGGTGCTCTCATTTCTGCCCAAGATCAGCCTTAATTCAGTCCCTGAACCCCAGGAGGGCTTATTTGGGCTGTCTTGGTTCCTGAGTGATCTGTGGACTATCCAAGCTGTGTATATCCCATGGGTCTGTCTATTGGAGAGGCTCCTTAAGCAAGGGCTCTGAGGGGCAGGGCTGGTAGGCAGTTATGTGGCTCATCTTAACTTTAGATTGCCCTCCAGCTCTCTAATCCCACGGTCCGAGGCCCAGTCTTCTAGCCTGGACTTTAATCAGGTGACGTAAATGGTGCGTTGGCATCAATAGGTGTCAACCTGGAACTGGACCTGTGTCTGATTCATCCAGGAAGCTGAGCCCAGGTAGCAGAACAAACACCCCTAAGCAGCTTCTGCCAGGCATCGGGTGAGAGGTTGTCTGGCCAAACAGACAGTGACTTTGTTTGCTTTGTTCTTCTCCCCTCTCTCATCCCCACCTGGCAGACTCCCTCATCCCTTTCTCTCAGCCCACCTCTGGGTCAGGAGCTGTGTTTTTTCCAGATGAGGTGAGAAGGCTTTTTTATTTACTTATTTTTGGGGGGTGAAGGTGATTCCTGAGGTAGAGGCTTGGGTGTTAGAGCAGATGGTAAAGGGGTACAGCAGGAGCTTCTGGAAGGGGGAGTCAGAGTGGTTTGGATGAGAATTGGATGGAACAAAGAAGTCAGAGATCTTTGAGGCCACCCCCCACCCTCACCCCGGTGCCCCCATGCCACCTGTCTGGAGTTTAGGCAGATACTGCTCTTCTGGAGACAATTCCGGCGTGACCTCATTTCCTGAGTTCGTGGCCAGTTTGTTATTTTTGACACTCTTTTGTGGATAGTCAAGACCATTAAATTTTGCTTCACATCGCCTTCCCCGTCCCTAATACGAATGCAAATCAGCGTGGGAATCCCCTAGCGGAGGAAGCAACAGTGCAGCTTTAAGAGAAAGAGAAGGGAGGAAGAGGGCGCTGACTCAGATCCTCCTACCATTGGCTGCTGTTGGGGATCCCACCTCAGGGATTGGCCTTAACAGAGTCCGCCTCCTCTTGTGATTGGCTCATCCATGGACATATAAGGTGGCTGTGCCGGCCTCCTTTTCATTTGGAGGGAGCCAGGGAATTCGGCTGAATTCGTTCGCTGAGACGCACCTGGCGCAATCCTTTCCTCTGAATCCGAGTCCAAGTTCCGCGGAGGCTACAGCCATGAAAGAGAGACGGCCCCCCCAGCCAGTCGTGGCCAGATGTAAGCTCGTCCTGGTGGGGGACGTGCAGTGTGGGAAGACGGCGATGTTACAGGTGTTAGCGAAGGACTGCTATCCCGAGGTGAGCGGCCTGCCCGCTGGCCAGCGTTCCTCCTCGTCCGCCCACCCGGGGGTAGATTCCCACCTGCCCAGGAGAGCTGTCGCCTCATCCCCACTCCATCCCCTGCCGCTTTCTGGCTGGACGACCGTCCTGCCTTAGTTTCTCCTGGGACCTGTTCCACTTCTGCCGCCCCGCTGGCTCCTCCTCACCTCTTCACCCATAGGCCCTGATCAAATCCCCTCCTACATCCCTCATCCTGGAGTCTACTCTTGGGAGTATCTGAGAATCTGGCGTTTCTTCTCCACGTAATACCTGCCTGTCTCCTCACCCCATTCTCAGAGGTTGTAGGGGCTCATCCCCAGACAGGTTTCTGCTGCCCTGCTGGTCCAAGAGGCTTGTGGGAGATTAAGAGTTAGGACTGGATTGTGGCTCTGAAATTGGGAAACAGGCAAATGTGGAGACAAGAGAAATTTGTGTGTGTGTTTGTGTGTTCCTGAACATCTAGGATATGTGGGGGCTTGTCCCTGGCTGGAAGTCATTCAGACTTCTTACTATGATGGAGCAAAGTCCCTGTGCCTTTACATTCCCCTCCCTCCTGTCCCATGTGGTCTCTCTCCTGCCCCAGGTATCCCCTCCTCTGGCCTCTTGCCTCCTGCCACTTTTGTGTCTCACTAGTATGAGTAGTGAGCCTGACCTAATGGGAGGATTACAAGGGTCAGGGCGCCCAGGTTGTGCATAGTTCCTCTTTCTTCACAGACGTATGTGCCCACTGTATTTGAGAATTACACAGCCTGCTTGGAGACTGAGGAACAGAGAGTGGAGCTCAGTCTCTGGGACACCTCAGGTAAGACTGCTGGCCCCAGATGCCCCCTTCCCACTGCCACTGGTCTGCTGCAGCCGCCGTCTTTTAGAAGTTGTTTCCCTCTCTGATGGGGAGAAGGAATATGGTGCTTGCCAGGAAAGCAAAGAAAGGAACCTGGAAATTCCTGGGTTGGGGGGTGGGGTGAGGTTTGGTCAACTCAGCTGGATGATCCAGGGGTGCAGAGTGGGTGAGCCCCAGAAGCCACCCACTTCTTTCAGTCCAGCTCCATCCTTCAGAGGACTGGGTTGCTGAGCAAATACCAGAGGGACACAGTTAGACAGGGCTTCTCCACTTCCACTCCCTGCTACCCAGCACACACGCACACAACCCTCACTGCCCCAGAGCAAAGCCGAGCAGTAAGAGGCTGGAGGCAGTTGCTGTTGAGGCAGGGAGACAAGACTGCTTTGGGGGGAATCTTGCTCCTGACTCCGTTTTCTCTCCTGCATTCCATCTTGGGCCACTGCTGTCTGCCTGCCGCAGCTCAGCTCCACTCGTCACACGCTGCGGCTCAGCGGGGAAGTGATGCATCATCGATGTTTTGGGGGGTGGGGGAGATGGCCTCATATGGGGCATGGTCACCTTATGTATAGCGGGAGCTATAGGTTTTGACCATTTTTTCCCATACTGGGCCGAGGTAGAAGATGCTCTTTCTTTCTGGAATGTACAAAGCAATATTTTTTCCAGCTCTCAACCCCAAACCCTCAGTGCTAGGCTGTTCTTGCTTTGATTCTGACCCCCTCTTGTTATATCTTTTACTCCAGTCCTTTTTTAATAGACTGGGCTCAAGAGTCATAATTAAAGACTAAAAACCAGGAATGGCAGAAAGAAAATACAATCTAATTCCTCTAAAAATGCATATTCAGGCTGAGTTTAAAGAGGGACTATAAATCACTAGGGGTTTCCTGTTACATATAATAAATATGCCACCTTTCTCCTCCAAAGAGCAGTTGTTCCCATGCTCCAATTTTGAGGTCTGAAAAGATTGGGGGTAGGGGATGGATAAACAGAAAATGAGACTTCCCCTTGTTCCCTCCCCCCCAAAACAAAGCCAAACAAAAATTTCTCAACCTGGTATGCCTTCCTCCGGTGCAGTTCCAGGGCTTGGGAGGCAGGGTTCTGGTTATCCTGGGCTGTGCTGTGCTAGCTGGATCAGACTGGAATGCAGCTTAGCTGCATGATGTGGGGTTTTTGTCTGCTGTACCCTGCTCACTTCTCAGTCTTCCCGGAATCTTGCTGCAGGTATCTCTTTTTTACTACCACTGCCCCCAAACACCCCCTTCTCATTCCCTTCCACAGTCAGAACGCAGCCCTCGAATCCCAATCCTAATAATGGAAAATCAACAGGGTGGTCTCTTCCCCATGTCACATCCCCACCCCCCAGTTTCCGGAAGGGTGCAGGCTAATCAGCCATCCTCAAACTCCCTTTCAATCAGGTGCCCACAAGGAAGGAGGACGTGGCAGGGGTGTGTGGGATGGGGCTACCTAACATGGGGCCAGGGCCGAGTCCCATTCTTCACTTGCTGCTTCTAGGGGAGGGGATGGCTTGGAGTCAGAGGGAGGCCCTCCCCTCCACTCCTCTCCACTCTCCACCCCTCCCCTCCCCCGCTGCAGGGCTCCTTTTGCTTAGTGCTGTGTGCTGAGACCCCACCTCAGAGAGGGGAGAGGGGCGGACTGCTGGAGGAGCAGATAGCCCAACGCCCCCTTACTCCTTTTTTTTAAACAACCCCCCCCGCCCACCAAGCTTGGATTCCCCCCAGTTTCCATGGTGATTGTGGTGCAGGGAGAGGGGCTGCTTGCTATTCTGAGCACGGATTGTCTGGTTCCAAATCTGCTACTGTTCCTTCCCTGGGATGGACAAGGGCAGGCTCAGCTCCTAGCGTTATCTCACATTGGACCACCTGGGTCTGCACTGCCTATCCCCGTCCCAGTGAAGGACCCTTACCAGTCAAGCCTCTAAGTCTTCAGCTCCTAGTGCTGCTGTCTTTGAGACTGCCTCCCTGCGATCTTGGGGGTAGGGGCTGCAGCTTTTTGGGTGGAGGAGGAGTGGGGAGAACAACGAATCCTTGGTGTTCTCCCTCCCCTGCCAGTCTCTAGAGTTCTGACCCCATGGCAAAGAAGCAGGGCAGCCGGTTATATAATAGGCAGGTTTGTTTCTTCACTGGGGAGGCCCAGGAGCAGAGGTTGGACAGCAGATAGACTCTAGAAAAGACCTTGAAAATAAGCCCAATCTCTCCTCAGGGATGGGAGCAGCTTCCTCTGGGCCTCAAAACTGGTAGGCCTTAAATTAAGGCCACTGAAGGAGACCAGACAGGTCCCAACTCTGCTCTACTCGCCCCCATTTATTTTGCCTCCTTTCTATTTTTTAGGGCTGAGGAAGATGATATTCTTGCACTGCCCCTGGTCAGGTCCCAAGCTTCCAGGCTATAGCACATTCCCCTGGAAGATGGGTGGGGCCAGCTAACCTAAGGGACCAAGAATGGTATTCCCGGGGCCCTTTGGGCTTAGGCATATAGGTGAGAGAATATGCCATGCCTCACAATCAGCTCTTTCTCCCTGATACCAGGATCTCCCTATTATGACAATGTCCGTCCACTCTGCTACAGTGATTCAGATGCAGTATTACTATGTTTTGATATCAGCCGTCCAGAGACAGTGGACAGTGCACTCAAGAAGGTAAGTCTGGATAAACTCTACAATCTGTAGTTCAGCTTGAGAACAAAAGGAGTCTTGGAGACTTTGTCATCTAACGTCTTCTAGCACAACAGGAAGAAACTGAGGCCCAGGAAGGGAGAGATTTGCTTGAGGCCACACCATTGGCTACAGCCCTGGGACTAGAACCCAGTTCTCCTGCCGCCTGCCTCCTGCCTTTGCCACTATCTTATACTTCTCTTGCCCAGCAAGAAAACTCAGGAAGTGAAGGATTGAGAGTCAGAGAACCTTTTAGTGTTATGGTTGAAGGTCAGGGATGGGGACTTTTGAAAGTAGCTTCTGTAGACCTTGATCCCAGGCCCACTGGGATGGGGCAAGCCAGGAAAGCTTGAGTGGAACTGCTGGTGGGAGATGCCTTGGGCTGGGTGGCAAGATCTGCCTGTACTGAGGAGTCCCAGGATACCTTGTGGAACAATCCTAGTTTCCCAGCAGACTCTGGGATTATCTCCTTCCCTTGAGAAGAGACAGGCTGGCTTCCTCCTGGCTTTCTGGAGTTATGAAGCCCTTTGACTTGGTTCAGGAGGCAGATCCATACCCCACATGTTCAGCAGAGAATGAGGAGGAGACTGGCCCCTGTGCTTTCTCTGGCGACTGGGCTGTTGAATGAGGGGACAGGCTCTTGGGTCACACTCCTGTGGCCCCAAAGTCCTCACGGACAGGCAGATGATGTAATGATGATGCTGTGTGTGGCGGTGATGCTGATTCAGAGGGAGGGCAGGGCTGTTCAGAGTGATAAGCTGGATGCTGTGTGTAATGTTGCCAACGGGGCTTCTTCAGGTATCTGTCAGCCCTTGACTCTCCTTCCTTCCTCCTTCCCCATCTTGCCATGGCTCTTCAGTGGAGGACTGAAATCCTAGATTATTGTCCCAGCACCCGTGTTTTGCTTATTGGCTGTAAGACAGACCTGCGAACAGACCTGAGCACTCTGCTAGAGCTGTCCCACCAGCAACAGGCGCCCATCTCCTATGAGCAGGTGTGTGCATGTGTGGGTGTGCATGTGTGTGTTGGGGGGTAGTGTGGGGAAGGCTTCAGCAGAGGACTTGAAATGTGGCCCTTGCTGAAACCTCTGTCATCACGGCAAGTGAGAATTGGTATTCTGGGGGCCACTGATAATTAGGAAGCTAGTCACCTGGATAGAGGTGGTGAACCTATTTACCCCAATTTATGCTATAGGTTGGCAGATGAGCCATTCCTGTGCGCACCAGTGTTTCTCAGATTGCTTTTTCTGGACCACCTGCATTAGAATCACTGGAGGTGCTTTTCAGAATTCCTGACTCCAGATCACTAGAGTCACTCCAGGAGACAGATATGGGAATTGCATTTTTAATGAAATCCCTGGGTAATTTCTTATGCACATGGGAGTATAAGGATTATTTATTTTAAACCAGTGTTTCACATTAGAATCATCTGGGGAGCTCTTAAAAATACTAATGCCTAGGCCCTACCCCAGAAATTCTCATTTGGTCTGGTATCAATACGGTTTTAAAAGTGTTCCAGGTGATTCTAAGGTGCAGTCAAGCTTCACCTTCAGAAGATAATCAGCAGAGGGTGGTGGTGGGAGATTGGGAATTGGGTCCCATTGGGAGTAGCCGTGGGGAGTAACCATTAACCATAGAAAGCAGTGCTTCAGAGCCTCTGGGGACCACTGCACTGATGACCTCCTGTTCCCACCCTGTCCTGCACAGGGTTGTGCAATAGCCAAGCAGCTGGGGGCAGAAATCTACCTGGAAGGCTCGGCTTTCACCTCAGAAAAGAGTATCCACAGCATCTTCCGGACGGCGTCCATGGTGTGTCTGAACAAGCCCAGCCAAATGCCCCCAAAGAGCCCGGTCCGAAGCCTCTCCAAGCGACTGCTCCACCTCCCAAGTCGTTCCGAACTCATCTCTTCTACCTTCAAGAAGGAAAAGGCCAAAAGCTGTTCCATTATGTGAAGTGGGGGTTGGAGAGGGGAGACAACCTCCCACTTCCTCCCTTGGGTTGCAGAAGCATGGGGAGAGGGAGGCTGAGACAATTTAGGACAGTGGACATGAGTTTTTCAGACGGCCATGGTGAGGGCTTGGAAGGAGACAGGAATGGGGCAAGGAAAGAGCCAGGCCCGGCTTGAGGACCTGACACCGAGAGAACCATCACACCCCAAGCCAGGCACTAGGTCATGGTGGGGCAGCTGCCCTGGTGCCCCCTGCTCCAGAGGAAGGAAAGGTGTGGGGGTGTGGGGGACATGCTGGCCTCATGGGCTTAGGGGCCTACAGGAGCCTCACCTTCAGCATCATGCCTCTTCCACACAGCGCTTCCATGTGGGTCGGGACGGGAGGAGTCCCTGAGCCCTTCCCTTCCCCTCTGAGGAGGCCACAGAGGAGTGGGAAGTGGGGAAGCCAAGGGGAAGCTCCCTTGGGAGCTGAGCCCAGGTGCTTCATACTTGAAATCAGAAGGGCAGGAGCTGGTCAGGGCCAATGAGAAGGAAACCTCATCTTTGCATAGCCCATGCCTCATCGAGAGGTGACGTCATACATTCACATGCTTCTCACCGGCGTCCCCAGGGTCCAAGGGAGAAGCCCCAGACCCCCTTCTCTTGCAGTGTGAGGGTGGGGGTGCTGCAGGGGGCAGGG
Organism: Smutsia gigantea; assembly: GCA_032199065.1. Classification (NCBI taxonomy): domain Eukaryota; kingdom Metazoa; phylum Chordata; class Mammalia; order Pholidota; family Manidae; genus Smutsia; species Smutsia gigantea. Next base: position 171,781 of record JAVSCE010007883.1, on the reverse strand, counting down.
CTGGGTGGGGGTCACCAGACTTCCTCTGCCCTTAGGGCAGCACAGCTGGTATTTGTTTTATAGACTCTTGTCTTTGGAATTCAGGGGGAAGGGGGAATGTTTCAATCTGTTACATGTTCTGTGTTTAAAGAAGAAAAACTATTTATTAATGAAAAATATAACACATGTAAAGAAGTTGGCTCTGTTTTCTTAGTTTCTTTCTCTGTTTCCTCTGGTCTTTGATAAGGAGGAAATAGCTGTCCTGGGGCCCTTTCTGTAGGTGCAGAGAGACTGCCTCCACTGTTCCCTGGTACCTCCAACAAGGATCTCCTCCCTCTCCCCTACATGCCACCCCAGCCCAACCCTGCCCAGTCCTGTGAAGCCAGTGAAGGTCTGAGCCCTAGAGCAGGGTTTCTCAACCTTGGAACAAGTGACATTTTGGACTAGGTAACGCACTGCTGTGGGGGCTGCCTTATGCATTGAGGGTGTTTAACAGCGTCCTGGGCTTCTCTGTGTTAGATGTCAGTAGCACCCCTTAGTTGTCACAACCAAAAACATCTCCAGATGCTGCTAAATGTCCTGTGGGACAAAATCAGTCCTGGTTAAGAAGCATTGCCCTAGAGAGTCTAGAAGAGAGAGACGAGGTTCTGCAAAATCATCAGTAGAGGATTCATACTGCTGAGATCTTAACCTCTTCAGAAGGGGAACAGACTGAAGCCAAGGTTGGGGGAAGGTTCCTGCAGTTCTGGTCTCTGAGTTCAAGGAGAGGTGATGTCTTCTGCTTTCTTGTCCTTCCAACTCCACTGCCTCTTGATGGCAGTTCAGGGGCCTTATCATCTCTTCTCTTCAGTGACGTACACCTCTTTCCAGGTTTCACAGTGTGCTGGAAGCAAAAAGTTGCTGTGTATTGAGCATTTAACTGTTTGCTCAGCACTGTGCTGACAGTGTTACCTACATTATCCCACTTAACCTCGTGAATGATAATAGCTAACATTTATTATATGTTTACTACGGGTCAGGGAAGATTATGAGTTCTTTATATGTTACTCCTGTGATAACACCATGGGGTACTACCTACTTTACAGATGAGGAAACTGAGGTTCAGAGAAATTAGTTAATGTGCCCAAGGTCACATGGCTAGAAAGTGATAGAACCTGGATACAAATCCAGGCAACCTGGCTTCAGAACACACACTTTTCACTGCTGTGCTATCTTGTCGTTTGAAACCATGTCAGATTATTACCCCTATATTATAAATGAAGAAATAGATAAGCCAGAGATGCCATATAACTTGCCCTAGATCATATTGCTAGTAAGTAATGGAGTCAGGATTGAAGTAATGGAGTCTCAATGTTAATTACAGTTCCATGGGCCCCTTACTGCTAGCCAGATTGTACCCATATAGGAGACTATCTATGGTCTTTACTAGAAAGTAGTCCCTCTTTTTCCATCTCCCAAGATGTGTGGGTGAACTAGCAGGTTAGGACAAACTATGCAAGCACCCTTTAAACGCAGTGTCTTAACACGTGTCATGAGACAGGTGTGCACAACTACTGGGGGAACTCTAGAACTATGAACTTGGACAAGCTTTCTGGGTCTCAATTTACTCATCTTTAAAGAAGGTGAAGAATGGTAGCTGGGAAATGGGGAAAGAGCATGGACTCTGAAGTTGAATGAACCTGCAGTTGAATCTTGGTTTATTCTTTTAACTATGTGGCCTTGAAGACATAATTAATCAGTGAAATGGAGGTAATACCCGTCTCATACTTTTATGAGAATTAAGTAAAATAAGCAATGTAGGGTAAGTGTCCAGCATGAGTTGGGAACTTAATATTCTCAGTAAATAGCTGCAGCTCTGAAGTCTACATCTTTGGTCTGATTGTTAGCTGGGGTTCTGTTCTGTGATTGGAGAGCCCTCTAGTGTTCACTGGTTTAGAATGTCTCAGATATCCTTTCCCTTCAGTTCTCTCTCTGGGGTAGAAGTGGGCAGGCAAACGCTGCAGAGTTCTAAGGGCAGAAGTGTGCTTCTCCCAGGGTTACTTTGGGCTATTGTGCACAATGCTCAGGGCTTTAGGATTTTTTTTGGTCTATCCTGAGACTGCTTGAGGGGAACTGAACACATATTCAGTGAGAAAAGCCAGACCTACTGCCATGTGGGATTGAAAAAAAACGCTTATGATGGGAAAATGGGAAGGAAGGAGGCATTAGACACTTCCTGGCATATATCTAAACCATCCAAAAAGTTATGTTTTTGATTTGTTCATTTGTTTGCTTTTTAGAGGAGTGTGTGTGTGTGTGTGTGTGTGTGTGTGTGAATTATGAACCATAAGGCCAAAGAAAAAGTGAATATACAATTTGGGGTAAAAAAATCTCAGTGGAGGACTGAAGAGGAGGGACTAGGAAGAAGAAAAGCAAAAAATATGAAAATAGCCCAACAACTGGCCAGATTCCAAAGGGCAAGAAAATGAGGAAGCTAGGGTCCTATCCAGAATGTTGAGAAAACAAGTGCCACAGCGTAGGCAATACCGTCCTTCCAGGAGGCCTCTGAAATCCATTGTGTGGGCTCAGTTTGAGTTGTCACAGTAACTTTGGATTGTTACTGCAGGACCAGGTTGCTGAAATGTCCCTAAACGGGATAGTCCCCCACAATGAAGTATCCCACCCTCATTGCTAAATACTAGGCTACTCCTGTTACCTTTAGTTTGTCCACTTGTAAAATGGGGCTAATAATCCGTCTCACAGGTTTTTGTTTTTGTTTTTGTAAAAACGCTTTTCTATAAATGGTAAAAGCATTTGTTGTTGTTACTGCAGTTGTTAGTTGCAGTTATGTGCTATTGATATCTAAGGAGGACGTTAAACCCCTCCGTTGAAAGCCACAGGCCATGATAGTCGTTTACTGCAGTTTCTGGGAAGACCAGCATATGCTAGGAAGACTCCGCTGCGAACCTTCCAGTGAGCCGAGCCACGGAAAAGTGTCCTGTAGATTCAAATGTTTGGTGAACCACATTGCCCAGCAGACCCCGCGGCCCGAAGCCGGCGCTCTTGCCGTGCATTCTGGGATGAATAGTTCATAGGCCTTCGTTGTTGCCCTGCACTGCCCAGCACCAGGAACTCGCCTTCCCAGCGTGCCGCGCGGCCAGGGGTTCGCCTCGGCGACCAGGAAACGGGAAAGATGGCGGCTGCTCGGCGACGTTAAGGCCGCGTTGGGCGGCTCAGACCTTGAGTGGTGAGTTCTGGGCGACAGAGGCGGTTCACACGAGTTTGCAGAGAGGGCGAGAGTGCGGGTACCGCGGTGGCTGCTGACTCCGGACCTAGCCGTGGAGGAAAGCCTCAGGGAAGGGGCACGAGCCCGGAAAGCTCTGGCGGGCAGGAGCTAAGGGGCGCGGGCCCCAGTGGGGGAGTGCTGGCTGCTGGGGGTACCGACCACCTGGACAATGTTTTTGCTCATGGGCACAGCACCTATGATACCCCAAGTCTGACCTTATTCCTTCATGTTAAGAGTATTCCTTCCTTTAGCCAAACTGGAACTCTGGCTTTTCTCCCAGAACCAAGTCATGCTTTCCCGCCGCTGCGCCTCCTGTATTCTTAATTTTGCCGGGAATGACTTTTTTTCCCGTACCCTCAATTACCTGTCTTCAGATTTTACCTATACTTAAATGCTCAAAGCTACTTATTGTAAAGATCTTTACAAGTCTCCTCTTACAAACGAAAGGAAACTTTTTATTTGAACTCCTGTAATACTTTATCTGAGCCTTCATCCTGGTATGTGCCTCATACCCTGTGATGTTCTGTAAGCTTTCCCAGGACAGGTTCTTCCCTGTTTCCTTTTGTAACTCACACAGTGCCTAGCACGGTGCCTCGCATATAGTGAATGCTTGATAAATAATAGTTTAATTAAAAAAAGAAACTGCCCCTGCGCAACAAGAACTGAGGAACTCAAAAATCTGGAGGTTTGCATGGAAGGCTGCTGGGAAGCAGTGGCCAGGCTGGGCCTGGTTATCTGGCCCTTGTGATAAGTATAACCTATAATTTGCCTTTATTTACCGTCTTCGTATTTTCAGCTCTCATTCTCTTCTAAACTCAACTCCACTCAGGCTTCTACTCTTTCCATGCCATCCAAACATCTCTTGTCAAAATCACCAGTCATCTCCATTTTTCCAAATGCAAGGGTCACTGCCCTAACTCCTAGTCATTCTCCACTTGACACAATTAACCAGTCCCTCCTTGAAAACACATTTTTTGGCTTTTGTAATGCCATACTTTACTTTTTTTCCCTCTTTCTTCTCACTGGCTTTAGCCTTTTTATTGTCTTTTCCTCTGGCTTTCCCAATGCCTGACCTCTAAATTTATAGTGTTTCAGAACTCAATCCTGGGTCCTCTTCTATTTTCTTTATTATACTACCTGCATAGGTAATATTATTTAGTGTCTCATGGCTTTAAAAGTCATCTGTGATACTTACCTGGCAGGGGAGGTACCACGAGGGTGGTTTTCCCAGGGCTATCCACTGCACTCTGGATGTGCTGACCCTTGTGATTTCCCCAAATGTGGGAAACTCAACTGCATAATTGGTGGTAGTGGGGTAGTGTACTTTCCCCTGGAAAAATAAAATAAAAGCCACCTGTGTATTGATGACTCAAATTTTTGTTTCCAGGCTCTCCTGAGTTCTAACTTGCCTTTTCTTTCTTTTTTTTAAAAATATAATTTATTTTATTATCATTAATCTACAATTACATGTGCAATATTATGGTTATTAAACTACCCCTTCATCAGGTCCCCCCCCACCAACCCCATTACAATCACTGTCCATCAGCGTAATGAGATGCTATAGAATCACTACTTGTCTTCTCTGAGTTGTACTGCCCTCCCGTGCCCCCCCAACATTATATCTGCTAATCGTAATGCCCCTTTTTCCCTCTTATCCCTCCCTTCCCGCCCATTTTCCCCAGTCCCTTTCCCTTTGGTAACTATTAGTCCGTTCTTGGGTTCTGTGAGTCTGCTGCTGTTTTGTTCCTTCAGTATTTTTTCTTTGTTCTTATACTCCACATATGAGTGAAATCATTTGATACTTGTCTTTTTCGGCTTGGCTTATTTCACTGAGCATAATACCCTCTAGCTCCATCCATGTTGTTGCAAATGGTAGGATTTGTTTTCTTCTTATGGCTGAATAATATTCCATTGTGTATATGTACCACATCTTCTTTATCCATTCATCTACTGATGGACACTTAGGTTGCTTCCATTTCTTGGCTATTGTAAATAGTGCTGCAATAAACATAGGGGTGCATCTGTCCTTTTCAAATTGGGCTGCTGCATTCTTAGGGTAAATTCCTAGGAGTGGAATTCCTGGGTCAAATGGTATTTCTATTTTGAGTTTTTGAGGAACCTCCATACTGCTTTCCACAATGGTTGAACTAATTTGCAGTCCCACCAGCAGTGTAGGAGGGTTCCCTTTTCTCCACATCCTCGCCAACATTTGTTGTTGTTTGTGTTTTGGATGTTGGCCATCCTCACTGGTGTGAGGTGATATCTCATTGTGGTTTTAATCTGCATTTCTCTGATGATTAGCGATGTGGAGCATCTTTTCATGTGCCTGTTGGCCATCTGAATTTCTTCTTTGGAGGAGTGTCTATTCATGTCCTCTGCCCATTTCTTAATTGGATTATTTGCTTTCTGTTTGTTAAGGTGCATGAGTTCTTTATATATTTTGAATGTCAACCCTTTATCAGATCGTTTTTTATGAATATATTCTCCCATACTGTAGGATGTCTTTTTGTTCTACTGATGGTGTCCTTTGCTGTACAGAAGCTTTTCAGCTTGATATAGTCCCTTGTTCATTTTTGCTTTTGTTTCCGGGGAGATATGTTCATGAAGAAGTTGCTCATGTTTATGTCCAAGAGATTTTTGCCTATGTTTTTTTCTAAGAGTTTATGGTTTCATGACTTACATTCAGGTCTTTGATCCACCTTGAGTTTACCTTTGTGTATGGGGCTAGACAGTAGTCCAGTTTCATTCTCTTACATGTAGCTGTCCAGTTTTTCCAACACCAGCTGCTGAAGAGGCTGTCATCTCCCCATTGTATATCCAAGGCTCCTTTATCAAATATTAATTGACTGTATATGTTTGGGTTAATGTTTGGATTTTCTATTCTGTTCCACTGGTCTGTGGGTCTGTTTTTGTGCCAATACCAAATTGTCTTGATTACTGTGGCTTTGTAGTAGAGCTTGAAGTCAGGGAGTGTAATTCCCCCTGTTTTATTCCTCCTTCTCAGGATTGATTTGGCTATTCAGGGTCTTTTGTGGTGCCATATGAATTTTAGAATTATTTGTTCCAGTTCATTGAAGAAAGCTGTTGGTAGTTTGATAGGGATTGCATTAAATCTGTAGATTGCTTTAGGTAGTATAGCTATTTTGACAATATTTATTCTTCCTAGCCAAGAGCATGGGATGCATTTCCATTTGTTAGTGTCCTCTTTAATTTCTCTTAGGAGTGTCTTGTAGTTTTCAGAGTACTAACTTGCCTTTTCAACTGCCTTCCAGGAATTTCCACTTGGTTTTCTGACTGACAGAAACTTTTGACTTCCTCCTAAATATGTTCCTTCCCCAGTCCTCTCCAGTCACTAATGGCACCAAGAACCATTAGGTTGGTCAAACCATAAATTTAGGAACTATCTTTGTGACCGCTCTTCCCTTTTTCCCTTGATCACTAAGTCCTATCAGCTGTGCCTCCAAGGTATAACTTGTAACTGTCTACTTCTTTCCATCTCCATTGCCACCTTCCGAGAACAAGCCATTGTCATCTCTTGCCTAGACCACTGTAATAGCATTCTTAGTGGTTCTGTTTTGACTCTTGCCTTCCTACTCTATATTTTCTTGCAAGTCTCCAAATTCTTTAAAAATGTAGAATTAGTTATCACTTTCTGTGTAATATCCATCTAAGTTTCCCATTGCAGTTAGATTAAAATCCAAGTTGATTTACCCTGGCCTAGAACACATTTCATAATCTGTCTCCTGCCTATCTCCCTGAACTCATCTTGAATCAGTCATCATCCTGGGTCACTGCCACTCAGCCACACAAGTCTGTTTAATTGGCAAACATGCTAAGCTACTTCCTGCCCCAGTGTCATAATACTTGCTGCCCTTCTACACAATAAGTTCTTTTCGTTGATCTTTTCAGGTTCTCTCTTTCCCATCATTTAAGTCTCAGGTTACATGTCACCTAAAAAATTCTTTGCTGAGCCCTTTATTATCATATTACCGTTTTATTCTCATCAGCAATGCCCATTACTATTTGAAATTCTATCTTTCTGCCTGTTGTCTGTGTCACTGGAATTTAAGTGTTATAATATCAGAGACTTTGCTACATCTCCAATATGTAGAACAGTTTCTGGACCTTACCAGGTGCTCAATGAATAGTTGTTGAGAGTATGAATGATGTCCAGGATGCTTTATAGAGAAAGATAATCTTACTTCTGGATTTTTTTTTTAGGGCTATAAGTGGAAGAGACATAAGTATAATTTACATGTGATATGCATGATGTACTGATATAGAACATTCATTTGTTTTTCAGTCAATTGTAAGATAAAATGGATTGTCTCCACCTTTTAAAAGTGCTTCTTATTCATTTTCCTTTTCTCTTCTTTGTGCATTCTCTCTTAAAGATATATGGCAAGAAATTACATGGGAAAGGGGATTGTAAGCTAAAGCTTAGGGAACCGATGTTCTAACTGAACCATTTGGGGATAAAATAAGTTCTCAGAAATGTATCCCAAGTTTTAGAGATGGTGGTGGTAGGGTAGAGACAGATTCAGACTTGCTGTCAGTTTAGCTCCTGGCTGAAGAGGATTTTATAGTTCGAAGGACAGCTGACAGTGTGGCATGGTGTTCAGTGTCCCCTAGGCAGGAGGAGAACAGAACAAATTCCTGCTCAAACTTCATGGGACTGGGTAATGATCAGGCTGTGAAAATCTGAGTAGGGAATGTCAGTCAGAATGTGACCTTTAATTTTTGGTACCTCCTTTCTTCCTTTCTTTTTTAGTCTGAAATAATTATAGATCCACAAAAGTTGGGGAAAAAAGAAGGCATGGAATTCCTGTGTTCCCTTCTCCAGGTTTTTCCCATTGCATAACTATACGAACCTGTCTCTTAATCTGAGTAAAAGTGAGTTTGTTTCTCCATTTAAATTTTGGTTTTCTTCAGGGTGCTGATTATAATCCCATATCTCAAAGTTAAACTTTTTCTCTTTTGAGCTTTCTTTATGAGCTCAAGAGAACTTGTCTTTCTTAGATGTTTTTGTGGTGACTGATCCTAGAGGGTTGGTGAATCTAATAGACTCCTGAGATAAACAATACAGATGTTTCTAGAGGAAGCCAGTACACTATTCATTCACTAACATTTCTTAAAATACTCCTAATTATAAAAATAAGGAATTATAATTTATAAAATTTATATTTTATATACAACTATAAGGCATATATTTTATATAAAACAAGGCATATTCATTGTGTACATTTGGAAATAAGTATGTACAAAAAGGAATTGCAGAGAGACAGTATAGTATAAATGAATGCAAGTGGGCCTCTGGAGCCAGACCACCTGGACAACTGTGAGTCCACAGGCAAGTTACTTTACTTTTTTTATTATTTATTTATTTGTTTGTTTTTATTATGGTATCATTAATATACAATCACATGAGCAACATTGTGGTTACTAGATTCCCCCCCTTATCAAGTCCCCACCACATGCCCCATTGCAGTCTCTGTCCATCAGCGTAGTGAGATCAGGCAAGTTAATTTAGAGCCCTGAGCTTCAGTTTCCTCATCTGTGAGGTAGGCGTCCAGAATATCTACCTCACTGAGTTGTCATGAGGGTAAGTAGATTATCTGTAAACAGTTTAGAGCCGTACTTAGGACATAGTAAGTACCCACTTTATCCATGACAGATGGCAGGAGAACTGGCTGACAAGAAGGACCGTGACACATCACCTTCGAAGGAAGAAAGGAAGCGATCTCGGACTCCTGACAGAGAACGGGACAGAGACCGGGACCGGAAGGCCTCTCCATCAAAAGACAGGAAGCGGCATCGGTCTAGGGATAGGCGCCGTGGAGGCAGCCGTTCTCGCTCTCGTTCCCGTTCCAAGTCTACAGAGAGGTAAAGTGACTTCGTATGTCTGTTACGTGGGAAAGGAGAGTATATTTCAGACCTCTCTGTTCTTGATGCCTCTGATGCCTCCAGTATCGGGACATTAGTTTTAATACATGTCTCCACACCTGGTGACCCAGTAGCTCTTAAAGGTTAAGAGGGAACTTGTAAGATGAAGGTCCAGATGATGGAGGAAGATAGTTCATCTGTTCACATAGGCCATGGCCTGGCATTGTCCCTGATACTCAGCAGTATAACTCTGATCTATGAGACTCTCTTAGAATTCCCTCATGACTTCCCCAGAAACACATTCCCCAATTTGTAAAATACTACTTGGGGGAGAAAAGAGAATGAGAACCTTCTTAAGGCTGCAGTGAAGCAAGATACTCTGGAAATGTCATGTGATTTGTTACATTTGGTGTCTCCAGAGAACGACGGCACAAAGAACGAGAACGAGATAAGGAGCGTGATCGGAATAAGAAGGACCGAGATCGGGATAAGGACGGGCACAGACGGGACAAGGACCGGAAGCGATCCAGGTACCTGGGGGAGTGGGAGTGGCCTTTAGGGGTGTGCTCCCATCTTCCTCTTTGTATCTGAGCTGGTTTAGCTTTGCAGGAAAGTAAGTTTTTCTTCATAGGTTCTATTGGTACTTACTACAGAGCTGTCTCTGCTTTAGAAGGCCTGCATCTTCTTTAGCAAGTATAACTGGTTAGTGAAGGCACAACCCTTTGAGGGTCAGCTTGTTCTTAGAATTTGGAAATTAGTTTGAGAAAGTTGCCAGCCTACAAAATTTGCTTTATCTCCACTGGACCATTCAGTTTTCTACCCAGAATATACAACATATGTTTGTTGGGATAACTTAATGCCCTGGTCTCTTGATCTCTTTCATCTGGAAACTTTCTACACAGAGGTTTTATTAGGCTCTGAGTGTGTAGGTTAGAATTCAGAGCAAGGGCTAGGGTTCTCATAACAAACACAGTGGGGTTGTTTGAAATTTCCTGTAGGTTAAGCTTTTGTGGGTGTGGGGAGAGGATTGCTGGAACTGGTAGGAAGGTAAATGAGGAGGGGACATAATATAGCAGTATCTGGGAGGGGTGCACATGAGTGGCCATGTAGCCGAAATTTATTGTGTATTAAAAAGTTAAACAGGATTTTTTTCTCCAGTGTGCAGCTGCTATTTGGAGGAAATATTTTTGATGTCAGTAGTGAAGACCTACTTGCCAGAAGAGATTAGTCTCAGAAAAGGAAATTCAGGTAGAATGAAGCCAAGACAGGCCTATCATTAGGTCTCAGAGCAGGCAGAGTTATCATGCCTGCAAAAGGAGCATCAGGCTGTGATGGAGGACCATGCCATCAGTCTCACGGAGTCATGGGAAAACATCTATCCATACTCATCCAAGCGCAGGTGTAAGACAGTTTCCTATTCTTTTCCCCTAAAGTTTATCTCCTGGCCGAGGAAAAGATTTTAAATCTCGGAAAGACAGAGACTTGAAGAAAGATGAAGAGGATGAACATGGTGATAAGAAGCCTAAGGTGAAGGAGAGGAAGGGTTTTTCTCATCTTTCTCTTTGAGTACTATTTTGTTGATCTTCAAGGGAGAGAGATTTTATGGACTGAAGTCCTTTGTGTTTTATCTTCAGGCCCAGCCATTGTCCCTGGAGGAACTTCTGGCCAAGAAAAAGGCTGAGGAAGAAGCTGAGGCTAAGGTGAGAACTGGAGGGGGTCTGTATTAGCTGGCTAGGGCTGAATGGCGGAACACCACAGCCTGAGTGACTTAAACAACCAAAATTTATTTACTCACGGTTTTGGAGGCTGGAAGTGTAAACAGGGTGGTTTTTTCGAGGTCTCTCTCCTTGGCTTGTAGATGGATGTCTTCTCCATCTTTCCATGATCGTCCCTTGGTGCATGCATGCCCCTGGGTGTCTTTACATCCAAATTTTCTCTTATAAGAACACCAGTCAGTTTGGAGTAGGGTCCACCTACTCCAAATCATTGTACTTTATCTCTTTAAGGGCTCTATGTCCAAGTTGCAGTCACATGCTGAGGTATTGGGGGTTAGAGCAAATACTTCCAGGCTCCCTGCTGTCTCCCCATCAGTGATGTGATTAAATCCTGCTCGCAGATACTTTGTTTACAGTTCCAATCTATTTTGTAGCCCAAGTTCCTCTCCAAAGCAGAACGAGAGGCTGAAGCCCTAAAGAGAAGGCAGCAGGAGGTGGAGGAGCGGCAGAGGATGCTTGAAGAAGAGAGGAAGAAAAGGAAACAGTTTCAAGACTTGGGCAGGAAAATGTTGGGTTCGTTTTCCTGCCGTGGGTAGCTCTAGATAGGGTAGGAAATGGTAGGATGGGGTTGTGTCACTCAGGAGAGCCAGATGCCTGTTTGCACTGGAATTTAGAAAAGGGAAGAATGGGTGAAGTTTCTGAGAAGAATATCTTTCAGTTGGGTCTTATTTCCCTTGTGCCATCTTTTGTATCTTCCCCCTTTTTTCTCATTTGGTGCCCTGGATTTCCCTATGCTCTCTTTTTCATTCCCCTGAGCTAGCTGTTCTGCAGCTTTGCTTTCTTCGGCCTGCAGAAGACCCTCAAGAACGGGAGCGACGGGAACGCAGGGAGAGGATGGAGCGGGAGACCAACGGAAATGAGGATGAGGAGGGACGGCAAAAGATCCGAGAGGAGAAGGATAAGAGCAAGGAACTGCATGCCATTAAGGTGCCAGCCGGTGCTCCATCTTCACTCTGCCCACACAGAAAACAAGGCTTGCGCTTGGTCATTTTGACTGTGTGTGAGGTTCAGGCCTTGTGTCTGATGGGCTCTGTTCTGTCCCTGGTCAGGAGCGCTATCTAGGGGGCATCAAGAAGCGGCGCCGAACAAGGCATCTCAATGACCGCAAGTTTGTCTTTGAGTGGGACGCATCTGAGGATACATCCATCGACTACAACCCCCTGTGAGTGCCTTTGGGCCTCGGTGCTGGGTCTTTTAAACCAGGCAGTTCCTAGAGAGTGCTGGTGACTACAGAGACAGAAGTAAGGGGAAGTTGGTAAGCTAGTAGCCAGCCCTGTGGGTGAGGGAAACCCTGGCCAGGACGGCGAACTGGCATATGCTGGCAGTCTGCTCTTCCCTCCTGCTGCTGAGCAGTCCCTTCTCTGTTTTTCCTCCTTTGTCTCACTCCCAGGTACAAAGAACGGCACCAAGTACAGTTGTTGGGGCGAGGCTTCATTGCAGGCATTGACCTAAAGCAGCAGAAACGAGAGCAGTCACGTTTCTACGGAGACCTAATGGAGAAGAGGCGGACTCTGGAAGAGAAGGAGCAGGAGGAGTGAGTAGTCCCGGCGACAGGTGGTTGGGCAGAGTCCAGAGTCTGCAGAAGGCAGTGGAGGACACTGAGCCTGCTTACTCCTCGTCCTGCTCCAGGGCCAGACTCCGCAAACTTCGGAAGAAGGAAGCCAAGCAGCGCTGGGATGATCGGCATTGGTCCCAGAAGAAGTTAGATGAGATGACTGACAGGGACTGGCGGATCTTCCGCGAGGACTACAGCATCACCACCAAAGGTGGCAAGATCCCCAATCCCATCAGATCCTGGAAAGACTCTTCTCTGCCTCCACACATCTTGGAGGTCATTGATAAATGTGGCTACAAGGTGAGGAGGGGCAGATTGGCCCAGAGGATGTGACATGTTTCGGGATTCTAGGGAATACGAGTTTAGTCTGTGAGCCGAGAGCTTTTTTCCTTGATTATTTGGTGCCCTCTCTGCCAGGGGGCACTAAGTAATGGTGCCCGTCACTTAAGTATTGGCTTTGGTGATTGTGTTTCTTCTTGAGTCCCCATTCCTGTCCACTGTGCTCGGTGTCCTTCCACTGTGCTAGCATGCATGCCCACTTTGTCAGCAGTACCCAGCTAGTATAATTCTACCATACCCATTGCTTCCTCTGGGTCCTTGCAGGAACCAACACCTATCCAGCGTCAGGCAATTCCCATTGGGCTCCAGAACCGTGACATCATTGGTGTGGCTGAGACCGGCAGCGGCAAGACGGCAGCCTTCCTCATCCCACTGCTGGTCTGGATCACCACTCTCCCCAAAATTGACAGGTGGGGTCAGCGGGCACCAGTTAGAGTGGGTTTTTGGCTGCGTAGAAAAAGTGAAGGTGGCAAATGAGCATTTGGTTTTCTTTTTAAGTTTGTAATCAGAAGCTCCCTTCTTTAGTGTGGGTCAGAAATTAAGGAATAATTGGACCATGATATCAAAGAAGTATGATTTTATTGTTGGCAAGAGCTACTCCCTAGAGAACTTGGCCATCTTGGAGTCTCTGATTTTTAAGGGCTAGCATTGCATGCTCTTAACACCACCCTTCCCATTTCCATGGCTGTTCTTAAAAGTAACTTTGTCTTATTTCTGTTTGTAATTGGATGGGAACCAAAGCTCATGAAATTGTGGGGTGCCCTATTTACCACAGGATTGAAGAGTCAGACCAGGGCCCTTATGCCATCATCCTGGCCCCCACTCGTGAGTTGGCTCAGCAGATTGAGGAAGAGACCATCAAGTTTGGGAAGCCGCTGGGCATCCGCACTGTGGCCGTCATTGGCGGCATCTCCAGAGAAGACCAGGGCTTCAGGCTGCGCATGGGTTGTGAGGTTTGTTCACCTCGCCAACAGCCAGCCCATCGTTTGGGAAGGCTGTTGGGGGTCTCTGTTTCCAGTTTCTGCCATAGATGTACAGTAAAATGAAGAAAAGGGCTGGTTTATATATACATATATATGTGCTATTTTTTATTAAGAACTTAATGTACTGTGGATTGTACTTTGCACAACACTTAATTCTCACAACAACCACATGAGAATGGATAGTAGTAACTTCATTTGACAGGTGAAGCTGAGACTCAGGTTAATAACTTGCCTGAAGTCATAGCCAGCAGTGAGCAGATCTGAGATTCATATCCAAAGCCTGCACTCTTAATTATTCTGCAGGACCATGTCATTGACTCTGTCTTCTCAGGACAAGGGAGGAGAGCTTTTTACAAGAAGTCTGCTGTAGGAATGGACTGTTTTGGAGACTTCTTAGTATAATCCCCTTATACAGCCCCTCCACAGTCTCCTTTACTCTGTCTTCCATCTAAGAAAGTTCCTTCTGACTTTGCCTCCTCTGTCTAACCCCTGGACCTTACTCAGAGACCCCATTTATTCCTGAAAAAGTCCTAAGTAGCAAGCAGTGATTTCATGCCCGCTCTCAGGAACCTTCACTGCCAAACAGGATTGGAGGTTGGGTCCAAGTTCCTCAGCGTTGGAGGTCTGTTGCCCAAGTGGGTGGAGAGTTTACAGGAGGGAGAAGAAAAGGGTACCTGCTGGGTCTGCATGTGATTCCACTGTACCCCCAGATTGTGATCGCTACCCCAGGACGTCTGATTGATGTGCTGGAGAACCGCTACCTGGTGCTAAGCCGCTGTACCTATGTGGTTCTGGATGAGGCAGATAGGATGATTGACATGGGCTTTGAGCCAGACGTCCAAAAGATCCTGGAACACATGCCTGTCAGCAACCAGAAGCCAGACACGGACGAGGCTGAGGATCCTGAGAAGATGTTGGCCAACTTTGAGTCAGGAAAACATAAGTACCGCCAAGTAAGGCTGCTGCTAAGTGGGGCAGGTTGCCAAACCTGCTCCAGGGCCCTTGTCCTAGGTGGGCCCAGCGTCCCTGTTACCAGGATGGTGGGGCTTACCGGGTACAGCCCTCAGGCAGTCCTAGCAGTGTAGCCATTTAGCTTAGCCCTGGAGACAGGATGCCAAAGAGTCATGCTCCTGCCCACTGTAGGTGCTAGCAAAGGCTCCCAGCCCTTCCTCTTCATCATAAGATGTAAAGTACTTTGATGAAAAGATACTGAAAAGAGAAGTGGGAAGGCAAAGGGCAGCACTTGTAAGGCAATTTCTGTCAAAGCATGCACCACGGCTCATTTCAGACTCTAGCCTGGGCTCTGCTGCCTGTGATGGTGGTGGGATTCATGACTGCATCTGCCTGGGCGCAGGGCTGAGCTTCCTGTTTTCATAGACAGTCATGTTCACGGCCACCATGCCCCCAGCTGTGGAGCGTCTGGCTCGGAGCTATCTTCGGCGACCTGCGGTGGTGTACATTGGCTCTGCAGGCAAGCCCCATGAACGTGTGGAACAGAAGGTCTTCCTCATGTCAGAGTCAGAGAAGAGGTATGGGGGGCAGCTGAGGCAGGGGAAGTGGGATCGAGAAGGGGCTTTATCAGTGCGAGTGGTGGCTGGAGGGCGATGGTGCAGCCCTGTTGAAGTGCTTGTGTTTCCTTGTCCTGGATACCTGGGCATTGAGGATCTTGGGATTGCAGTTCCTAGATCAGGGTTGGGCATTTCACTTGGACTAGGAGGTAGTACACATCTTATTTTTCTCTTCTTTCTCTTCTCCCCAGGAAAAAGCTGCTGGCAATCTTGGAGCAAGGCTTTGATCCACCCATCATCATTTTTGTCAACCAGAAGAAGGGCTGTGATGTTTTGGCCAAATCTCTGGAAAAGATGGGGGTGTGTCTGGCAGGGGAGAGCAAAGTCTGGTCTCTGGGGTACTTTCTAGACAGGTCCCCTAAGTTCCTGCTTTCAATTTTCAACTAATCTAACCTCTCCAGGATTCAACATGTTGGGACCAGGGGGAAAAGGATGGTTTGGTGGGCATGGGGAGGGCTGGGTCAGGGGCTACAACACCCTGTCCATTCTGGCAATGCTGGCCAGAGCTGCCTTGCATCTTCCTCCAAGTGGGCTGGGGCCAGGAGACGTTTTGAGACACACGTCCTGGCAGCATCTGGGGGTGTGCAATAGTGAGTCAGTGTGTTTGTGTTTGTGTATGTTTGGGAGAGGAGATGGTGTGGTCAGGAGGGAGATGGTGATCAGTGTCCTTTACTCCTGATACTTGTGTTGAGGGGAAGATTTGTCCTCTGCACTCAACACTTAAACTTGTTTGTCCTGCTTTCCACCCTCATCTCTCACCCTCCTCTCTTTGACTGCTTCTCATCTCTCTGGCTCCATGTCTCACCCCTGATTCTTTACCTTTGACCTTACCCTGCTTCTCGCTGCCACACTACACCATTGTCTCCCAGCTCTGCCTGCAGCTCACCTGGTTTCTGCTTATTTTCAGTTACACTCCTTTCTCCTGCCTCTTTCCCCTTCTCCTGCCCTGCTGCTTTCTGGAATCCTCCCCGTCTGTCCCTGTCCATCTTGACCTCTATGTCTTCCCATGATCCCATTGCTTTTTCTTTACCTCCCCATTCTTCCAACAGTACAATGCCTGTACACTGCACGGTGGAAAAGGCCAGGAGCAGCGAGAGTTTGCACTGTCCAACCTCAAGGCTGGGGCCAAGGATATTTTGGTGGCTACAGATGTGGCAGGCCGTGGTATTGACATCCAAGATGTGTCTATGGTTGTCAACTATGATATGGCCAAAAACATCGAAGGTAAGTATAGCACCAATCCAGATAAAAGGAGACCCCTTGTCTCTTGAAGTTGGCGTGCCCCTCTGAGGAGGTGGTCGCTGCCATCCTGCCGCTCCGGTCTAGGACTGCTTGTCCCACTGGGAGGAGCTCCTCTTTCATCTCACGTGGGTTTTTGTCCCATCACGTGCGATTGTTCTCTATTTTAAGGTGTGGAGCACACAAGCCGGGCCCTTGGCAGTCTTAGTGCGGTAGGGTGACTCCCATGAGTAGCGGGAGTGGGTAGAGGGCACTGTTTACTGCCCTCGGAGGTGAGGTGGGAAGATGATGTCTTTAGAAGTGGAGGCTGCAGGCACTGCTCACCATGGCATCTGGCCTGGTGCCCTGAGTGACATTTCTCTCCTCCCCAGATTACATCCACCGCATTGGCCGCACAGGTCGGGCAGGCAAGAGTGGTGTGGCCATCACCTTCCTCACCAAAGAGGACTCTGCTGTGTTCTACGAGCTGAAGCAAGCCATCCTGGAGAGCCCAGTGTCCACCTGTCCCCCAGAGCTAGCCAACCACCCAGATGCCCAGCACAAGCCAGGCACTATCCTCACCAAGAAGCGCCGGGAAGAGACCATCTTTGCCTGACATGGCATTCTTCCCACAGGACCCTGGTCTCTCCTTTCAGGTCCTCATGCTTGTGGGGCCTTAGGAAACAGTCAGCCTCTCTGGCCCGGATGCTCAGGCTAGAAGGCCTGAGGGTGGGGCTGCAAAAGGAGAGGAGGCTGCTGTAGAGGCAGGGAGAACAAGTCGCCACAGATTTTGGCTCCGCTCTGCCCCCATGGCAGGCTTTGGGATTGCGTCGGCCATTAGCTCTTGTCAGTTATGGGGCAGCCAGTTGAAGAAAAACGTGGCGGCTGGGATGGGACTTCTTCGGGACAGCCTCAACTGTGGAAGCTGCCACAGCGTCGTCGCCCTAGATGACCTGGGGGATCCAGCACTGTGAGGACCATGGGCCTTGGACTCTCACTTCATTTTGGCAGCTCTTTGCCCGCTTGGATTGTGAAACAAGGTGAGAGCCTTGTTCAGAGCTGCGCATGGCCCCTGTGCCAAGGGGTGCTGTGCGCTCTAGGCATCCCTCACCCAGGGAATTTTTTGGTAGAGTGGGTACATGGTGAGCTGGCTGTGTCCATCTTAAAATTACTGAGCGAAATTTCTGTTTTCTATTCTCTGAGAAGATGAGTTTGTATGTTCTGGGAATAAATACATGAATAGTAAGGTGGTATCTAGTACTAGCTAAACTCAGGTTCTCTCTGGTTCCACAGAAGACAGGGCATGGTAGGTTGACTTGGGAGATGAAAGAAAATCATACCCAGAGAAGAGCCTAGGGTCTTAGCTGAGAGTCTAATTAAATCTATAGGTGCACTTGAGGGAAGATAGAAAAGCCATTGTCAGCAGGGTCACAATGCCTTTGCACTCACCTGCTCCAGCCTCATTTAACTTACAGCTCTGGCCTGGACACCCTCTTGGGAGCTTTGAACAGGGTGAAATAGGAAAGCAGTTGTAACCACCCCCACCTGTTGCAGTGTGCCTGCCCCCCCCCCCCAAGTCTTTAGTACCTTTGCCTGTGGCTCCCTAATTGCCAAGTCCTCTGCTCATAGGAGGGGTGGAGATGGGCACCAGAGGCACCAGAGTGGAGTGATGAACAGGGCCAGCTGAGCTAGGCCGTGGGGAGAGGGCTGCACGGCTTGCCACCCACCCCAATACCACTTGTATTCACGTGTTCTTCCTTACCCTCAAAGAGCTGGGCAAGTACATGGAGTTAAAGTTTGCAACTACTTTCTGGGCCCTTTTGCCCTGAGGCAGGGACCGTGTATGGCTGTGACCCAGCCTCTTCTTTCCCACCTCCCAGAACTTTTCTATGCTGCTCGATGTTTCCCTCCAAGCCCTGGTCTTGATGGGATGGCTGAGGGGGTACCTGGGAGTGGAGTGCCTGCCCTGGCTCTCCTTTTCCCCTTCCCACTCAGTGGGTCCGTGGTGAGAGAGAGACCACGGTATTTCTTTACCTCCTCCAGACTTGGACCATGCAGTGAGGAACCTGGCTACCTGAGCCAGCAGACATAGAACAGGAGCGCGAGGGACTGTGCATGTGTTTATTAGTGATGACAGGTGGGACAGGTTCTTGTGTAACATGCTCTGTAGGTCACATACTAGAGCCGTAAGACAAGGCTAGCGGGTAGACAGGGCCTCTGGGGTCTGCCCATTGTGTCCTATCTCTCCCCGTCTAACCCTAACTTTACAAGCAGCAGCTATGAGTCAGGGAGTAAAGTCTGGAGCCCATATCCCCCAGGAGGCATGAGGGCCAAGAACAGAAATGATGGGATGCAAGAGCAAAAGGATGAGGGGCAAGGAGGCCCCCAAACTGTTCCATACATTCTCCACTATATGTACCCTCCCTTCCCAAACTCTCAAGCCCGGTTGGCTTCTGTCTGCCATTTGGCCTGACCATGTTCCTGGTCCCTGGTCCTGTCAGATCTTAACTACCTGGCAGGTGAGGAGAGTCCTTCACTTAAGAACTTCAGCTGTGAGGCCTTTGGCCCCAGCCCAGTCTCTGGATGCCCCACCCCAGCTGCTGGGAGGGGAGTGCCACCCTGTTGGGCTTTGTCGTACTTCTAATGTGTGGCAGTGAGGTGAGTGGAGGCCTTGGACCCCAAAACCCAACCCTTGAGCCTCTTGACTGTTAGGACTTGTGCCTACTCAGAGACCTTGCTTTTTCCTTATGCCATCCTGCCCACACCCCTACTCTCTTGTCACCTTGATGGGGCATCCCTTCCCTGCGTCTGGTGGGAAGGCCCCTGCTAAGGGGATCCCGGCCTGAGGGCACTGCCCAGTGGGGCAGCTTCTTGTGCAGGAGGACAGAAAGGAGCCAGGGGTGCAGCATACACAGCTAGTACCTGGAACGGGAGCCTGGGGGGAGGTCACTGTGCCCAGGAGGCGAGGGGGCCCCCTGCTTCTCCCAGAACCTTGGGAGCACAGGCAGCCCTGGAGCTGGGGCTGGGCAGGGGTTCTGGGGGGCTGAGCCTAGTGCCAGCCCAGTGCCAGTCTAACTCCAGCCTGCCTGGAGGGGGCGCCCAGCTAGCCGTGCCTGTCCCTGCCAGGGGAGGGCAGCAGGAGGCTATCAGTAGCTATCCTTGGGCCAAGGCCGGTTGCGCTGCCAGTTCCTGTCATTGTGGTTGTGCTCCGAGTCCTGGGCTAGGAGCCGGTCTTGGGGGTCGTGCCCGTTGGCGCTAGGCAGCCCCGAGGTGTGTTGGCGATGAGGCTGGTACAGGTCCTGGTAGGTGTCTGCATAGTCCTCTTCCAGGTGGCGGGAGCTACGCTGCGAAGACCCTGTCCAGGCTTGGCGGGAGCTCTCGCTGGCCTCATCCGAGGGCATCAAGCTGTCCCGTTCCAGGGGCGAGTGCTCCTCACCACGCTCCCCCAGCAGCTGCTGGTTCTGGGGGCAGAGCGACTCAGTGAGGCGGTGCAGGACCCCACCTCCTCCCACCTGCACTCTCAGGTCCTGGGAACTGGAGAGTGCAAGGAAGGAGAAGCACACGGGCATCCTCCCACTTCAGGCACAGGAAGTGGGAGCTGCTGTTGGCTCCCACACCATTCAGGCTCTTCTTCCTCCAAGACAGACTGGGAGAAAGGTTCGGAGACCTGTTTCTTTTGAGCCCTAGAAAGGGAACGTCTGACTATCCATCTTACTAATTCCTTCTCATCAGAAGTTCCTTCACCCTTCTGCCCTAGCTCTGCACAGCAGAGCTCAGTTCCCCAGCCCTTTGGCCTTCAAAGTGGAGGCCAGGGACAATCCTCTGGGCTGGGAGGGGGCAGTGCTCTGGCTGCCTTAGCCTGAACATCTGTACCCGCTGGAAATGGTTACCTGAAGGCCAGGAATGGCACTGGGAGGGCCCAGAAGGCCAGGGCCAGGGGCTGGGTGGTGGGTGGCCCGCCAATAAACCTCCAGGTACTCAGCCAGGTGCTCACAGGCATCCTCCAGCTGGTTCTCATCCAGAATCACATCAAATGACTCCTGGGGAGGGAAGGGGAAGAGGGAATGTTGGCTTCCTCTCAGCAGCAGCCCCCACCCATCTCCATTACTCCCCCAGCCCTGGAAGAGCAAGAGTGGGCACAGAAGTAGCTGACGCAGGCACTCACTGGCGGGCACTGGACCAGCTTATCATATGCCATCATCTGCACCGTCAGGTGCTTCATCTGTGACTTCCCCCGGGAGCGGATGAGGCGCTGGAGTACCTGAGGGGAGGGGGTGGAGCCAGGCCTGGAGTCTCTGGGGGCCCTGGGCAGAGCTGGGCCTGAAGGAACTGGGCATCCCCAACTCGTGATACAGCATCAGCAGCAGGCCAGGATGACTCAGCACGGGGTTAAGGGCAAGGAGGGACAGGGCAGTCAAGCCCCTGAGCAGGGACCAAGCAGAGCTGCACTGTGTTCTAGGAGGGCAGCCCTAGGGGCCTCCTGCATCACTGCTGCCGTCTTACCTTCGGAGAGGACACTTTGACAAAGACGATGATGGGGGCCAGTGAGGTCTTGGCCAGCTGTGCTGGGTGGTTGATGGTGTCAGCATCCAACACTACCAGCTGCAGGGATTTGGCCAGCTCGAATATGCGCTCGATTTCACTCTGCACTTCAGCTATGGAGGGAGCCAGTGAGCCGCACTACTCAGCAGCAGCTCACCCACTTTACTCCAGTGGGGCTCCCAAGTGGCGGACAGGAAGGAATTGGAGGGACAGGGTATTCATCAAGGCCTGGGCAGGCAGAGGAACAGGGAACTGAAGAGACGGGTGGGCTCTTGCCAATCCTGGGGCAGGTAGAGAAGGAGTTGGGCAGGAAGGCAAGGCTCTGGGGAAGAGGAAGGTGGGAGGGAGGGTCTCACTAACATCTGGGTGGGCAGAGAAGCAGGACGTAGGGACTTCTCACCAATGCTGGAGCGGGCCGAGGAACGCTCGATGATGGTCCTCTTGCCAGGATTGTTGAGCACGGACCGCTTTGCCAGTGAGAGGTCAGCTGTGACGCGGGTGATGGAGATCCTGGGGTGGGGGTGGGGGGACAGTCACAGCTCACCTAAATTTTAAACCCTAGGGCCCTCCTTCCCCAGGTCCCACTAACTTTCCCTTTAGAGAAGCCTTGCTACAGGCACCTGGAAGGAGACAATGATCTTCTCTGTGGTTCTCATGCCACCCAAGGCCAGAGGAGCTTACCTGCCATCAAACCTATGTTTGAGGAAGTCGAAGAGAGCCTTCTGCATCATGTCTGTGACCTGAGTGAGAGGGGTGGGGGAAGGCACAGAGCTGAGGGCCCTCTTGGGAAGGGGCAGCATCCTTGGCATAGCCCTGGATGCAACCCCCTCCACACACAGACCTTGTGGAGGCAGAGAACACCGCTCCCACTGTCCCCTGGGCCTTCCTGAGGCAGGCCTCATAGAGGGGACTCTGGGGTCAGGGACCTCCTCTCACCTCGTAACCTTTCAGAGAGGGTCCCACCAGCACCACAGGCCGCATGGAGGGCACCACATCATACGGGGGGACATGTTCCGCCTGCAGAACAGACACACAGGCAGTGGTGGACTGTGGCCTGCCTGATGCCTGACTGGTGTGGGGTAGATTCAGAAGTTCTGGGCCCCCTCCCCTCTGTCCTCCTGCCCCTCCAGCAGTGACTGCCCAGAAACCTGTCCCCACAGCCATAAGCCATGAGCCCCCAGCTCGGGTCCCTTCCTTGACTCACCTGCTTTTGCTTCTGCTTGGCTTTTTGGAAAAGGAAATAAAAGATTAAAGTTGGTAAAGGGGGAAAAGGCCCTGGGGGGCATGGAATTCCCTTCCCCAGGGGAGATAACAGGCTTCTCCCAGCTCTTTTGATCCCTCCACCAACCCTTTCCCACACAGTTCACCTGGGGGGGCATCTCCCTTCCCCATGTCTCAGTTACCCACCTACCCTAGACAGGTGGGTTGCGGGGAGGCTACCTAGAGATGGAGGAGGGGAGCGTCGGTTGCCAATGTCACTCAGGCTGGAGGGGTTCCCAGATCTCCTGAGAGCAGAAAGGGATGTTCAATAAATATCTCTGTGTATGTTCTACACATTATTTAACAATTGTGTATGTTTCCTACAGTTCAGCTAGTGAGGGAGGCATTCACATGATGTGCATTAGTGTGTACACTTTCGGATCTGTGTGGTGTAGGTGTGTATCAGTTGGGTGTGAGTGCAGGTGTGGGGTGTGTCCCCAGGTAAATACACAGCTTTGGGCGTGCGTTAGTTCAGTCGCAGCCCTGCCGCTCACCTGGCCTTCTGCTCCTGCTTGAGCCGGATGCTCTCCAGGCGCTGGGGGCTGGGGATGAAGGCAATGTCCCCGCCCTCCTTCACTAGCCGCCCGATCCACCAGTCGTTGCTGTACTTCTGGAGGTGGGGTGGAGCAGGGAGGGGTGGTGAGAGGAGGCGGTCAGGCCTCTCCGGCCCCTCAGTGGGGAAGCCTTCAGAGCTGCTGGGGAGGGAGGAGGAGAAGGCGCCAGAGGGAAGGGCAGCCAGGTGTAAACCCCCAAGATTTCAGCGTGAGGCGTCACAGCCATCATGGGGACCTAAGAGGCAGTTTATCTAACTGCTCACTTTACACATATGGAGACTAAGAGGCCTAAGCCAGGAGTCAAAAGGATAGAGACCCTGGTGATTGGGTTTGGCTATGAGGGGTATTTGGATGTGTGTTCATAACGGATGAGAAATGAAGAGGTTGGGGAATTGTTTATAGATTGAGGACTGAAGTAAAAGGCATGGGAACTGGGGCAAGAGAGGGGAAATTAAGTAGTTCCCATTTGGTGGGTCTGGGGAGGGGGCTGGTTACCTCTTTAATGTGCAGAAAATCTTTGGCCTCAAAGTTGACTCCAGAGCCCTGGACTGGGCACTCTTCGTCCAGTACACCACAGTAGCTGACATTGGTCCTCACAGCAAATGCCACAGGTTTGTGCTGGAGAATTTGGTCATTGGTGCCAATGAGGGGAGCCTCAGAGCACCCCTTCCAGTTCCAGCGCCCCAGCAGCCGACACTGGAGCCCCCGGCATCCACTCATCTCACACACACACTTTCACGCCGACATACTTCTGCTCATTAACCCCTAGAGATCTGGGACCTAGCGCAGGTTGCCCCCAGGACCGGCTTGGCCTGCCTCCAGCCTGCAAGACCATACCTTGGCCCTTTCAAGCTGCTGCTGAGCCTGACTCTCCACTTCGCGCCGGGCACTCTCCCGGTCCTCCTCCAGGGAGACGTCTGAGTCCAGAGATGGGCGGCTGGTATATGAGTCGGCTGAACCCTGGCAGAGGGGGAGAGTCTGTGACCCCTGGGCTCAGGTGTGGAGGGCAGGATAGAGGCACTCTCTGAACTTTACAGCACTGCCTCCCCCAACTCCAGCTTCTCAGTGTCCATAGGGGTGGCTGGGCCCCACCAGTCCCTCCTATCTGTCTGAGAAGGGCTCCAGTGCCATTGGGGCTGCAAGAGAGCGGGCCCACCGCCCAGCCTATTCCTACTGCAGCTTTGATTAGAGCATTCACTTCCCTCCTTCCTTCCTGGTCTCCCCTCTACCCATGTCCTCAGAGACAGAGGGAAGGGAGATGTACTGAAATGATATTGGAGATGATTTTCAATCCAGGAGACCCTGCCCTCTTGTTCACATCAGCATGCAAAGCAGCCTGGATGTTATCCCTTTAAAATGCCTAGCAGGAGTATGGCCAGCTGGGAATATTCAAGAGATGCTGGCTGGCATGGCACTGGTCCTGAGGGTCAGGATATAGCCATCGTCCCCTTAAATCTCATCTCTCAGTCCCTACCCTTCCAAGGTGAAGGGAAGGACACAGAGCTGTCAACTTCTGGAAGTTACTTCCTCTCTACTCTCCCCAACCCCCCACTCTTTCCTCTCACACCTGCTGGGGCAACTGGCCAGGTGTGGGCAGCAAACAAGACACAGACAGAGAGGGCAACACAAAGATATCTCCCTGGGCCCTGGGAGGCTGGACCACGCCTACCACCTGGCCTACTTCTCCCCACCACTTCCCCAAGGGGGATATCAGCCCTGGAGGAAGGCCATGTTGGTGCCAGGCAACCCAGCCAGGAGCAGGACTCTGGGGATGGAGGGAGGGGGTCTTTGGTAACCTGAGCCAGGACCGTCTCTGAGTCCTGCCCTAGGAAGGGCCTCTGGGCGACGAAGCTGCATTAGGAGAGCTGCAGAGCACCCCTTCATGGCCAGAAGGGAGGTGCACAAATGAGCAAGGGAGGCTGGACCTTAGCCCAGGAGGACAGAAGTCAGGATGTCTGGGTTTCCGCCTTCAGTCTATGGAAAAGGGAATCCTGTTTTTGCCTCAGTTTCCCGTCTTTATGATCAGAGACCTGAAATGGTACTTCCATCAGTTCTGAGGTTCCGGCAGCAGAGATCAGGTAGGGGCCTAGAGAAGGGGTCCATGTGGGAATATATATGTGTATGTGTGTAGGGAAGGGTTTTTAGAATGTTCTCAGGCCAAGAAACATTCCCATCAAGCCCACTGTGCATGACAGCCTACAGAAGGCAGCAGCCTCTCACTGGGGAAGAGGAACTCACACACCTGCTGCTGTCTGCGCTGCCCTCTGCCTCAGCCTCACCGTGGGCAAGAGGGCTGGTCAGACTGATGTCAGCCCAGGCCCTGGAGCCTAAGCTAAAGACAATGTCTACAGTAGACCAAAGGCATGCGGATAGCTCAAGTGGGGCGAAGTCTTCCATTTTACAGGAGTAGAGCCTGTCTGCTGTTCTCAAGAGAGTTACGAACAAAATAAGGGCCAGCTTGGCAGTGGAATAAAGAGCTGCTGAGCACCAGTAAGAACATTTGCAGTCAGAAGAGTGGGGGGACCTCCTTCCAGGGGTCGTGGACACCGGAGATACCTCTGTGAGAGGCAGCTGTCTGATGTGAAGAGGGCCACCAGGCCAGGAGACAGTAGGCAAGGCAGATGACCGACCACTCATTGTGGTAAGGATACATCAGATGCTGCCCAGATGCCCAGACCTATGCCAGGAGAGGAGTCTGACCTTTACTCTCTACTTTCCAGGCTCTCAGCCTTGTTTAGTAATCTTAATGTCCCTGCCTGGGGCATGTGGGTTACCTGGCCTCTCAACCTAGGTTGGCAATGACAGGATCTCCCCCTAAAGGTTTAACGAGTATGCTAGGAATGGACCCCTCTCTGCATTACCCCCAAGTCCTCAGAGCTCACCTATCTCTCAAGCTGGGGTGTCACCTTGGGAGGCCAGGGCTGCCCTGCCAGGCATACTCTGGGGTATTGCCTCTCCCCTGCCCCCCTTATGCCAAAACAGCCAGAGGCTCAGTACTTTGGAGCTGCTGGGAGTTGGCACAGTGCCCTGGCGGTGCCCCCCTTGCCTGGTGAGCGTGTGGGCAGGCTACAGCTCCACTCCTGCCTGGCACGGGGGAAGGAGAGGAGGGAGATGAGCCGGTGGATTTATTTAGAGTCTGATCTCCCTCCCACTGCTTCAGAGGGGGCCTCAGGGAGAGCAGGGAGCCAGGCAAGAGAAGGGAAGTGGGGGAGGGTGATCCAGGAACCACAGAAGGTGGGGAGGGAGCAACGGGTTAGCAGCCTGTCCCCAACACCTTCGACAGGTCAGTCTTTACCTTGCAACAGCCCTGCCTTCTCACCAAGGATGGGAAGAAACTTCTAGGGCCCTCCAGCCCCACAGAGAGGTTGGTTCTCAAGCTCACCTTGGCACCCTGGGCCATGCCAGATGTCCCTTCAACTCTCAGGAAGAGGTGTTCACTAGAGCCTTGAAAATCATCTGCTCTAGCTGCAATGTAATTAGCCCCAGAGGCTCAGTGGGGAACTGGGCCCAGCAGGAGCCTAGTCCCAGAAAAGGACTCATAGCTGCTTACTCTGCGCCCTGTAATCCATCTACCCTGCGCTCGGCAGCGAGAGATGGAAGGAGACTCAAACACTCACCTTTCGACCCTGGAGTGCTCTACCCCCCCCCCCCAGGGACCTCCTGCCAGGCCATCTAGTGGTTCTCTTCTAAAGAGGCCTTCTTGAAGGATGTTTGGGAGAGGGCCTGACAAGCTGCTCTCCATCCTCGTCCCATCTTTCCAGGCATTCTCCCTGCTCTCTGAGCTCCGGGAATCACTGCCTAATGAGCTGATTTGTCTCAGTGGGTCAGGAGATAAAAGCAAAAAGGAGAATTAAATATTTATCGGTTGCCTGGTTCTCTGAGCAAAGAGCTTCCTCCCCATCCCCAGGTCCTCAGCTCTCTGGCCTCACCTCCAGGCCCTCCATGCAGTGCAAGAGCTAAGGATGCACGCTGCTCTGAGCACGCCTCAGCAGGAGGCGTGGAGTGCATGGGGTTCTGTCAGGTGGCCCACCCATGTTCCCCTGTGCTGGGTGCCTGGTTCGCAGCCTGGGAGAGAAGCTGGGCCAGAGGCAGGGCGAGGAGATAAGGCAATGCTCAGAAACTGGACACCAGAGGGATAATGGAGATCCTTCTGTCTGAGGAGGCTGGGACCGGATTCTTTGATATTCTCCCAGTCTCCCTAAATCTGTCCTTTACTTGAGGCGCAGGAGGTCTGGACTGTTCCTCTCCCCATCAGCCCTAGCTTCTCCAGTAGCTGCTGTGCTCAGACCCATAAATCCTCCTGTGGGAACCCCAGACATTGCGTGTGCTCTGTCTAAAACCTCTGTGTCTTCAACCTCCAGCCCTTCCTCCCTCTACCCTTCTGTCTTGGGCTTCCGAGCCACCTGCTTGAGCTTTCCCCCACACTACCCCGTCTGTGAATATACCCAATCCCCCTTGGTCTAGGACTGGGCTGCTGGGGAGCCCTTGGCAGGAAAAATCCATCTCCCCACTTTTCTGTAGCGCCCCCTTACACGCTCTGCCCCGCCACTGAGGCGTTTTTCAAAGTCCTGAACTAGGGGAAGGGTCCAGGGAAGAAGAGGTGTCACCCTAACCACCCCACCCCCACCCTCACCGTGGGCACTCACCGCCTCCGAGTCCTCAAACCCGGGCACGTAGGAGTCGTCATACATGGGGGAGTCCGGGTGGGGGGAAGCGAGCGGCGCCGGGGGCGGGAGCGGCCCGGAGGCAGGGGCGAGGGCAGCGGGCCGCGCCCGAGAGATGCCACCAAGCCCCGCAGCCCTGCGGGCGGCGGCGGAGAGCGAGAGAGCGCGAAGGAGGGAGCAAGCCGCGAAGACCAGCTGCTCGGAGCTCAAATCGCCGCTTTCCCCCCTCCCCACCCCCCCAAACCCTGCCGGTCCCACCCCGAGCGCCGCTGAGGAATCTGGCGCCTGCTCCTACAACAATAGCGCCCGCCCACCTGACCCCCTCCCCGGGATCTGGCGGGGTGGCGGCGGGGGGAGCCCGAGACCCGGCCGGGAGAGGGTGGCAGGCCGGAGCTCGGGAGCAGGTGGGTTCCCAAGGAACCCAGGGGGCAGAGGGGCTGCGGGGAGGAAGGGGAGGAAGGGGAGGAGAGACTGCGGGCGGGGCGGATCCAGGCTCGGAGGAGGCGGGGCGAGGAGAGCGGCGGAGACAGGGACGCTCGGCAACCCAGGAAATACTCCGCCGGGAAACAAAGGGCGGGGGTGGAGGAGGGAGGCCGCGTTGACTGGGAAGGGGCTGAGACCCGAGCCGAGGAAGGACAGGGCGCAAGTTACGGGGAGGCAGAAGTAAGAGAAAGGAGGCACAGAAGCCGAGGGAGGAAACGGGGAGAGCCAGGAAACTGGGAGACAGAAGATGCGGGACGGGAGGGGGAAGGGCCCCAGGTGAGCGGGCGGCGTGTCTGGGCCCCGGCGGTCCGCAATGGTTTGGGAAGGAATAGGTTTGGCGACCCCAAGCCAATGCCATGAAAGTAGCCCCTGCCCCAACAGGGGCTCGGGCCCCTCCGTGCTGGGACCCAGCAGCAAAAGGGCCTTGTACAAAGCAGGCAAAGGGGGAAGTTTGGGGCTTGGCTGCCCTACACCTGTTGCGCGGGCAGATTTAATCCTAATCTGGCCAGGATGGGGGTTCCCTTTCTCACTTCCTTGCCAAGGAGTGTGCCAGGCAGTGCCAAGGCATCCGTGGGAACTGGGGTAGAGAGGGACTGTTTTAGCTGAGCCTAAAGGGAGGGGAATTGTTGTGGCTGGGACAGATGATGGGGTCCTGGCCACACAGGTTGGGAGCGGGGAAGGCAGGTCTCCCCAGAGTCACTAGTGGAAGGACAGATTCCCTCCTTAGCAAAAGGATGGGGTTGGGGTGGCGGGTATCCTGGTTGGAGCCACATGTTCCACTCTACACCAGTCTCCTTCAAAGGAGCACTGAGACTTTAAGTTAAGAGACAGAGCAGACTTCCCCAAAGATCCACGTACTTGAGCTCCTTCCTTTTTTCCATCTCCTAAGCAAAATTATTCCTTTGAATTTTGATTTCCTTACTTGCCCCACCACCACCTCCAGCCCCCCATACAACCCAGAGGGAGACGTGAAATAGACAGACAGGGTTACACTTGGAGAGCTTCTGATCTCTGCCCTCCATTCCCAGTTTCTCATACCCAGGAGGGTGAGTCAGGAGTCTCATCTCTACCTTCCTGGGCTACAGGGGATTTAGAAAACCAAAAACTCTGACAGGGTTTGATGAGATCTATGGGAGCGAGAGGAAGACCACCCAAACCCAACTGGCTTCCCACCTATGCCATTTGTTTATGTTCCCTTTCAAGAAAAAGGAAGAGAAGGAGCCTCATTTTAAGACTATCTTTAGTCCACCTTTAGTCTGTCTACTCCAGTGAGTAGTGTGGTCCAGCCCGGCGCAGCATCTTCCTCCTGTTGGCTTTGGCAAACAACTTAGTTGGAACCACTATGGCTGAGGGGACCTAGTACTGCTAGGGAGACAGTCCGCTTTCACCGTTCCCACTCCTGAGTCAGCACCACTTGGGGGTTGGTAATACATTGGATTCTTCTGGATTGGAAGTTCCCAGGTCTTCTAACTTTTTTGCCCTCTCTGTTCCTCAGTATACCTAACATCCTCCTCTTTTATGCTCTGCCTCTTCAATTTTTTCTGTCCTTCCATAAGGGCAAAAAAAGGAGGTGTGAGGTGTGAAAGAATAAAACCCTCAAGGTGCTCTCTCCTGAGAGATGATTCTAATGAAGAACACAGCTGCTGAGGCATCTGCTTTTCTCCCCATCCTTGAATCTACTTTCCTGGCCTCTCCTTTTGGGATCCTTCCTACCGCCAGGGGGTCCTGGGGACTGTAGATAACAGTGAACCTGCCGTCAGCCGCCTCACTCCTTCACACACCTTGTCTTCATCCCCATCTGGGACAATGGTGTCTACGCCTGCTCACTAAGCATGAGTTGCCATGCCAACCACCCCCAGGAGATAGGTTCAAGTTCCTCATACCTAGGCCTATCCCCTGGGTCTTGCAGGAGCTTCAGAGCCTCTCTCTCACTTTTCCTTATCTCTGAGTTGCTACTCAATGCGCCCTTCCATTTCTCACCTCACTCACACCTGCCTGCTCCAGTTCTCATGCCAACCTAATGACTTCCTGTCCTGTAAGAAGACATGTGCCTGTCAGTATCCATGTGGCTCTAACGCCTCTCCCCACTTTTTTTTTTCCTGTGGCTGAGCTTATGCTGAAGGTTAAAAAATGATTCAAGGAGAGGATTCCTCCTGCCCTCCTCTTTCTAGGAGAGTGCTGTTAGACTGGCAGCTGGCAGGTACCCAAGGTATGGAAGCCGGACATAAGGGGAGGAAACCAGGTTTGGGAGCTGGAGATCTTGGGAGCTTCCAGAATACATTTTAGCTTCTCTAAGTGCCTCCAGGAAGCTGGGCAGATCCCAATTCCTGAGCATTGAATAGGGGAAACCGAGGCAGGAGCTAGACCTCTGGAAAGTCCTTTTCTCCAGCAGTCTTTAAGATCTGGGTGAAGCCAAAGCCCCTAACATTTTAGCTGCTAGCTGCCCCCAGGGAACCAAGAGAGGGGCACCAGGGATGTTTGGCAGAGCCCTCCTCTCTCCGTTCTCTTATCTAGACCCTTTTGTATCTCTGCAGGAAATCCTCCCCTCCACTCCCAGTCCCGGTACTTAGAAATTGCCAGCTCTGGCCGTTCCCCCCTTTCTTATCCGCCTCTCCACCCAGCCATCCAGAACCTCACCTTCTTGGACTCCCTCCCCATGACTGCAGTCTCCCCCAAATATGGGCCTTCTTCCTTGCCTGGAGTGGGGAGGGGGCCCTCGCATTTACCTCATTCAGCAGGAAGGTTGCACTGGAGTCAGAAAAAGACATAGACCGCGCTGGCGGCTTCTCCCCCTCCCCCGGGCCCGGGGCTCCGGGGCGAGAGCACGACCCGGCCGCCGCTCTGCACGCTGGCTCCGGCCCGCACGCCTGGCCTCGCCCCACTCCTGCCCGGCTCCGCCGCCGGCTCCCTTCCCTCTCTCTGGGTTCCCTCCCCTTTTCCCTCCTCCCTCGCCCTCCTCTGTTTCCCTCCTCCCTCTCCCTTCCTTTCTCGCCGCGTCGGTCAGTCTCTCCCTCTCCTGTCGCCTTTCAACCCCGCTCTCTCCATTTCCATCTCTTCTACCTGATCTCTGCGGTTCCCGCTGTTTATCCGGGTGCCCCCACTGTTCTTCCTTTCCCAGATTTCGCCTCCCTTCTCCAACCGCCCCCCCCTTCTTTCTCAACTCCCTCCCCAGAAACGGTAGGGACTCGAAAGCTCCCCGCGCCGCCGGCAGAAGGGCGGCAGTAGCTCCAGGGCTGCAGGGCTGCGGAGCTTTAGGCAGAAGGTTCCTCTGCCTCCCGGCCCCCTGCGCCGAGCGCGGCAGGTCTTGCAGCGCCGAGGAAGGCAGGCGTCGCGCGGTCCCAGCGCCTTCGGCCCCGACCTCAGCAGAGGAAAGGATTGAAAAGGAAGACTGCTCGTGTGCCGCTCGCTAGCTCCAGTGTCAAAGCGCCCCCTCTGGGTTCCGGGGAAGCGAAGTTCCCCCCGACCCATCATCCCAGACCCAGATCCTATGGCTCCGGGGAGATCCAACTGCACTCAGCCCAGCCGGGATGCGCCCCGCGCCTGGGAGTCTCTACTGTCACTCCTCTCTCCAGGGTTCGGGCCCCGCTAGACCCAGCCCGCGAAGGCACAGGGCAAGGCGAGGCGAGGAGGCTCCTTCCCCACCGGCCGCAGCGCCCCCTTGCCTCACTCGTTGGTGGCCGCTTGCTCGCGGGGTCCAGTCTGTCGGCTGGCGTCTGGGGGGTCCGGCCCTGCCAGCAGGAGGCGCTGCCCTGGCCAGAGCAGAGGAGCCTCAGCTCGGAGCCAGACCCCCACCGAAGCCTAGGACGGACCTCTCTCCTCCTCTTTCCAGGAGCTGTGGTTCCATCTCCAGGCCCCTAGTATGGGACTCTGGGCTGCACTCTATCCCACCCCCAGGGGACGGGGGGCTCCTTTGAGACACTTGGCTTCTCTGGGGCCCTAGACATCTCCTACCTCCATCTTGGTCTCCAGGGGCACCCCGGCCTGGCCTGGGCAGCAGGGAGTACAGAGTCGCGGGACTGCTCCTCGGGTCAGTGCCCCCTCCCGCCCCCTTCGGCGGGCACGTCAAACAGGACAAGCCCAAGTTCTGGCGGGGGAAGGGGGAGCAGGGGTGTAGCCCCAGCCAGCGCTCTCCGTGCACCCTTCCGAGCGGATCAGCCTCTTATTGGTCCCTCCACACACCCAGCACCCCTAGGCTGGACTCTTCTCCATACCAGGGACCGCGGGGGGTGGGGGGGCGTCCGACCCCATGGCGTGGATGGACATACCATGAAGCTGAATTACTGGGGTCCCCGATTTCCTCTCGGTACCAGCTAGAACTCTTCCCTTTCAGGTCGAGGGCGACCCGACATGTCCTGCTCTGCCCTTCTTTTAACTCCCCTGGGGGTTCCTAGAACCCCTCCCCTCAATGCCCTCATCCCCTGGGGATCTTGGAAGGCTTCTCTCCCTTTGCTGTTCAGCTGACCCTCTGCTAATCCCCATTCCCGAGGGAGCTAAACTGGGGGAGAAACCATTCTCCTCGCTTCACCCCCAGCTCCTTCTCAGGCTGGACTTAACCTGGAAAGTGCTTTGGGAGGACGCCGCCTTCCCTCCCCATGTGTCTAGTCCGATGGGTCCAAGGATCTCCTACCCACCACCTTCCTCAAGTTATTTAGCTTCAATTATTCAAGAGATAAAGAGGCTGTGTGTGTGTTATTAAACTGTGTGCGCACAGAGGTTTCTATGTCTTTTGTTTTGTTTTATGGCTCTAATAGAGGGAGCAGAAGCTTTGCCTCTCATTTGGCAATAAGACCTGGAGGGAGAGAGGTACACCCCGCCCCCCAACACACACACACCCCTGCTGACCACAGCTAATGGACTAGCTCCTCTGGGCCTTGGGGCAGCTTAGGTTTCCAAAGGAGAAGGGGGATGGGGTTTGCTGGCCAAGACAAGCAATTGTCCCTGGCTTCCCCCTCCCTCCCTCTTCTCCCTCCACTCTCCCAGAACCTACAACCATCTCTCTTGCCCTACTCTTACTTTAAAATAGAAATATCAATGACTTCTTTCCTATCAGAGGGAATCTGAGGTGTATAGGGGCAGTTCTGCACCCTTTACTTTTTCTCATTTTCATTCCAGCTGCTGGACCACATACCTCTCTCCTTTACACCATCAAGAGAAGGTAGGAACCTCAGAGCTAGAGCTGGGAGCCCTGGCCCCCAGAACTGTCCTCTCCCAGCCAGCTCCACTCTGTGGGAGATGACTGGCAGGATTTTCCCTTTTCAGGTCCTGTCCAAGACCTACATCCTCTTCCTCACTACCCCGGTCCTCCGTCTCTGGCTCAGACCTCACAGTATCTGGCACCTTGCTGAGAGGGGCCTCCAGCCTGGATGCACCAGTGTGCTGTGCCTTTGCTTGGCCCCTTGAGGGCCTCAGCTCCAGCACAGGGGCCCCCAGGGCTTCCCAGGGAGCCTTCATTCCTTCTCCTTGGAGTCAGCGCGCCCTATCCTCTGACCTCCAGGCACCTAGGTTTTCAGGACCTCAGGGTGTCTGACAGTGCCTTGGCTAGTCCTTCCACTGGTCTTTGTGCAGATGCAGCCCTGCCCTGGGAGGTGCCCTACTGATCTAGAGGTGGATTTCAATCCCCAGAACCTGCACAACTTCACTCAGTGGCCCTGGCATTTAAAAGTCTGTGTACCACAGAGACAGGGAACAAATATCACCATGTCCTTTCCTTTGTATCTCTTACTACTGAGACCAAAAAAGGTCTCCCTGTCTCTTCTGAGAACTCTCTGTGGAAGTAGCTTGCACAGGGACTCCCCATTGCCAACTCCAAATACTACTCTGGGGGAGTTCCTTTAACATCAAACCTCAATCCCTCCTGCTGCAATCGGCTCCTTTTTCTGGGCTCCACCTCTGGGCCCATGGTGATATCTGATGCTCTAGGCGCTTTTAGGCTCCATCCCCTGATGCAGCATTTGCTATAAATGTGTCTGAAGGGTTTCTTGCAGACAGTAGCCCCAAAGACTGTACCTTCCTTCTCATGCCACGTCTCTCTGGAGAGACTGGGCTCTCTGGAGGGACTATAGCTTCAAAGCCCAACTATTGCCCACTCTGGGCAGGCAGTGTGATTGCTCTGCAGATTCGAGGCTCCTTCTGGTACCTAGGAAGGAGGGAAGGTGAGAGGGCTGATATGCTTGGCTCTCATTCTCTTGCTGTTCAGGAGTCTGGCTCAGGTGCTTGATAGTAGGTGTTTATTTTAGTCTAAGATCTCAGTTCCCCTCTGGATCAGTGGTATGTGGTGGGTGACTCCAATTGCACAGAATGGATTGGAGTGAGGAAAGAGGCTGGAACATGAGCAGAACTCTAGGGCTCCTCCCAGTGGGAGAAAGGGGTATTTGCAGCAGGACCCCTAGGATGGCCTGGGGAAGAGGACCGCCCTAGACTCTACTGCCTCCTCTTGTCTTCTCTCCTTCACTCTTGCCAAACTTAACACTCTAGGACTGAATCACAGCACTGTCTAAGGGGTCAGTTCAAGTCCTTCTTCCACTCCCACATGTTTACAAGTTCTATAAACATCAGAGGTTAGCTGGAGAAGCTGAGGTTTATAAGAAGGAGTGGGAGATAGGGTATCCCTGGAAGGGGTTCTGAGATATTTGACTCAGATTACAGGTCTCAGTGGTGGGAGCTCTTTGGGAAAAGAGTTCCTCAAGTGGGCGTAGCTGAAGCACCTCAGGGCTTCCAAAAGTCTGGGACAGAGGGGACTTGGGCATCTTTTAGGAGGGTGGGGCTGCTGCCAAGAGGTTGCCAGGGGCCTTGAGAGGGCTCAGAACAATGGGGAAGCAGGCTGACCCTGACTTATAACTGAGTGAGTGGGGAGGAGGCACTGTGCTTGGATCCTTCCTCTCTGCCCCAGTCCCCGGGCTTCTTTGTCTCTCACTGCATCCCTGATCTCAGCCCCTCTTGAATGCAGAGCAGGGCAGAAGAGCCCTTCTACTTCAGCCCCACTCCTACCACTCTCAGTTTAAGGATCTGAGTTGTGGATCTCCAGTTTGGAATGAGGGCATGGTGCCTGCAGCCTCTCTGGGAATGAATTATTGAAGAGCAGCATAGTGCTCGCTGCTTTCAGCTGCTGCCCCTCGGGCCCACCATTTCCTCTCTCTGCTTCTCACTGCTCCCTCACCAGCTGCAGGGGGAATGAGGACTAGGAGCCTGGGAAGGGGGTGTTAGAGAGAGGCAGGACCTGAATAGGATGGGAAAGTGCCAACTCATGCCTTCGGGGGAGGCCTCCTGAGGAGGAGGGGAGACAGCTGGTGAAAAGCTGTGGCCCCTCATCTCGGATCAGCAGGGCAAGGGAGCTGGCAGCCACCCTGGAGCCAGGTTGGGAAGTGAGACTGAAGACCCTTGACCTGAGTGACTCCCAGACTGGCAGTGTGGACTCCTATATGCCTCTGGGGTAACACAGGGCCAGAAGGAGTCTAGGTTCTTCTTGGAGTCAGCACCAGCAAGGGCATGAGGTCATTTAGAGATGCTCTGTGCTTTCCCAAGAAATAACATCTTGCTGAGAGTGGAAAACTGCGAAGCTGCTGGAAGCCTGTGAATACAGGCTGAGGGTGGGTGCAGTTACATAGGCCATCTGGCATGGTGGAAAGAACACAGGATTTGAAGTCTGAGAACCAGAGGGCAAGTCCTAATTCTACCACTAACTGGTTGTGAGTAAGTCACATTATCTCAGAAATTGAGTTTTCTTACCTTTTAAAAGGGGAAAGAACAGTGTTAAAAGGGGAAAAACAGTGCTTGCTTCACAAGAGGTTCTGTGAGAATTCCACAAGTACGTTTGTGTTTCCTAAAATGTAAATTGCAATGTAAAAGTTAGTTGTTATGATTGGGGGTGAGACTATCCTAAACAGGGAAGCAGCATGTAGTGGAGAGGATCTGTACAGAATCATGCCCTGGGTTTTAGTTGCTGTCCTGTGACTGACCCTTAGTCCTTCCTCTTGAGAGGTTAAATGACTTTTCAAAGCCCACAATCAAGTCAATGGTTGAACTGGATTCAGACCCAGATCTTCAGAATCTGCCTCTCGGATTCTTTCCATTACCCCACACGGTGTCCTCTGACCTCCCAAGTGCTCAGTGCTGGGGACTTCCTCTGAAAGTCCCCCATATCCAGATGCCACCAAGATTACTACTCCATTCCTTTGTATCATGGGTGGCCTCACCCCTCTCTCTTTCAGGAATAATGCAGCGAGTACATTTCTTAACTTTCCCCTGAGGCAGCATGAATAATATTATCAAGTATTTGGAATTCAGTTTAAAAAATAACCTTTTATTATTACAGATTTATGTATTGTAGAAAATTAGAAAATACAGGTAAGCAACAAGACAAAACAATCAAAACACAGTATTCCCCACACCTAGAAATGACCACCATGAACACTTTGGGTGTAATCCTTCTAGATTTGTTTTCTTAAATTAAAAAAAATTAAGATATAACTCATGGTCATAAAATGCATAAGTATTAAATATACAACTAGATGATTTTTTGCATTTATATCTGTATCTGATAACCACATCCAACTCAAGGTCTACCGCATTATCCTCACCCCAGAAGGTTTCCTCATGTCCCTTCGTGGTTAGTATCCAGCCTCCCATGGTAACGGCTATTCAGGTTCTTATCACCATAGATTAGATTTGCCTGTTCTTGAATCTCATATAAAAAGGATCGTACAGTGTGTACTCTTTTGTATCTGGCTTCTTTCCCACAGCATTATATTTTTGAGATTCATCCTTGTTGCATTTTTCAGCAATTTGCTTTTTTTTGGCTGTTTTAGTATCTCCTTGTTAGAATATACCATAATTTATCCATTCTCCTATTGATGACCTTTTAGGATGATTCCAATTTTGTCTAAGTGAATAAAATTGCTATGAACATTCTTGAGGGTGTGTCTTTTGGTAGATATATGAACTCATTTCTCTTGGATATATATACCTAGAAATGGAATTGCTGGTTTATAGAGTAGGCTATATTTTTATTTTATGCACATACACGTACACAAATGAATTTTTTTTTTAGCAAAGTAAAATCACATGCTATTTTGAACCTTTTTTTTTCTTTCAACAGTCTCCACCTTTCCATTTCATTATCTTTCATATGTATCTAATTGGCCCAAAAATGTCTCTTGGCGCTGATATGACCTAGTCTGTATCTAATCGAGATCCACACATTGCATCTGGTCGTTGCATCTTGTTAAG
Source organism: Smutsia gigantea (assembly GCA_032199065.1). Lineage (NCBI taxonomy): Eukaryota > Metazoa > Chordata > Mammalia > Pholidota > Manidae > Smutsia > Smutsia gigantea. Next base: position 134,488 of record JAVSCE010007883.1, on the reverse strand, counting down.
AGGACCTTAGGTCCTTGCTGGCTTTTGGCTGGGTATATCTGTTTCCTGTCCTGTTGGCCTCTGCCTGGGACCACACACACCATGGCAGCTTACATCTGAGAGGGAGAAAAGAACTTGCCTTCTTTTTGTGACCTAATTTTGGAAGTGACTTTTCATCATTCTGTGGCATTTTATGCCTTTAGAAGCAGTCACTGGGTCCAGCCCACACTCTGAGGGTGGGGATTACCCAAGGACTTGAATCAATATTGGAAGGCAGGGATCACTGGGAGCCTTTTTAGAGCTGCCTACCAAAGCCTTATGGGTGACGGGCCACACTTTATCTTCACATGGGAAGATACGTAGTAGTAACTTAAAGGCCGCTTTCATACATATACAAGGCAAATACTACCTCCATTTTATAAATGAGAAAACAACCTCAGAGCGAGCTTCCTTTTTCACCCTGTTTAAAGTTGGTTTTGCCAGTTAGCACTTATCACATGTTAATTGTCTAGAACTTTCAAAAAATAAACTTTATTTTTTAGAGTAGTTTCAAGTTCACAGCAAAGTTGAGTGGAAAGTGCAGAGATTTCCCATCTGCCCCCTGCCCCTACACATGCACAGCCTCCCCCACTAGGGGCAACATGCCCCACCAGAGTGGGAAGTTTGTTATAATCAGCAGTCTGATTTTGATGCCTCATCATCACCCAAAGTCCACTCTTGACATTAAGGTTCACTCTTGGTGTTGCATGTTCAATGGGTTTGGACAGATCATAATGACATGTATCCACCATTATAGTATCATACAGAATAGGTTCACCGCCCTAAAAATCCTCTGTGCTCTGCTTATTCATCCCTCTCTTCCTCCACTCCCTGGCCCTTTCCAGAATGTTGCATAGTTGGATTTATACAATATGTGGCTAGATTCTGCAGTACACTTTCAAGGGAAGAGAGAAGGAGGTTCAGGGGCAAATAGATTTTCTACAAAAATCCAGTTGGCCAAGGGGTGGCTCTGGCTGGCTGTCCTTTCCGCTTAGAGCTCTGCCCCATTGGGGACATAATCCCTTTGTCCTGGTTCCTCTTGACATAGTTGAGAGAGGGTCACATTTATTTTAAGCAAACGTAAAACTTGACCTAGTATTAAGGAACAACAAAAAGAAAATAAACAATGGCAATGCATGAACTGTAAAATAGTCCAGGAGAGACTGGAGCAAGAAATTCCCATTCTCACTTCAGCTACTTTTATTCCTGATCCCACACTTGGGCCCTTTGCATAGCTTGTCTCCCAGATAACTGCTACCCAATTCCAAAGGGCTTTTTACAATTTTGCCACCCCTTTGTATGCCGTCCTGGTTTCCCTGCCTCCCAGCTCCCGGCTTGGTGGGGGCTTTGTTTGCCGTGGTGTGTGCGGAGGCACATTAGATGCCCTAAGCATTAAAAAAGATAATGAGGATCCCTACTTAGTGAAAGCAATTCAATTCAACAAATAATTCAACTATAAAAAAAGTAAGTCTAACAAAATTCTGAAAATTTCCATGCCACATTTGATGTTTAAGGTAAAATGTCAAATATCCTATTGCTAAATAAATATTTTTTAGTGCTCCTGCTTTACTGGCATTTGGCACTTAGCATCCCTACTGAGTAAATATTCAATGCACTCCACCTCTGTGGGAAATGTGAAATTTAGGGGAACTGCAGTACATTGTCACTTTCCTCATTCAGAGTATTTTCATGCTGACATTAAAACTCTGAACTGGCACCAAATGATTTCACTCATCTGTAGAGCATAAGAACAAAGCAAAAACTGAAGGAACAAAACAGCAGCAGACTCACAGAACCCAAGAATGGACTAACAGTTGTCAAAGGGAAAGGGACTGGGGGGAGAGGGAAGGGAGGGAGAAGGGGAATAAGGGGCATTGCGATTAGCACATAACATGGGGGGGGGGCACAGGGAAGGCAGTATAGCACAGAGAAGACAAGTAGTGATTCTATAGCATCTTATTATGCTGATGGACAGTGACTGTAATGGGGTATGTGGGGGGGGGACTTCATAATGGGGGAATCTAGTAACTACAATGTTGCCCATGTGATTTTATATTAAAAATACCAAAAAAACCCCACCAAACTCCAAACTGGCATTTCCCCAGATTTTTATCTTGAAGAATTTTGAACCTTTCTGTAGGTTTAAAGTTGCAAGAATAATATAATGAATGCATATGCCTTTCACTAGATTCACTGGTTGTTAACATTTTCCCACCTTTGCTATGTAGACCTCTGTTTGTGCTGAATCATTTGAGAGTAAGTTGCAGATATCAACTTCATTCCTAAATACTTCATCATGTATTTGCCCAGAACGGAGCCATTGCTACAAAATCACAGAACATTATTACACTCAGGAAATTTAACATTGTTCCAATATTGTCTAAACTATAGTCTGTTTCAAATTTCCTCAATTGTCCCAAGAATATTCCTTAACTTAAAAAAAAATCACATCCAATTGAGCAACATATGACTCTAGTTTCCTTGAAAGTTTAACAGTTTCCCAGCTGATTTTTTCTCCCATAGCATTGATATTTTTGAATAGAGCAGGCCAATTGTTTGAGACATATACCTCAATTTGTTTACTTATGATTAGATTAAATTTAAACATTTTTAGTAAGAATAATTCCTTCATAGGTGACATAAGCGTCCTTCCCAGTGCATCCCATTGTGAGCATATGATGCCAGTTTGTCCCATTTTGGTGATGTTAAATTTGATCACTTGATTAAGGTGGCATTCATGGCAGTTTTCCTAATCAGGGAGGATGTTATTTTGGGAGGAGATAAATGAGGACAGTTGGAAAGAAGAGTGAGGTGAACAAAGAAAAGAGGCCCAGAAGGGAAAGGCCATGGTTGTCTATCATTTTTCCCCAGGGCCAAGACTGCCCAAGGAGACCAGGAGCCTCCTGCTCTCTGCCACAGAGGCTGCAAGCCTTGGATCCAGGTCTAGCAAGCCCAGCAGCGATTGAAGTTCTTCCTCCCCACCTTCCCTTCCCCTAGGCCCAAGTCCTGAATTAAGGGCTGAGATCCACCTGGATCAAAACCAGATTAAAAGAGGATCCTTGTTTTGAGCAGCTGCTCCCCACATCTGTGTGATAGTGCTGGTGATAAGCAGGCAATGACCGACTTCTGAGGGGGGTTCTCTACCCTAGGCTTTTCCAGGATCCTTTTTCTTCCTGATCTGAAGGATCAAGGACAATACAGAAGGGGAAATGTCATATGCTGAAAACTTTTTTATTGACATTATCTCTAAGTCGATGACAACCATCTCTACTTCTTATTCTTTTGTTCAGTGTTCATGGAAGAATTTTAGTGAATTTGTATATATCTGTGACTATATATTCACAGCCCTAAAATGGGAGCCCTCTGTGGCTTATGAGATGAAGAACTTGATATTTGTTAAATATTCCTTTAGTACCTCTCACCTTATACACACATATAAAGCTGGCTTTCCGGACTATTTTTGGCAAGAGTAAAAGCAACTTTTTTTTTTGTATCATTAATATACAATTACATGAACAACATTGTGGTTACTAGATTCTGCCCATTGTCAAGTCCCCACAACATACCCCATTATAGTCACTGTCCATCAGTGTTATAAGATGCTATAGAGTCACTACTTGTCTTCTCTGTGCTATACTGTCTTCCCCGTGTCCCGCCCCCTACATTATGTGTGCTAGTTGTAATGTCCCTTATTCCCTTTATCCCTCCCTTTCCACCCATCCTCCCCAGTTCCTTTCCCTTTGGTAACTGTTAGTCCATTCTTGGGTTCTGTGAGTCTGCTGCTGTTTTATCCTTCAGTTTTTGTTTTGTTCTTATACTCTACAGAAGAGTGAAATCATTTGGTACTTGTCTTTCTCCACCTGGCTTATTTCACTGAGCATAATACCTCTTGCTCCATCCATGTTGTTGCAAATGGTAGGATTTGTTTTCTTCTTATGGATGAATAATATTCCATTGTGTATATGTACCACATCTTCTTTATCCATTCATCTACTGATGGACACTTAGGTTGCTTCCATTTCTTGACTATTGTAAATAGTGCTGCAGTAAACATAGGGGTGCATATGTCTTTTTCAAACTGGGCTCCTGTATTCTTAGGGTAAATTCCTCAGAGTGGAATTCCTGGGTGAAATGGTATTTCTATTTTGAGTTTTTTGAGGAACCTCCATACTGCTTTCCACAATGGTTGAACTAATTTACATTCCCACCAGCAGTGTAGTAGGGTTCCCCTTTCTCCACATCCTCACCAACATTTGTTGTTGTTTGTCTCTTGGATGGTGGCCATCCTAACTGGTGTGAGGTGATATCTCATTGTGTTTTTAAGTTGCATTTCTCTGATTAGCAATGTGGAGCATCTTTTCATGTGCCTGTTGGCCATCTGAATTTCTTCTTTGGAGAAGTGTCTGTTCAGATCCTCTGCCGATTTTTTAATTGGATTATTTGCTTTTTGTTTGTTGAGGTGTGTGAGCTCTTTATATATTTTGGATGTCAACCCCTTATCAGATATGTCATTTATGAATAGATTCTCCCATACTGTAGGACGTCTTTTTGTTCTACTGATTGTGTCCTTTGCTGTACAGAAGCTTTTTAGTTTGATGTAGTCCCACTTGTTCATTTCTGCTTTTGTTTCCCTTGCCTGGGGAGATATGCTAATGAAGAAGTTGCTCATGTTTATATTCAAGAGAGTTTTGCCTATGTTTTCGTCTAAGAGTTTTATGGTTTTGTGACTTACATTCAGGTCTTTGATGCATTTTGAGTTTACTTTTGTATATGGAGTTAGACAGTAATCCAGTTTCATTCTCTTACATGTAGCTGTCCAGTTTTGCCAACACCAGCTGAAGAGGCTGTCATCTCCCCATTGTATATCCATGGCTCCTTTTTTAAATTTTTTAATTTTGGTATCATTAATCTACAATTATATGAGCAACATTATGGTTACTAGACTCCCCCCATCATCAAGTCCCCACCACATACCCCATTACAGTCACTGTCCATCAGTGTAGTAAGATGCTATAGAATCACTACTTGTCTTCTCTGAGTTGTACAGCCCTCCCCGTGCTCCCCCTACATTATGTCTGCTAAACGTAATGCCCCTTTTCCCCTCTTATCCCTCCCTTCCCACCCATCCTCCCCAGTCCCTTTCCCTTTGGTAACTGTTAGTCCATTCTTGGGTTCTGTGAGTCTGCTGCTGTTTTGTTCCTTCAGTTTTTTTCTTTGTTCTTATACTCCACATATGAGTGAAATCATTTGATACTGTCTTTTTCCACCTGGCTTATTTCACTGAGCATATCATCCTCTAGCTCCATCCATGTTGTTGCCAATGATAGGATTTGTTTTTTTCTTATGGCTGAATAGTATTCCATTGTGTATATGTATCACATCTTCCTTATCCATTCATCTACTGATGGGCACTTAGGTTCTTCCATTTCTTGACTATTGTAAATAGTGCTGCAATAAACATAGGGGTGCATATGTCTTTTTCAAACTGGGCTGCCGCATTCTTAGGGCAAATTCCTCCATGGCTCCTTTATCGTATATTAATTGACCATATATGCTTGGGTTTATATCTGGGCTCTCTATTCTGTTCCACTGGTCTATGGGTCTGGTCTTGTGCCTGTACCAAATTGTCTTGATTACTATGGCTTTGTAGTAGATACTGAAGTTGGGAAGCGAGATTCCCCCCTGCTTTATTCTTCCTTCTCAGGATTGAAAAGCAACTTAAAAAAAAAAAGGCAACTACTTAGCCAGGGAGATTGGGACACAAGTAAGAATGACCTTATGACTCTTTCCTTACTACTTTAAAATTTTTAAAGGAAAATTCTAGGCATAATGATATTTTACCACTAAATACTATAGTACTATCAAAAAGAACATTTTATTGGAGCACCAAAATAACATTATCCCTCCTAACACAATTCAAGTTTCCCCATTTGTAAGGGCAGTCAGTTTTGATGGATTTAGGTTGAGTGGGGACTTGAAAAGCCCTCAAGGAGGAACGAGGATTTTAACAAAGCCTGGAATGATGACTAACAGCTACCTCATTGTGGCAGACTGACTGAAAAGTGGCCCCAAATTATCCCCTTTTCTGTGTTCATGCTCTTAGGTAATCTCCTTCTCTTGCATGTGGACTGGGCTAGTGACCTGCTTCTAGTTTGTAGAACACAGCAAAAGTGATGGGATGGTACTTCTGTGATTAGCCTACCAGATATTGTGACTTCCATTTTGCGGGCAGACTCTGTCCCTTGCTGGCTTTGCTGAAGCAAGCTGCCGTGTTGGAGAGGCCCATGTGGCCAGGAACTGAGGCCTTCAGTCCAACAGTCTGCAGGAACTGAGTCCTGTCAACCATCACCTCAGTTTAGAATTGGCTTCTCCCTCATTTGAGCCTCAGATGAGACTGCAGCCCTGGCTCACGTCTTGATTGCAGCTTTGTAAGAGCCCAAAGCAGAGCACCCAGCTAAGTCATGTCCAGATTCCTGATCTTCAGAAAATATGAGACAATAAATATATGCTGTATTAAGATACCAAATATGTGGCCATTTGGTATGCAGCAATAGATAACTAATATACTCATTTAATAAAGCAGCCTTGCATATGGAGATCATTGTTATCATCCCTTTTTACTGAGTAGGAAACTGAGGCTCAAAGAAGCTTGATCTGATCAATTGTCCAAAGTACCAGTCATCTTCTTTTTTTTTTTTTCCAGTCATCTTCTTAGTCCTGAAAACAGCAACAGACTCCAACTAATGTGAGCAGAAAAGGCATTTATTAGAAGGGATTGGAATAACTTGCTCATGGAATCGATGGAAAGGCCAGAGTACCAAGCTTTAAAAAGAGGCAGGAACAAGGGAAAGAGGCAGCAGGAACCATGTTTGGGGGCTCCCGCCACGGTCACTGGATGCACTGTTGCTGACAGTAGAATGAGTTCTAAACACTTCTTCACATAGCCAGCTCCATGCTCAAAGCTCTTGTGGGGTGCTTGATGATCTGAATTTGGATTAGCTTCGCACATGTTGGTGCCTTGAATCAGCCCATGGTAGGTGTTTAAATGTTTATTCATCTCAGAAAATAGAGACAAGTCTGGCAATAGATGGAGGGCTAGCTCATGCTCTAAGGCTCTCAGAAACTGATGTGGCCCTTAGCCTTAATAGGATGACATTCCCAGCTCTTTCCAGGATTTCTGAATTTCCTATACTGCCCAGGCAGCTGGTGGCCACCGGAGAAGGTTGTAGACCAAGTAGTGCAAAGCTAGGGAGAGTAAGCATGGGATGCAATGTCAGGAATACTCCACCAGAGGGCAAAGGAGACTCAGAAATCTACGAAGGGGGCATGAGGTTATTGGGGCAGCAGGATGGGGTGTTGGAGAAGGCTTAGGAGGTTTGGCTTGACTGAGGCTCTGGGTACCAAGAGGACAAGCACTGGTGTGGGCCACAGCAGGTTTCTCTTGTCCCTGTGGCCCGGATGCACCCTCTTCCCACTGTTGAAGCTTTGGGCTCTCCCAGTCTTTGCTTGGAGATCTTGGGAGAACTTTGGACTCTATTTTTATGGCATCAATTCTCCAACTGTAAACACTCCCCACCACCCCATCAACCCCAGCTCAGCACTGGAGTAGAGGGCAGGGGTGGGGTGAGGGGTGTGCCTCTGGCTCTGAAAAAGGGGCAAGGCTGGGATGGGCAGTGGCTTCCCCAATCTGGAGCTTCCTATGGCAACAGGGCAGGAGGAGGTGGGTTTGATTCTTGTCTGAACTATAACTTGTAGTGCTTAGCACAGGGCCTGGAATAGCGGAGGTGCTCTCAATAAATATTTGTCAGTCGCTGATAATTATTTGATACAGATAAACCATGCAGAAGGAATCAAGACAGGCCATTCCTGAGTCCTTCCACTTCTCAACAGCCCACTGTTACCATTCTTGTCTAAGCCACTGCTTTTTCTTCCTGGACCACTGTGATCGCTTCCTAAGTGGTTTCCTTTGCATCACTTGATCCCTAGTTTATTCTCTACCCAGCAGCCAACATGATTTTTTAAAACTATAAATCAGATCATGCCACTGCCGAATTTAACATTTTCTAAAGGATTCTCATTAGGCTTTGAATGAAATCCAGACTCCTTACCCTGGCCCAGAGCTTCTACACTAGCTAGCACATGTGTAGGGCATGTCCCTTTCTTACCTCCTCTTGTACTTTCTTTGTCTAACACACTGGGTTTCAGCTTCACTGACACTCTGTTTCTTGCATAGTAATCTTGCTACTGCCTTAGGAGTTTTGCTTTAGTCGTCCCCTCTGCCTGGAATGCTCTTTGCCCAGATTCTTTGCATGGCTGACTCCTTGTCATTCATGTCTCTCTCTAACCATCACTTCCTAAGACAGACATATTCTCCACAACCCAACCTAAGTTTCTCCTCCAGTCACTTCCTACCTATTCCCTTTTCTGATTACACTTATCACCATCAATTATCCTTTCATCTAATCATTGGTTTCTTGTCTCCTCCCACTAAAAGGCAGGTTCCATGAGAATAGAGAGCTAGTCTTCTGAGTTAAATTACTGCATCCCCAGCACCTATTAATAGAATAGTACCTGGCCATAGTAGGCACTCAATAAATATTTATGGAAAGAATGGATAAATGAGTGAATGGTGCAGGGCTAAGCGATAGGGAATGGAAATTTGTATCCCTCTGAAGTTTACAGTCAATCATCGATTCTCATGGGTGGTAGTGGTTGTGAGACTGGTGGTGGCCAAGGCCTCCTCCAACCATGGGACCTAGAGGAAGTCAAGAGTCTTGGTGGTGGTGGTGGTAGGAGCAGTCACATGGGGGTGGTGAAGTGGACAGGGTATATATGCTGAATTGAATGAATGTGTGTTGTTTTTACGCATCTTTCTTACTTTCAGAAGATGTAATGTGCAGAAATCTGATCTTTAAGGCAGAGAAGGGATGGTTATTTGCACTGTAAGAGGAATCCTTGCTTTGTAAAAGGGAGTAGGCAGAGGCTTGCTTAGCTGTTTTGCAAACAATCCAGGGAAGGTTAAGGAGACTCAAGCCCATCCATTTGTTACATTACAGGGTGTTTTCAGCCCTGGATATTTACAGTGTCATCAAGATACTTATGGCTAGATAGAACTTGCATTTACATATAATACACTCTCCTTGAAGGAATTTCCTCTTCCTGAAAATGAAAGGCTGAGAATATATCACTATGTGACCGTGATCTGTATTAGGAAAACCAGGGCTACTGAGACCAAGGTGGACTTGAAGAAATAGAAACAGTTCATGCCAGCCGCCTTTTTCTTTTTTCTCTTCTCTTTGCCAGGATTAAAACCTTCCAAATGGTCCCTGACTTACTGTTTATTTTCCACCCTGGGCTAGGAAAGGAGTATTTCTGAATATTTTACTTATTGTAGTGGTTCTCAAACTAGGCTCAGTAGCGCTGGTGTTCCACAAGCTGGGTCAAGGTGTTCTGCCATGAAAACTGAGTAACGGCCATCTTGTCCCAGTTAAAAGAAAAAAAAAATCTAATAGGTAGCATTTTCTCAATTCTAAGGTTTTTCCAAAATCTTTTTCTAAGACTTGGGTGCCTATGATTCTAGACTCTACTAGATCTGGCATAGCACAAACTGATGTGTTTAATTACTTTAATATTTCATCATGTTCTGCTCAGAGTACTTCTTGTGGGGGCTCAGAGTACGTCTGAGAACCACTGGCATAGAGACCACATTATTGAACCTTTCTGTGTCTCATCTATCCCCTTTCCAAGATGAAGATAATAATAGCATCGTGTAGTTGTTATGAATTATTTTACATCAAGGACTCGCAACCTAGTAAATGCTACATAAGTGCTTGTTATTGTAATTACTAAAAACATAGCAGCTGAATTAGATCATTTTAAGACCATTTCTTACTCTAATAGCCTATACATTTAAAGCTCAATAATTGAGTATTTTCTGTGTACTAGTTCATATCTCCTATGTATGAAATAAGACACTGGACTCATTTTTAAGGCCAGTTTATAGTGCTAAAAATAGATCTTCTGTGTAAGGTGCTGATGGTGAGGAAGAAAGAAAGGTGCTGATGGTGAGGCCTGACCTTCAGGAACAGGAAATGGAATTCAGGAGGCCAGACTGACACACTAGCTGTACACAAAGGCAGAGGAGGCCAGTGTGACTTAAAGTGCCCAGAGCCAGCCCCCTAGCATATTTCTCCAGCTTATTTGGTTGGTATCCATTTTTTTTTCATTCCAAAATAAAATGAAAGGCAAAACCGTTCATTCCAAAATTTAATGTTTCATAATGCACACATTTCTTTTTCTCAGTTGTTTTTTGTATTTTCCTCATATGGCCCATAAACATATTATTCTAAGAGGTATATGGTAGACACTGGATTCAGGCCAGAGAGGAAATTTTGATAGTGACAAAGAACACTGGCTACTTGAAGGGAAAAGTCAGTCAAAGAAGCCCCAAAGGTCAAATTACAGTCTAGGCCTGAACAACTGAGAATCATATATGGCAGAATAAACTATCCCTTTCTCAGTTTCATTTCCTATTTTCAAACATTTTAACCAACATTGTTCTATCTGATCTTCAAATCCTTTAAGAAAGACAAGGCAGATAGTTTTATCCCCATTATACAGATGAGGCTCCAGGAGAGTAAGTGGTGATTTACCCAAAGCATATAGTTTGCAATTACATATGGCTGATAAGTAGTGGAAAGGATTCTCCTAATTCTTCCCCTCTTCCTTGCCTCCAAGCTGTGTCCTGGGTTTAGGAATCCAGTGGGGATTTGGCTTGGGCAAGACATGGGTCTTGGAGGACAGGAATGCAGGGAGGGCAGGGTGTGAGGAGAGGGCAGCCTCAGATATCTAGGTTGTGGGGCCCTGGGTGGGAAGAAGGAGCTTCAGGTCTGCTAGAGGGAACCGCTAAGCCAGACCTCTACAGGAAGCCAGGCAAGCTGTCCTCTTCCCAGCTCCAGAGGCATGGCACTCCTTCTAAAGTCAGATTCATCGGTGTCCTGGGAATTCACAGGCTCCCCCATCTTTCTAACCGTCAAAGGGGTTAAGTAGTTGTCTCCTGATTTTCCTGTCACCCAGGTAACTTGGGTCTCTGCTTTGTGGGAGAAAAGGTGTGAAATAAACGAAACTCCCAAACAATTTCTCAGTATGTGCACCTAGCAATGCACCAAACCTCCAACAGGGAAGCACAACTCTTAGCGTAGAAGGTGGAGGGGGAGTCTCTGTTCCCGGCAGGTGCAGGCGAGGAGCTCCCCAGACGGAGTGGGGCCAGTGGGCAGCACGGAGACTGCCCCTTCCTAGTCTCCCTTCTGAATTATGGGTGCCCCAGAGGGTTGAGGGAGGAGAAAAGCAGGCCACACACACCTGGCGCCTTGTGGAATGAAATCTTAATTAATTATTAAACTGAGTTCCCGCGGGAGGGAGCAGGGCCGGAGCAGGCCGGGAGGGAATGGCAGAGTGGGGGCTGGGGGCGGGAGGAAGGGGGCGGTGAGGAGTGGGCGCTGGGCGCCGGCTCAGCCCCTGGGGACCCTGACAGGAAGGAGGCTGACCCTCCGTGTGCGGGGAGGGGGCGATCGCTGTGAGAGCGAGCGGGTGTGCGGGTGCGCTGGGGGACCCCCGGGGAGGGCGGGCGAAGTCTGCAGCAGGAAGCGGTGCGCGGGTGGGGGCCAGAGGCCGCGGGCTGGATGGCCCCCTCCCGCCGGGGTCTTGATCCCAGAACAGTAGCCACTTGTTTTCCCAGGACTGAGGGAGGGAGCGGCCGGAGGGGAGGAGGGGGTGCGCGGAGGGAGGGTCCCGTTCTTGGGTCTCCCCGACCCGTGCCCCGTTTCTGGGAAGGGGAGTGGGCCGCGCGGCCTGGCTGCTGGGGAGGCGGAGGGGGAGGGGGTGCCCAGACAAAAGGAGCTTGTGCCTTTAAGGCGGGGAGTCCGGGAGCCGGCGGGGAGGGGACTTCTGGATCCGGGGTAGAGGGCGGCTGCGCTGGACAACACGGGAGGGGGCGAGGGCCGGACGGGCTGCGGGCGGCGGGAGGGACGGCCGGGCGCGCGGGCGCCCAGCAGCACCGCGGGACGGCCGGCCGGCCGGAGCCCGCGGGGGCGGCGGGGCGGGGGCCCGGGGGAGGCGCCGACCCCGGCCGGCAGGTGAGACCGCGCGGGCTGGTGTCGGGGGAAGTGGCGGCGCGGGGCGCTCGGGCTCGGTGCGGCTTGAAGACTCCCGCACGGGCCCCGAGTTTTTAGGCGGGGGCGCGGGAGCTGGGGCGGGTCGGCCCCGTACGGTCTGGGGGGAGCCTGAGGCCGCCGGGGCTGGAGGTCAGGGAGATGGGGAAGCAAGGACTCCGAGCTCCCACCCTCACCCGGCGCCGCATGCCTCCCTGCCTCACCCTCCACCCGGGCGAGTTCCTGGCTCCTTCGATCAGGCGAAAGGCATGTGCTGGGGGAGGGGCTGCCCGAGGTCTGTGCGGGGGCTGTGGGGTGAGCCTCCGACTTTGGAGGTGCGTGTGAGCGTGTCTGGGGAGTGGGGGCAGCCTGGGCAGAGGGAGGTATGCCCTTCGCCTGCAGAGTTGCCCCTCCGGTCCCCTTACCGCAAACCTTGGGAACGAAAGGGGTGGTGTTCAGGCCCTCCGCGGGGTGGGCTGGGGGCACAGACTTTATTCAGAGCCGGCTCTGGGGCCTGACTAAAAACCGAGGTGGAATCACCCAGTGAGGACTCTCCCCATGCCTTCCCCTTGCCAGAGTGCCCCTGTGAGGGAGAGGGTCCGGTGGGTTTGTGGGGTTGGAGGTGGAGGTGGGAGCCCTCCGCCTGTAGGGACACCAAGGCCTCGGGAAGCGAGAAGGCCCCGATGGACTTGCAGAGCCGAGGCCTGGGGAGGCTCCTCTACATCTGGAATTGAGGCCCACGTCCCGGCATGATGGGCAGTGCTGGCACCAAAGGACTCTGCCTGGGCAGTGCCTTCTGCCTTGAACTTTCTGAAGTTGTTTTTTATCTCCGGGAGCCTCCTTTTGCCAAGGAGGGCAAGGGCAGAGGGGCCCTGGAAACAGGATGGATGGAGGTAGCCCAAGAAAAGGGTTTGGGCGAGGGAGCAGGCAGAGCCATTCTTGGGGCCAGGCCTTGGCTTGCTTCAGACTCTGGGTCTCAGGCTGGAGGGTCCGGGTTTGGGAGGGACTTGAGGTCTGGGAGGCACAGGGTCTCCTTCCAGGCTGAATGGACATGCTTCCGGCTGTGGGAGCTGGTGGTGCCTGGAGTGGCAGACGGAGAGACCATGACCTGGGGAGGGGAGGAGGTGCGCGGCCCTGGCTCAGGAGCCCTGTCGCTGGGGAAGAGGGAGGTGGTCTGTGGCTCACAGGGCTGGGTTCCTGGATGAGGAGGTTCGGGGACCATATAGGGGAGTTTTGTGGTTTTGAACAGTGCCCTCCTCTGTTCCCTGCCATTCCAGTCTGGTATGGGGTGGCAGGAGTGCAGGCAGTGCCTGGAGTGGAGCCCCAGGTGGGCTGGCTGCAGTTGGACAATTACAGAGCTCTGAAGCTATCCCCTGGTGGGGTCAGTGTTCTTGGGGCTGTTATATGTTCCCCTGGACCGTGGCTGTCCCTTCCTCTGGGGGTATGAGCCAGATGCTTGGATATGCTTCCAGGGGCTGGGAACGTGGCCAGAAAGAGATCCTTTGGGAACAGAGGTCTGGGCCAGTGTTGGGGGTGGGGAGGGAATAAACAGGGCAGGGGACTGGTGAGTGGGAGGAGGCCGCAGCAAAATGTCATTGAGGGGGGACCTGCTCACTCTGGGCTTTGTCTCCAGCAGCTGTGGGGACTGACCGCCGGGGACACAGGGACTGATTGCACCGGGCGTCTGACTGGCTGGGGAGATGTGTGGTCTTGCTCATGAGTTTCCTGTCCTTCCATCTCTCGGACACTGGCAGAGTCCTGGATTCAAAATGGTGTAGGGTGGGGAGAAGAACTCATAATTATCAAGTGTGTATGAAGTGACAGGTACTGTTAGATTCTTTCCTCACAACTTAACCATTCCCATTTTACAGATGAAGAAACTGACACAGGGAGGTTAAGTAACTTCTCCAAGGCTATATAGCTAGCAAATAATCACATTAAGGTTTGAAACCTGGGTCTTTCTCCAAAGATCATGCTTCTAATGAAGTATTTTGAAAAGCCAGGCTTTCTTTGGTGACCTCTTGCAAATGTCAGCCTGACCAAAAACCTTGGATTTCTGATCTGTCCCTCCAGATGGGGCTGTTGGTGATGTTAAGGAGCTGAAGGGCACGCGGCCCTGTGGGATAGAGGAGAAGGAATGCCCAGAGTACTGCGCTGAGAGCGAGCCAGGGATGGGGGCTTCCTGTGTGCAGAGGACCCCAGCCTGCCTTCTGCTTTGTGCACCCCTGGGTGTCACCTTGGAGGGCCGCTTGTCTTGGTTAAGTGTCTGGTCTTGTGGCCACCTGGGGCAAGCGCTGCGTACTCTCCCCTGTGTCCCGTAGTGAGTACAGATGTCAGCACTGCTGTCTGAAGGGTTAAGCACACTCCCTGTGGGCATGGAGGCGTGTGGCCCTGGTGGAGACACAGGCATGCATAGATAAGGGAGCTCTCATCCTCATCCTCACCTTCTCCAGCGCTGGCTCAGCTCACAGATACATTGTGGGTGTTGTCATGGAGTCCTCCCACTTTACTTCAAGACACTTCCTTCTCGGAGACCTGAGATCTAGGGCTGGTGTGGTTACACATGATCTCAGTTACATGAACCTCAGTTCTTTTTTTTTTCTCTTGTCAAATCGGTCCTGTGCCCCAGGTGGCCACACTGAGCAGCTTCACAGGTTTTTGGTGAAGATCCGATGGAATTAGGCATGTGAAAGGACTTTGAAAAGTTTAAAGCACAAAGCGCACAGGTGTATTTTTTCCATCCATCCACTCATCATCCACTCAATGAGCATTTATTTAGACTCTGCAGATAACAGCAGTGAGCAAAACAGGCCCGAGTCCTTGCCTTCATGAGGTTGACATTCCAGTCAGGAGAGACACACAATGAACAAACAAGAAAAAGATATAGAATGGCAGTTGCTGATAAGATCTGTGGAGAAAAATAAGGCATAAAGCTGGGAAGAGTGATAGGGAGCGCCAGGAAAGGGGGTTTCTATTTCCAGAGAGTGGTCAGGGAAAGACTCGGCGATAAGGGGACATCTGAGCTGTGACCCAGTGGCGCTCCCGTTCCAGCTAGAAGGAGCAGCAGGCACCAAGGTCCCAGGTGGACCTGTGCACCGTGCTGGTGAGCAGCAGAGAGGCTCATAGGACGGGGCTGCAGCGAGAAAGAGGAAGAATCAGAGAGAACTGTTATGATTAGCTTTTTATTTCACCTTAGCTGCTCTGCGCCAGTACCCTTGAGCTTGATTGCTCTCTATCTTGTTGACATACATTTACTGAGTCCCTGCTATGAGCTGGGCTCAGTACTGGGTGCTGGGGACAAAGGACTGAGCAAAACAGACAGAATCCCTGCCTCGCAAAGTTTATAGTCAGAAGGGCGGTGATACAGTTGAACAAGGGACAGTTTAGTAGCTGTGGTAAGTACTCTGGAAGGACTGTACAGAGGGTAAGCAGGGGACTAGACTGAATCCAGATGGGGGAGCCGGACATCTTCCCTGAGGAAATCACATTAAACTGTGACCTGTGGGAGAAGTTGAATTTAGCTTATGCATAGTGTGCGTGTGAGTGTGGTGCGGAAGGGTGTGGAGATTTTCTTTTGTACAGACGTCCCCGACTGGCAGTTCACTGGCTGAATTTATTCCATAGATGTGGTTTCTTTGGCCCGTGGTATTGAAAAAGTGAATGACTTGCCAACATTAAGAAGTCAGGAGATGTCACATTAAAATCTACATTTTTTTTCTGTTGAAAAATCTGAAGATGAGGCTCCACTGGGAAGCCAGGGACAAGCCTGCTGGTGTGGGTGGAGCTTCCCCGGGATCAGGTGTGCACTCTCTAGTCCCTCCCTCTCCTGAGCCCTGGGTGCTTCTGCTCATTGACGAGGCATCTTGAGTTTGTCACCACCAGGAAATCAGTGCTTTTTAGAGAAGAGGGCGATGTTTAAGTGGACTGCTTTGGAGTAGGCAGATCAGATCACAGTCTGGCTCCTCCACCTGTGGGGCTGCTTGATCTTGAGCAAATTACTCCACCTCCCTCTGTCACAGTTTCCTCACCTGTAGAGAGGGAATACCGTTGTCTTTCTCCATAAGTGTATGAGAACGAAGTGGCCGAAGCGCTTAGCTCGGCGATGGGAAGGGCTCGGTTAATACTAACATAACTGGTGTTGGCTGGCAGTGATGGTGGTATTAATTCCAGCCCGTTCCTTTCTTCCTAGCAGCATGTCGTGGTTTAGTGGCCTCCTGGTCCCCAAAGTGGATGAACGGAAAACAGCCTGGGGTGAACGCAATGGGCAGAAGCGTCTGCGCCGTGGCCCTCGGACCAGTGGCTTCTGCACGCCCCGCTACATGAGCTGCCTCCGGGATGCACAGCCACCTAGCCCCACCCCTGCAGCTCCCCGTCGGTGCCCATGGCAGGACGAGGCCTTCACACGGAGAGGTGGCCCGGGCAAGGGCACGGAGCTGGGGCTGCGGGCAGTGGCTCTGGGCTTTGAGGACACTGAGGCAACAGCGGCTGTTGGGGCAGCCGAGGCAGCACCTGATGCGGCGCCCAGGAGCAGGCGGTCCTGCTGGCGCCGTCTGGCGCGGGTATTCCAATCCAAGCAGTTCCGCTCGGCCAAGCTGGAGCGCCTGTACCAGCGGTACTTCTTCCAAATGAACCAGAGCAGCCTGACGCTGCTGATGGCAGTGCTCGTGCTGCTAACGGCAGTGCTTCTGGCCTTTCACGCTGCGCCTGCGCTCCCTCAGCCGGCCTACGTGGCCCTGCTGGCTTGTGCCGCGGCCCTCTTCGTGGCGCTCATGGTGGTTTGTAACCGACACAGCTTCCGCCAGGACTCCATGTGGGTGGTGAGCTACGTGGTGCTGGGCATCCTTGCGGCTGTGCAGGTCGGGGGTGCCCTGGCAGCCAACCCCCATAGCCCCTCTGTTGGCCTCTGGTGCCCTGTGTTCTTTGTCTACATCACCTACACACTCCTACCCATCCGCATGCGGGCAGCTGTCTTCAGTGGACTGGGCCTCTCCACCTTGCACCTGATCTTGGCCTGGCAACTCAACCAGGGGGATGCCTTCCTCTGGAAGCAGGTGGGTGGTCAGGGAGGAATTGGGGGCACCAGGCGGGGAATGAGAAATCTGGTCTTGAGGGAGGCTGAGCCACGGGTGGATAGCAGTGCGGGAATGTCTGGCTATATCTGGGAGGAGGGGCAAGTGATGGGAGGTCAAGTTTCAGGGGGCAAGCCTCCATTTGGGATCTGGGGCAGAGAGCACCGCTGAGGGCAGGAAGGGCTCCCGGACCCAAGCCTGGCCTCTGTCACCCTGGGCCACAGTCTATAGCTCTTTGTCCTAAGGCCCTTGAGAGAGTGTAGCCTGAAGAGACCTAATGTAGGGCTCGAGGGGGGAGCGTTATCTTTAGCCTGGGGTGGGGGCAGGGCTGAGAGGGCAGTGTGGGCTAGTCCAGGCCTTGGCATCTCTGGCCCCAAATTGACCCCTGCAACTCAGGCCCTGTACCATCCCTGAGAAGCAGCTCTAAGTGGTGATTTGGAGGGATCAAGCAGGTTTTGGGTGGAGTTAGCAAGGGAGGAGTTGTCTCTGCTGGACCAAGGCCACTTTCAAATGGGGTTGGACTGTAGAAGAGAGGGGTATTAGGGTCTGATCTCACCCCCACCTTCCCTTGCTGGGCATCAGGGTCTGGCAGCCTTGCCTTGAAGTTCTCTGCCCATGCCGGCCACTGCCTTCAGGACCCGAGTGCTTTGTGAAGTAGGGCTTGCCAGCACCACGGTGGGTGAAAAATGAAGGCTTTGGCTGCAGGAGGACCTGGTTGTCCAATGGCCTGCCTTCTCTCTGAGATCTCAGACAACCAGACTTGCCTCTCCCAGCCTTAGTTTCCCAGTCTGTAAAACTGGGTTAAAAATAGTATCTACCTCATGGTGTTGCTGTTAGGGCCCCACCCTCTCTCAGCTTGGAGCAGAACCTGACCGGGCAGCTTCCCACCTGGGGGTGGGGAGGTGCGGGAGTGCTGCAGGGGATGGTGCCCGGGGAAGGGTCTTCCAGGAAGCCCCTCTCATAGGGATGTGGTCAGTCTTCTCGGTCAGCACCCTGCCCAGGGGGCAGAGACTACGGTGTCTCGCCCAGCTGGTCCTCCAGGGCTGCTTTAGGCACCGTCCCTCAGCCAGCGCACCTCATGATCCCGCTGCTGGCACCCTGATTCAGAGGGGGCTGCTTTCTGTCTTGTTCAAGGTTTGCGGGTGTCAGCCTCTGCCTTGCCCAGAGCTTGTGACCTGTAGCCCCCCAGCCCCACCCAACAAAAGGGAAGTTGCCTGGGGCTCCCAGGGTGAGAAACTGGGTGCTCTGGCATGGTGCCCTTTCCTGCCCAGCCCATCAGTCCATGCTCTGGAACAGAATGTACCTTTTTAAAAGTAACTTTATAGCCGTTTGTTTATGGAGCATGTGCCCACAAGGCACTGTCAGACCTCTTAAAGGGCCAGGGTCCTTCTGCCTCTGCTGGGCCCCCAGTTATTGCCAGGGTAGGCATCACACTGGGCTTCAAAGTTGCACTGCCCTCCTGGGAAAGGAGGAGCTTGGAGGTGGTGCCTCCCTACTCCTCATCCTCTCTGATTGGCCAGAGGTGGGTGGGTGTCCCTTCCCTGCTGTCAGCTGGCAAGGTGCCCAGAGCCAGGCCCAGGACTTGACTGGGGAGGTGCAGCCTTATGGAGGTGAGGGCCGTGCCAACTTCCTACCTTCTGGGGGGCACCTGGCTGCAGCCTCATGCAGTGGGACTTGGCAGGCACATTCTTGAGGAGTTGGGTGGAGAAAGTTGCCCCTGCCCTTGTGCCAGTCCTTGGGGCCAGGGTTGCCCATACCTCTACTCTGAGGTGAGAACGATTCCTTGCACCAAGTTCACCTGTGGGTTCCTGGATGGGGTAGGGCTGTGGCCTCCTTTCTAAGCTCTTTGGGTCGCCCCTTCCCAGATCCAGCCCTGCCCACACTCGCTGGAAAGAGCCTTCATTCTCCTCCGACCACTCATTCAGACCCACTGAGCAGTTTCACCTAGTGACCCTGGTCCAGCCTGGAGTCTCCTCTGGTGCCCTGGCATCTGTTTTTCTCACAGTTGGATAAGGGTCTGTGAACAGATCTATTTCAGTCTCTTGTCCCCCTTCTCCTTCCCTCTACCATGACTCACATTTTCCTCTTGGGCTCCTGGGGCCAGGAAGGGAAGTTGCCTGGTTTGCCCCCCTTCCTTCTCCCCCACTGGGGGCTATTCTTAGAACCCCTGAGGGAGACAGTGTGCCCCTTTCTTCAACCCAGCTGATGACCTGGGAAGGAAACTGGGAGGCCAATCCTAGAAGGTCAGAGCTAGACATGGCTTGTGGGGTTCTGGACCCACACCTCTATTTTTCCTTAGAAAAATGATACTGAGGTCCTGGAGATTAAGTGACCTGCCCAACTTTGTAGGACTGCAGTTCTGGTTCTGGGCCCTGGCTTCCAGTTGGTGCTCTTTCCCTCCCTTCTCCCCAAACCAGAATCTTGCCAGAGCCAACACGGGTGGAGCCCCAAGTGCCAGGTTAACCCGTGCATTTCCAGAGACCCTGAGGCCGACTTCATGTAGACTTGCTCTCTAGTCAGTTCTGCTGCTGATGACTGGGGGCTGAACATCCTGGGATCGGGGTGCAAGGGTATGGGGCCTGGCCGGGCCAAGTGTGGGGAGTGGCTGGTCATGGCGGCACCCCATCCCAGTTAGGAAGGGTTCTTTGAGTCAGTAGAATAGATGACTCCCATGCCTGGGCTCTGAGGCTAAGCCTCAAGGGCCTGGGTGAGTGGAGTGAACGGGAATATTGGAGACCTGGATGCTTTATGCAGTAAGGCAGGACACAGGCTTTGCAATCTGACTGTCCTGGACTCAAGTCCTACACCAGCCACTGCCACACCAGCTGTGTGATCTTGGGCAAGTTACTTAGCTTCTATGTGCCTGAGTCCCCTACCCTTTAAAATGAGATAGTGTTCCCTCCCTCATAGACTTGTAAGGAACCCATTAGTTACCATATAGAAGACACCTATAGAATCCAGGCACATTGTAGATAGCCAACTGATTAGCTCCAGTAATAATAACAATAATAATTATTACTGTTATTATTATTATATGAAATTATGTGAGGGAACGGAGGGCCTTCAGGGGGCTTCTTCTTTTCCCTCTCTAGGTTCTAGATGAACAAACAAATAAACAGGTCTAGAGAGATGAGGTGACTTGTCCTGGGCACTCCCAGGAGGATGGCGTGCTCAGGTTTCCAGGGACTGTCCTGGAAGGAGAGCCAGGGGCAGAAGGAGCAGCGTTTGCCTTTTGTTTGGGTCATGGTGGGGCAGGAATCGTAGTGTGCTGGGCCCAGCTCCACGCCTGCCTGGCCCTGGTTAGTGCTTTTGCTCCCAGGAGCTGCAAAAGAAATCTCGCTTCTAGCTGTGGAGTGCTCCAGGTAGGGGCTGGCGTCCTGTGGAGAACAGGGGAGATGTATTGCAGGGGTGGCGACAGACAGGGCACAGGGTCCGGTTTCCTTCCCAAAGGAGTGCATCTATAGAGAGCCTGGCAAGTCGTGCCTGTGGGAGGTGTGTGTGTGCGTGTGTGTGGTGGCCACCCATCTGCCTCTGTCACCCTCCTGCAGCTTGGTGCCAACATGCTGCTGTTCCTCTGCACCAACGTCATCGGTATCTGCACACACTACCCAGCTGAGGTGTCTCAGCGCCAGGCCTTTCAGGAGACCCGTGGTTACATCCAGGCCCGCCTGCACCTGCAGCACGAGAATCGGCAGCAGGTGGGTCTGCCCTCTGTGACTAGGGCCTCCCTGACCTCACCCCCAAGTAACTCGCAGACTGGATCTGCTGCTTTGTACAACTTCGTGGAATAAGTGTGCAAGGCCCCCCAATGGTGCATCACACAGGCCCTAGGACACTGGGCTTCCTGTGCTGTTCCAGGTGGGAGGGAGTGGATGGCAGCACATCTGAGGAGCTGAATGGGGGGTGGAGAGAGAGGGCTGGGATGTATGTTGCTGCAGCTCTGACTGGGGAGGTCCAGCAGGGAAGCGCAGGTCTCCAGGCAGGTCTGGGTGGGCTCTGGGGATGTGGAGGGACCAGAAGGTATGAAAGTGTGAGATCAAGAAAATAGTGGCACCCTGTTGGAACTACTGGCCTAGGAGCGGCTGCTGCTGTCGGTGTTGCCCCAGCACGTTGCCATGGAGATGAAAGAAGACATCAACACAAAGAAAGAAGACATGATGTTCCACAAGATCTACATCCAGAAGCACGACAATGTCAGGTAGGCTGGGAGTGGGAGGCTTGCAGGACAGGTCGGGGGATCTGGGAGTTTCTGAGGGCCCTTGCATCTTCTGCCATCTTCCACAGCATCCTGTTTGCGGACATTGAAGGCTTCACCAGCCTGGCATCGCAGTGCACGGCTCAGGAGCTGGTCATGACCCTGAACGAGCTCTTTGCCCGGTTTGACAAGCTGGCTGCGGTGAGGGTGCTGAGGCTTGGGGAGGGCCGGCCTTAGTGAGAGCACAGCCTGTGAGGATGGGGCGGAAGGGGTCTGCAGTGAGGGTGGGGGCCCAGGTAGGTCGGGTGGTCAAGAGGGAGTCAAGGTAACGCTCCCTCTACTCCTTCCCCTTCAGGAAAACCACTGTCTGAGGATCAAGATCTTGGGGGACTGCTACTACTGTGTGTCAGGGCTGCCGGAGGCCCGCGCAGACCACGCCCACTGCTGTGTGGAGATGGGCGTGGACATGATTGAGGCCATCTCGTAAGCAGTGCCCCTCGCAGGCTTCCTGGAACGGAGGGTGCCCGGGCCTGCTCCTCCCCTCTCATGTGTCCTCTGGACTTTTCCTCAGTCTTAGCTGTTTGTCTGTCTTTGAGATCCATCGCCAGGGAGGTTAATGGATTTTTCTTGACTCCGGCCAACCGGGATGGGGTAGGGAGAGCCGCGGTGGGGGCACTGGGGCTGGAGAGAACACCAGCTCAGCAGTGATCCCTCCTTTCCTGGTTCAGCTCCACAAGATGCTCCTGGGCCCTTGCCGGCAAACACAGTTCTCAAATTGGTCCTTGAGCCCAATGCAAGCTTCTGCCCACGTCCAGCCAAGGCTGTGGTCCTGTGCCCTGTGTCTGGGTCTGTCCTTGCCCTCCTGGCTCCAAGGGGGTCGAGGGCCTGGGCTCTGAGCTGGGGGCGGGGAGGACTGTCCCAGGAGCTGAGCCGGAGCTGCCTCCTCCCAGGCTGGTTCGTGAGGTGACGGGTGTGAATGTGAACATGCGTGTAGGCATCCACAGCGGGCGCGTGCACTGCGGCGTCCTTGGTCTGCGGAAGTGGCAGTTTGATGTGTGGTCCAACGATGTGACTCTGGCCAACCACATGGAGGCGGGGGGCCGGGCCGGGTGAGTGTGGGGCCCAGGTGGTGAGGGACGGGAGCAAGGTGCGAGAGCCCAGGGCTCACCTCCCTGTCCCCGCACAGCCGCATCCACATCACTCGGGCCACGCTGCAGTACCTGAACGGGGACTACGAGGTGGAGCCAGGCCGTGGCGGCGAACGCAATGCATACCTCAAGGAGCAGCACACTGAGACCTTCCTCATCCTGGGAGCCAGCCAGAAACGGGTCGGGCCAGGGTGGGGTGCCGCAGGGCCAGGCAGGGAGAAGAGCAAGTGGGGGCAGTGGGCAGAGGGTCTGGGCCGCTCTTCTGAGCCTGTGCCCCTGCTGCCCTCACAGAAAGAGGAGAAGGCCATGCTGGCTAAGCTGCAGCGGACACGGGCCAACTCCATGGAAGGGCTGATGCCACGCTGGGTGCCCGAGCGCGCCTTCTCCCGGACCAAGGACTCCAAGGCTTTCCGCCAGATGGTGAGGGCCTGCAGCACCAGCGCCTGGGCCTTACTTCCCAGCACTCTTTGTCTCCTTCCCTCTTCTGCCTTCCGGGTTGTGGCTGCCATGTCCATGTTTGGCTTTCCGTATTTGGGTGGGAGGGATGATTCTGTGCCGGGGGTCCCAAGCTATGGGGAGGAGCCCTCAGCACAGTGTTGGGATGGGGAAGGGCTTACAGAGGTGAAGGGCGTGCTGCCCATGACCTCACTTTCACACTCTGTCCCCTCCTCCAGGGCATTGATGATTCCAGCAAAGACAAGTAAGTCAGGTCATTGAGGAGGGAGAAGGCCCTTACACCCTGGGACTGGGCTGTGCGTTGCCAAGATCCCCTCCTTCCTGGACCTTGGATGTGTCATGGGGAGCGGGTGCCCCACACTCGGCTCACACTCCCTCCTTTGGGTGCTGCCCGTCCCCTCCCTCCTCATTGCTTCTCACATGGCAATGCTCATGCACCTGGTGAAGCCATGTCCCCTGCCCTCAGCCGGGGTGCCCAAGATGCCCTGAACCCCGAGGATGAGGTGGACGAGTTCCTGGGCCGTGCCATTGATGCCCGCAGCATCGACCAACTGCGCAAAGACCACGTGCGCCGGTTTCTGCTCACCTTCCAGAGAGAGGATCTTGAAAAGAAGGTTTGGGGGATGCAAAGGCAGAAGGACAAGGTCTGGGGGGTGGGGGGGGAAGAGCCTGGCGGGAAAGTCTGAGGGGTTTTCTGGGGAGTGGGGACGTGACCACAGGGCAAGGTTGGGGATTCCTATCAACGGGGCCAGCCCCCCTTGAGGCGCTTGGTGGTGCTCTGCCTCCCGCAGGGCAGAGCCCACTGCCCAGCCCAGCCTCCTCTCCCTCAGTACTCAAGGAAGGTGGACCCCCGCTTCGGAGCCTGTGTGGCCTGTGCCCTGCTGGTCTTCTGCTTCATCTGTTTCATCCAGCTCCTAATCTTCCCACAGTGAGAGCCCTGTCCTTTGCTCAGCTTCTGTTCCCTCCACCCCTTCCTAACTTCCCAGACAAGTCCACAGCCCCTGGAGCCTGCCCCCTGCCCGTCTGGGGAGTGGGATAAGGACACCCAGATCTTCCAGAGTGATGTTTCTCCTGGCCCTCTTTTGCCCCAGCTCAACCCTCCTGCTTGGGATCTACGCCAGCATCTTCCTGCTATTGCTGATCACAGTGCTGACCTGTGCCGTGTACTCCTGTGGCTCTGTATGTTGGGGTCCCTCCAAGGCTGGTGGGGAGCACAGGCTGGGCCGGGGTGGGGACCACACTGGGAGAGGGAGAAGAAGACCGTGCCTCCCCCATTGGACCCCATCCCTGGTTGGCCTGACAGCCTCCAGTTCTCAGCCTCTGCCTCCCCACAGCTCTTCCCCATGGCTCTGCAACGCCTGTCCCGCAGCATCGTCCGCTCCCAGGCACACAGCACCGCTGTTGGCATCTTTTCGGTCCTGCTTGTGTTCACCTCTGCCATCGCCAACATGGTAAAAGTCGAGTGGAAATTCTTCCATCCCTCCTCTGTGCCAAGCACTGCTCTGGGTGCTGGGGTTAGAGAGGAATAAGACACGTTTTCTGCTCTCAGGGAGCTCGTTATCCTAAAGGAGGGGGTTAGGTTACTTCCAGGTCCCCCTCCTCCTCACCCTCCCCACCTGCTGTCCTTCCCCAGTGAGAACTTCAGCCTCTGGAGTTTAAGGCACCTGGGCATGGCCCTTGTGATCCCTCCTTTCCTTGGTCACCCTGACACACCTCCCCCAACTTTTGCAGTTCACCTGTAACCACACCCCCTTACGGACCTGCGCAGCCCGGATGCTGAATTTAACGCCGGCCATCATCACTGCCTGCCACCTGCAGCAGCTCAATTACTCCCTGGGCCTGGATGCTCCCCTGTGTGAGGGCACCGCACCCGCCTGCAGCTTCCCCGAGGTGTCCAAGCAGGGCACAGGCGGGGACGGGGGCTCCTGATCAGTATATTGGCTCCTCTGTGCCAGGCTGGTGATGGGCACTGGGGACCCAGGATCTCACTGGATACCTGACTCTAGGAGCAGCAAGGGTGTGTGGGGGGCTGGCTGTGGCGGGTGAAGGAGGTTTGGGTTTGAGGCTGTGGAGGGGAGCTGAGGCCAGGCAGGGGACTGCAGGCTCTGCCTGCACAGGGGCGCCATGGCTGCTGCCTCCACCCAACACTGCTCCGCCATCACCCCCAGTACTTCATCGGGAACATGCTGTTGAGTCTCCTGGCCAGCTCTGTCTTCCTGCACATCAGCAGCATCGGGAAGCTGGCCATGGTCTTTGCCCTGGGGCTCGTCTATTTGGCGCTGCTGCTGTTGGGTCCCCCAGCCACCATCTTTGACAACTATGACCTGCTGCTTGGTGTCCATGGCTTGTGAGTTTATCCTCAGTCCTGTTAATGCCCCAGGAGCCTCCTGTCATCCCCACCTGGTGCCCAGGTCCCTTGTGCCCTTGGAATGCCAGTGCTCAGTACTCACCTGTGGGGGAAGGAGGCCGTGGAGGAGCCCTCAGCACATGACGCCAAACAGTCCCTCCAAGGAGCCCCCAGTCCTGGGAGATCCCCAGGCCTTTAGGCTAGACAGTGAGGAGAAAATTCCCTCTAGCATTTGCATGGTGTCTTCATATCCCCTTTCTTAACCAACTGTATGTCACCCAGCTGCTTGGTGGCAGAGCCCTGGCTAGAAACCAAACCTCTGACTCTTGCTTGAAGGTTTTGCCTGGGACACCACCCTGGCCTTTTCTCTGTAAAACCCCACCCCTTGTGATATGTGGCCATAGCTTGGTTGGGTAGAAAAAGCATCTGATGTCTGCTCGGCCGCTTGTTGGCTGTGTGACCTTAGACAGGCGAGTTAACGTCTCAGAGCCTTAATTTCCTCATCTGTAAAATAGCACTGCCACGTGGGTCACAAGGTCGTTGTAAAGATCCGTAGTCACCGACACTTATGGAAGGCTTACTGCGTGCCGGCACTGTGCTAACCCTTTTGCATGCATTATTTAGATGTGATCCCGCTTTTACTGATGAGGCAACAGGCTTAGAGAATTAAGCAATTCCAGGTCACATAGCTGGTAAGTAGAGGAGCCAGAAGTGAAACCTGGTTGTAACCTCTGCTTTTAATGAGTTAATATAGGCAAAAGCCCTAGCCCAGTGCCTGATTTATGGCACATGCTCAGTAAATGCAGTGTCCACCTCCCTTCCCATGTCCCCGCCCAGCACCCAGGAGGAACTGATGACTTTGTCTCTTGTATCTTCTTGCCAGAGCTTCATCCAATGGGACCTTCGATGGGCTGGACTGGTGAGTGAGGGTTCTGGGCAGCGATGGGGAGGGCTGCCAGATGTCTCCTTCAGACGCTGAGCTTGCCTCTGCTTACCCTCAGCCCAGCTGCAGGGAGGGTGGCACTCAAATATATGACCCCTGTGATACTGCTGGTGTTTGCGCTGGCCCTGTATCTGCATGCCCAGCAGGTGGAATCCACCGCTCGCCTGGACTTCCTCTGGAAACTGCAGGTGACTGTGTGGGCCTCTTGGGGAGGAGGAGGATCCTGCAGAGCCTGGGCCAAGGCAGAAGTGCGTCTTGTTAGCTGGCCAAGGCTCGGGCTACCCCAAGCCCACCCTGGCTCCGTGCCTCCTCCCTGCCCACCCCTTCTGCCCGGCCTCACCCTGCCCCTGCCCCCCTCCCCCGTTCTTTAGGCCTCATCTGTCCTTGCCTTTCCTGCTCCGTGTGATTCCCTCTGATGCCCATCTCCAGGTGTGGGCTGCTGGCACCACCCCTTGTGATTGTTGGGCAATGGGTGTTGGGTGTGGTGTCCACAGGCAACAGGGGAGAAGGAGGAGATGGAGGAGCTCCAGGCATACAACCGGAGGCTGCTGCATAACATTCTGCCCAAGGACGTGGCTGCCCACTTCCTGGCCCGGGAGCGCCGGAATGATGAGCTCTACTATCAGTCCTGTGAGTGCGTGGCTGTCATGTTTGCTTCCATTGCCAACTTCTCTGAGTTCTACGTGGAGCTGGAGGCAAACAATGAGGGCGTTGAGTGCCTGCGGCTGCTCAATGAGATCATCGCGGACTTTGATGAGGTACTTGTCCAGGCTGCTGATGCTGGCAGAGAGTGAGGGGACTTGGGGGCCTGGGGAGTGGGGAAAGCTCTGGATAAGAAGACCAGGATGGGAGGGGGTGGATGGTACTAGGAGGAGGAAGGGAGAATTGATGGGACCCGGAGATGTCAGGCGTAGGGGTGAGGGTAGGGACAGTGAAGGTAGGGACAGAGGCCCATGAAGGTATCTGAGGCAGCAAGGAGGTCAGTCCCGGTGGGGCAGGATCAGCTGGTTGGGGTGCAAATGAGGATGTGAGGGAGGTTCTGTGGAGGGGGCAGGAGAGAGACCAGGTGGGTGTCATTGAAGAAAGCAGTAATCTGTGGACAGGGCCCCATGAAGCCAAGAAAGAAAGATGGTCCCCTAATAGATAAAATGGAAGCAAAATGTGAGGAAGTGTGCTGATTTCCCAGGTCAGGAATGGGGTGTTCACTGTTCTCCATGGAAGTCACTTCTTCACCCTGGGACTCAGTTTCCCAAAAGATGAGGGTTGGAATAATTGATGCCTAATATCCCTTCTGTGGGTCTGGAGTCTGTGAGCTGTCGAAGTTGACCTGAAGCTGTGTAGCTGTGTGCTCAAGTCCTGGCCTGGGGTTCTGCCCAGTGAAGGAGGTCTGTTTCCCGGCTCCTCAGTCCTGTGCTGAAAGCAGCAGTCAGAAGGAAGGGGGCTTACCCCCCTACAGGAGGGGAGTGTTGAGGCAGGGAAGTGGGGAAGGGCCAAGGCATGGCAAGAAATGAACACCGGAGCAGGGGGGTTTGGCCTCTTTGCCTTGACAGCCAGGTCTCCCTGTGCTGTTCAGATCATCAGCGAGGAGCGGTTCCGGCAGCTGGAGAAGATCAAGACAATTGGTAGCACTTACATGGCCGCCTCTGGGCTGAACGCTAGTACCTATGATCAGGTGGGCCGCTCCCACATCACTGCGCTTGCGGACTACGCCATGCGGCTCATGGAGCAGATGAAGCACATCAACGAGCACTCCTTCAACAACTTCCAGATGAAGATCGGTGAGGGCTTGGCTGCCCCCCAGGTTTTCCCAGGGCTGTTTCCGGGTGGAGCCCAGGGAGCGGGCTGGGGGCAGCTTTACAGTCTCCCCATCAGGACTCCTGCAGGGTTTCCCTTTCTCCTACCTCCTATATCATCTGATGTTATCGGAGATAATTTATTGAGGGCCCACTGTGTACTTGGCACTTTCCTAGACATTTCTGAGCACATTTTAATCCTCACATTATTATCCCCTTTTACAGATAAAGAGACAGACTCAGAAAGATTAAATAATTCAGCCAAGGTCAAACAGCTAGTTGGTGGCTGAACTTGGATTTGAAACCAGGTTAATCTAAATTCCAGGACCTGTGCCCTTACCCATGGCCAGTCTGATAAGACCTACTTCCTGTCAGATGATGTGGTGGATGAGGTGTGGTTAATAGCATGCGTTCTGGACTCAGACTGGATGAATTCTGGCTGTTTCACATACTTCTTTAGCAAGTCACCTAACCTCTCTAAGCTTCACTTAGCTCATCTGTAAAATGGGGATAATGATAACTACCTTATAGGGCTGTTGAGAGGATGAAATAATGGAAACTGCTGACCACAGTGGTTGGCCCTAAGGGAGCACTCAGTAGATTAGTGACTGTTACAACATGGCTGTCTTGACTCAGGGAAGCTCCTCAGCTCACATGCCCAGATCTTCCATTCTTTGCAACCAGGACACTTGTCCCTTTACCACTTTCTTCTCTGGGTCCTTCTAAAGGTGCCAGGAGGTAGGATGACTCCCTGGGCTGGCCCTGTAACATCCACTGGTCTGAGTTTCTTGCTGTCCCCACCCCAGGGCTGAACATGGGCCCAGTCGTGGCAGGCGTCATTGGGGCTCGGAAGCCACAGTATGACATTTGGGGGAACACAGTGAATGTCTCTAGCCGTATGGACAGCACGGGGGTCCCTGACCGAATCCAGGTGAGGTGGATGTGAGCAGAGGCTGGGAGGTATATGGGTCTGGAGGGCTTCTGCAGGCCCCTGTGCAGTCAGCTAGGACAGGGGTAGAGCGGCAATGTTCTGTGGTTGGTGGGGTGGGGGCTGGGGGAGGGGAGCTGGCATGACTAGAGAAGCCCTGGGTCCCTGCAAGTGTAGCAGGAAGGATCCTGGGCTAAGTGGGCTCCCCTCCCCCCCCCAGGTGACCACGGACCTGTACCAGGTTCTAGCTGCCAAGGGCTACCAGCTGGAATGTCGAGGGGTGGTCAAGGTGAAGGGCAAGGGGGAGATGACCACCTACTTCCTCAATGGGGGCCCCAGCAGTTAGCAGGGCCCAAATTCAGCAAAGGGACCAAGGTGGGCATTTGAGTGGACTCTGTGCTCACTGGGTGGAACTGTAGCAGGGGGCTCAGACCCCGGTGACCTCAGCAGGCTGTGCATGGACCATGTTTGTCTGCCCTCAGGCTGGTGAATGAGGGGATACCAAGAGGATTATGCAAGTGACTTTCTCCTTTTATTGGGGTAGGGCTGTTCCCTCTCCTTCCTTCCAGTTTTTGGGAGCAGGGGATAGGGCAGCAGCAGACCTGAGAAATTACAATGGCAGCTTGCTGTGCTTACCTTTTCTTGTCTGTCTGGGCAGCAGACTCAGGGCTGGGCCCTTTCTTTCCCTTTTTCCTGGGAACATTTTGTACAAAGACTGGCGCAGGCATGACAGCGCCTGTCCCATGCTTGCCTTCACTGTGCCTGCACCCCCAGCACCGGTCGTGGGTGCCCCCGGCCCCAGCCAGGTCTCCCTTCTCTGCACAGGGAAGGGGAGGGAGATGCTCTAGGGAACCAGCTCTGTCCATATATCAGGGGAATGTTTCCATTTGCCAAATCCTAGTCCCGTGATCTGTCCCCAAAGGGGAACAAAGGGACATTCAACAGCTCAGATTTAGCCCCAGTTCCCACATGGCTCCAGGGAAAGGGGCATCTGGCCTCATTGGTACTGTGAAAATGTCCAGCAGAGAGTAAGCACGTGTGTAGGGATGTTAAAAGATCAGGAGCTGGAAGGTCACCTGCAGGTGCCAAAACAGCAGGCTGGCCAAGGAACAGGGTGGTGCCAGACTCTGATCTGAGGGCCCCGATGGGGTCACAGAGTTAGGTCACTCTGCCCCAGTGCTTTCTGGCTGTCTGGTGGCAGTGGGGCATGGAGCATCTCTACCCTTTCTGTTGCCAAATAGAGAAGGGTCAGGGCATGGAGGAAGATGACCCTTATCCCAAGCTTGTCCTCCCAAGTCTCTGGCAGTGGGGAGGGCCTGTGTGTCTGTGTAACGTGCGGGCATGTTGGCTTTGTGTATGTGTTTCCCAGGCCTGTGTGTGTCCTCGTGCTCCTGCTCCTCAGCTCTCCACCCTGGGTTGCCTCTCTCCTTTGGGCCTCTGTCTTCTGGGAATCAGGGAGGGTTTCCCATTTCAAAGGATAGGGAAATGCCTAGGTTGCACAGGAGTGGGATGGGGCGTGGTAGCAAGAGAGGAGCCCTGGAGAGAGGAGTCCTTTTTGTGCCAAATCCCTAAGTGCCATTTGGGGGCCGCATGTGCAGTATGACTGTCTCCCTGCCTAGGGCAGGGGCCTAAGCACCTGCTTCAGCCCCAGTGCTCCATGCACTTGAACTGTCTGGGCTCAGGAATTTTCTGGGATCCCTGTCTGGTATCCTGGGACTCGGTATGCACTGGGACTGGGATAGCATGGGATCCCTCTGAGCACCCAGCTACTGGTACTAGGGGATGGGGCAGGCAACCCTGAAACTTGGGCCTTCCTCAGCCTTCAGCTTGAGTCTAGCACATTCCTGGCTCCCCTATCCCCATGAAGCCTCCAAGGGCTGGCTGGAGGGTTAGGAGGTTGGATTCCCTACCTATCCCTGCCTGCCTTTTACCCCTTTTCCTGCAACCTCCTTGCCTCTGCCCTGCATTAACTGGTGCCTTGGTTTCTCTGTTTGTACCTATTTAAACCAGAGGCATTAGCCTGAATTTTGCTTGAAGACTGCTTTGTCTTGGAGGCAGTTAGAGAGGCAGAGGAGAGAGAGTTGGGAGTTGAAGGGGCAGGTGGCACTCTGCCCTTCCCATGCCTGCTCTGACTCTAGCTCCTTGCAGAGGCCTGATTTCTGGCTTGTACAGCCTGCCTTGGGGGATCTTAATGCATCCACCGAGTGAACCATCAGGCATTTCATTAGTCAAGGCAGGAGGAGGGGAAAAGCCTATTTGGTCCAGACAGAAAATCAACTCCCCTTCCCTCAGCCATATCTTTGGATAGGAAGGGACTGTGTGGAGCCCTAGGGTTGGGGTGAGGGTGTAAGGAGACCGGAGTGGAAAACCTCAGTCTTAGGTGACTTGTCTCTGCTTCTTGCCAGGGCGAGGGGCCTGTCCACACCTTGCCTCCCTGTACCACAGTGCCCGCCATGCTCTTCCCCCAGCTACCACTGTCCCCTTCCTCACCAGTTGATAGGGGAGTCAGTGCATGGGAGGCCCATGGACTTTGGTTTTATAATGTAACCACTGTGGGAGTGAGGGTGGGGGGTGTACCATGTATTTCAGTGAAATATTTAATATATTTAAATATCAATAAAATCAAACTCTTTGTAAAATTCTTTGTCCTCTGCAGATGTTCTGGGTTCAGGGTTGGGTCAGAAGTGTCAGAGGTTGGTATAGGAGGCAGCCTCCTGCTCAGGGCTCTGTGGGCCTCTCTTGCCTGTGGTCAGAGGGCTTCCTCTGCTTTTTTCCCTGCCAAGGTGAAGCTACAGTGTCTTCAGGGAGCATGAATACTCTAGGCTCTTTAGCATCATGAGGACCAGTGGGTGTCTTCCCAGATTTGTTGCTCTGCCCCCTACCACACCTGAGATCAAGGATCCTGTGGTGGTATTTCTAGTGCTCTGGCCCCTTCCAAACCAAACACCAAGTTCTGGCTCCTTCAAGAATCTCTTGCACATCTACTCTTGCAGAGGTTTGGGCAGCAGAATAATTTCCCTCCTCCTCACCTCCAGTGCACACAGGTGACTTCCAATCCAATCTGTTTATTCTGCTTTCTCCATCCCCTCCTCCCATTAGTGGGCCATCAGGACCAGGACACCTTCTTCCTCTTTCCCCTTCTTTGCCCTCCTTCCACAGTCCATCTTGTCCTTCTGCAAACACATCTTGCTCAATACAGACTGAAGGTTCTGTCACTGAGAATAGAGTGATCCATAAACCTGGAAAACAGAGAGAGGGTCTCAGATTCAGCCAGGCCAGGCTGGAGTGGGTGGGTGGGAGGTCCTTAAACATAGCTCCCAAGACTACCTCAGGACACAATGGGCAGTAGTGGTGATGGGAAAGTAGGGCTACTTGGTGGTTGGAGAGGAGGGGAAGGAGCAACGAAGCAGGTGGAAACACTCCTGGACTCCCACAGGAATGTTAGACATTATTTTGTGCCTGCTCAGAAGTCATATATCCAGAAGACGAAACGCAAAGACACAGACAAGTCTGCTTTGAATGCCATCACTGCCCAGATTCTGGGGCCAGCTTTCCCTGGTAAGACCCAAAACTCCTCTACTATTCCCTGAAGAAATAAACAGTCTCTAAGGATTTAACTGAAGAGAGGGAGTACTTCCCTTGGTCTCCCACCCTCAACCTCCCCAAGCCTAACCTGGTCATTGGGCTCTTAATGAGGCAATGGCGAGAGCTCCAGATCCATGGCATGGTTTCCTCTGGGCGCACTCCTGGATCGTGGGACCACCAGAAACTGAAGTTCTGGGCATCAGTCAAAGGGACTCTGAAGACCTGATTGGGGACTGAATGGTTGGGGGAAGGGCAGATTATGAAATTTCTTTGAGCTCTCTGCTCCCTTTTGTGCCTCAGGGAAGCACAAGCCCAGTCTAGCAACTGGTGCTGACCAGGTACTGAGAAGTCCTGGGAATCTGGTCACCACACCTGGCTTCACTTTTGGATTCCAGCATCTCACACCCTTCCTGGCCAGTTGAATCAGTATTGGTTCTTCCTGCTGCTACTTAGCCCATCTCCAGGAGAGCTTTCCCCAGGTGCTAAGATAGTGGGAAAACAAGTGGTCAGCCCACTTGGGAAATATGTAAGATGGGCCCACTAGTTCTTTTTTTTCTCTTCTAGGCTTAATCATTCTCATTTCCTTCCCTCTCTGAAATAATTCCTTCCTTTGCTCATTCCATGTTATTCTCTGAAATTTAGCAATGATACCACCTCATGTTTTGATACTGCTAATAGATTCATCTGTCAAGTGTATATCATGTTTTAAATGTAGTAGGTGTCAAGATTTTGAAATAGTATTAGATTTACCTAGATTTCATTTTCACTTATTATTTGGATAAATCTAATTATACCAGTATATAAAATTTGTATATTTTTAAAACTTATAATCAGTCTGGCTATATAGTCCTTATAATAGTTAAAAAAATCCCTATTATACCACTGAGTAGATGTTACATTTTTCACTTAGTTGTTTTGTTATTGATAATAAGCTTTTAAAAAGTTTTGCTATTAGGAATAACTTAGGTATTCCTTAGGTACCCTTAGATACTCCTCTTAATGCATATATATATATTTAATTTCTGAAAATATTTTATTTTTTAAATTAAACATTATTTTGAGATAATTATAGATTCACATGCAGTTGTAAGAAATGACACAAAGAGATCCTGAGTACTCTTTATTCAGTCCCCCCAGTGATAACATCTTGAAAAACTGTTGTACTATATTACAATCTGGACATTAACATAGTGATACTGAGCAGCTCCTTTACCACAGGGTCCTAGAGTTACCCATTTGTAGACACATCCTTCCATTGCACCACTCCCCACTTGGTGATCAATAATGTACTCATCATTTCTCTAATTTTGTCATTTTAAGAATGTTATATAAATGGCATCATACAGTCTGATCTTTTGGGGACTGTCTTTCTTTACACAGCATAATTTCCTGGAGATTCCTACAGGGTATCATATGTATCAGTAGTTTGTCCTAGATGCTTTTTTAAATGTACATTTTCTCTAACTTTCACAACAATGTAGAGTATTATTCCCATTTTCAGATGGTTCAGAGAGGTTAAGTGTTTAAAGCAACTTGCTCAAGGTCGCACAACTGGTTTGGAGTGAGTTTAAATGCAGGTCAAACTCTAAAGCCAGTGCTGGGTCTACCACTCCTCACAGGCAGAGTGTGATAATATACAAAGTACTTTCCCAAATGTCTTTGTTTCAATGCTCACAATTCTGTAAGATTAGTAGAGTACGCATTTGCTGTTTTTTTTTAATGAAAAGAAAGCAGATTAATAAAGGATAAATGGGCTGTGGATTAAAAGAAGAAAATGAAGCCAAAATACCAAAATCTTTCAAGCCTCCCAGTCAGGTATGGCAGCTCCATGATTTCATTTAGGCAAGCGTCACCTCAGGGTGTAGGGAGACAGCATTAAAGGAAATCTCAGCACAGGCTTCATTAAGAGCTAAGTGTATTCGGTGGATTCTCATTTTCCTTGATTTTGCTTCTGTGGGTTGAGTTGTCACTACTGCCATTTTAACAAAAGTGTGGGTGTGAGGTCCCATTCTATGACATTTTCTGCCAGAATCTTCCAAATCCCTCAACATGCTAGGAGGAGGTGTGGTAGCTTTTAAATGTCTTCTGGCTGTCCCCAGTCACTGTCCCTGCCTTCCAGACAATCAGATCAAAAGAATTAGGGCATTTATTAATTTGGTTTTCTTATCCCCAAAAGAGCTCATTTATACACATTCTCATTTTCATATGTAAAATTCTCAACTCTTAAGGGCAGCAAGTTTGTCAACCTTTGAGATGATTTTTGATACATTTTGTTATACCAACATTATTAAAATAAACATTTTGGGTCAAAATATAAAAAAATAAAGGACAAACGACTACCCAAAGTGAGACACTTAAAAGGCAGAACTACGACTCAAGTCTGAATCTCCTGCACCCGTCTGATTCAAATTTTGTTTTATCTTGGTCAATCCACCATTCAAGTCCACTTTCTCCTTCCTCTTCTCAGTCTCTTGTTTTTTTTTTCC
The DNA here is from genome assembly GCA_032199065.1 of Smutsia gigantea. Taxonomy (NCBI): domain Eukaryota; kingdom Metazoa; phylum Chordata; class Mammalia; order Pholidota; family Manidae; genus Smutsia; species Smutsia gigantea. The sequence goes on along the minus strand of JAVSCE010007883.1, from coordinate 99,371 downwards.
TGCCCCAGAACCACATCCCAGCCATTCTTTAGGAACTTGGACATACCTGTCCTGTCCTTAGCATGGTGCCCACTCTAAGATACTTACATGTCTTTAACAACACCTTCCGTACAGCTTCATGATACCTTGCTGGCTATTCTGGTGCACAGAGTAATTCCATCTTCTGAGAAAATCGGGGGGAGCCTAGTGGGCAACGGTTCCTCCTGGTCTGAAATGAGAGCAGACTTGCTCTGAGTACTTAGCAAATGGGGCAATTTGATTTTCTGTCTCTGGTCTCCATGTCAACCAGGCACATGGCAGAGATCTCTCCTAGCTACTCACATCTGATTCTCAGGATCTCAGGAAGCAAGTCACCATGTTTGTGACAAAGGGGAGGGAGGGAGAACCCAGCTATCCCAGGATGTCCATTACATTCCCCTGCTCCTTGGTTTTAAGAGGGCCCCTGCTGGAATCAAGATATTAACAAAATACTTAAGGTTACTGCAGGTGAAAAAGGCCTCTTATCTGGACGGACACTCCTTTCCTGGGCTTGGCATATTTGCAGAGTTTCAATTGGTTTCATAGAAGTTATGTTTGAGGTAAGTCTTCGAGGATAAGGAGTTCGAGTTCATAGTATCAGGGAGTGCATTTCAGGCAACAGTAGCAAGTGTGTTAGGAGCATTAGTGAAGTCTCAGAGAGCTTGCTATTGACTTGGAACCTGATTAGTGCTAGGGAAAGCAGAGAGGGACAGGGAATGGGGCTGGAGAGGTAGTGTAGGCTAAGGTAGGGTAGGGTGCTGTAGTATAGACCTAGCATTCTTATGGGAGTTTGGGAATTCCCTCTGAGGCAAAACTTGTAGCCCATAATAGAGGCTGAAAAGACCAGCTTTTCCTTTCCCACTGCTAAGGGCTGAATGTCTGGGTTGTCGTTGCCCCTCCCTTCCCCCAGATTCATATGTTGAAAACCTAATGCCCAAGGTGATGGCATTTGGAGGTAGGGTCTTTGGGAGGTGATCAATCAGATCATGAGGGTTCTGCCCTCATGAACAGAATTAGTGCCCTTATAAAAGAGGTACTGAGAGAACTCCTTTGCCCCTTCCACCTTGTGCGGTTCCAAATAGAGGTCTGCAACCTGGAAGTGGGCCCTTACCTGACCACACTGACACCCTGATCTTGGACTCACAGCCTCCAGAACTATGAGAAATAAATTTCCGTTGTTTCTAAGCCACCCAATCTGTAGTATTTTATTATAGCAGCCTGAATGCACTAAGCTACCCAGCCTCTCTTGCAGCTAGGGCATGGGCAAAGAGTTTTGGCTATGTCAATCAAACACATCTGCTTCAGAGTTTGAATCAAAGATGAGGTTGCAAAGAAACAGGGACCATGTTATGTCTCTGTTGATGGGAAGTTGCAGGAGTACAGCTGCATCTTGTTTTTAGCAGCAGTGTCCAGGCTCGGTGTCCTTCATGCCAGCAGTGCCCCCGCAGCACTGAATGCACTAGTGCCTATGCCTGACCAGGTCTGGGGCATGATTCTGAGCATTATTTCTGGTTACTACCCACCAAGCTTGGTTCTGTTCCCTCTACAGCTTTTATGGACTTCCAATATTCTTTTTTAAAAAACTTTGTTGTATAATTGTCATATAGAAAGTTGTTCTTATTTTATATATGACTTAATGAGTGTGGAGGTAAGTATACACCTGTGAAACCATCACCACAATCTATGTCATAAACATATCCATCCTCTTCAAAAATTTCCTCCCACCCTCTTTACTTGTTATTTTGTGATAAGAACATTTAACACAAGATCTACCCTCTGCCTATTTTTAAGTACACAGTACAGTGTTGTTCACTATAGGCTCTATGTTGTGCAGTAGGCCTCTAGGACTTACTCATCTTGTGTAGCTGTGACTTTGTGCCCTTTGACTAATACCTCTGTTTCCCTTTTCTCCCCCACTCCTGATAACTACCATTCCACTCTCTGTTTCCACGAGTTGGACTATTTTAGATTCCTCATATAAGTGGTATCATGTAGTATTTGTTCTTCTGTATCTGGCTTATTTCACTTACTATAATGTCCTCCAGTTTCATTCATGCACAAATGGCATATTTCCTTCTTTTTTAAGGTTAAATGGATACATATATCCATTTTATGTATATACTGCATTTTACCCATTCATGCACTGATGGACACATGTTGCTATTGTGTCTTGACTATTGTGAATAAAGCTGCAGTGAACATGGCAGTGCAGATACACTTTTGAGAGTAATTTCAGTTCCTTTGTGTATATACCCAGAAACAGGATTGCTGGAGCAGATGGTAGTTCCATTTTTAATTTTTTGAGGAACCTGTATACTGTTTTCCATGGTGGTTGCATCAATTTACATTTCTATAGTGTACAAGGGTTTCTTTTTCTCCCTATTCTTGCCAACACTTGTTATCTTTTATTAGTAACAGCCACTTTAACAGGTGTGAGGTGATAGCTCATTGTGGTTTTAATATGTATTTTCCTGATGATTAGTGGTGTTGAGCATATTTTCATATATTGTACTGGTTGGCCATTTGTGTGTCTTCTTTGGAGAAATGTCTATGCAGAAAGAACTTCTGCCCATTTTTAAATCTTTTTTTTTGCTGTTGTGTTACAGGAGTTCTTTATATATTTTGGATATTAACACTTTGTCAAATATATGGTTTGCAAATATTTTCTCCCATTCCATAGGCTGCCTTTTCATTTTATTGTTTCCTTTGCTGTGCAGAAGTTTTTTAGTTTGATGTATTCCCACCAGTATTTAAAAAAAGTAAGTCCATGTTCTGCTTAAATAGGCTAGATTTAGGTTAAATCTCAGAATACTGAGCATGTCAGAAACTGTATCAAAGTTTGCCATTCTGAGAATTGTTGAGATTGCTGCCTCACTTCTAGTGGCGGGTGGGGATACCACTTCTGTTATGGAGTTCTTCCCCAGCTCTGCTTTCCCCTTCATCCTAGCTTGGCCCCACTCACTCATCATCTCTGTCCTTCCTCCCTCCTTTTTGTACCCCTATGGAAATCTCTTTTTATTTTCTCTGTCTGATATAATGACACCACCAGAGTGGGCCACTCTTTGGATTCCTTTCCTCAACAGTTGGAGGACTTGGAGAAGCAGCAGAGTTCCGGAAGCCTGAACTGAATCAAGGGGCTAATTTGTACTTCATTACAGGTTATAGCCATGAGGGGCCAGTTCCTGGAAGTAGTGTCATTTGAGTTTGGTCATTTGACTTTGGGCCAAGGTGTGGGTGGCAGAAAGCCCAGGCCAAGTAGATATAGACAAGGAGAAAGAGCAAGAGCATATTTCTAGTGGGCAATGGGACCTGGACTGTGTGTAATTATTGGTTTAGGTGCAGGTGACAGTGGGAGCTCTTATCTGGTTCTGAGACCTCAGACTGATTGTTCTTAAGGGTACAGTCAGATGATGTTCTCTATCATTTCAGTTTCCAAGTAGTGGGTTCCCAGCTTCTCAAATAGATGGCTACCATATGCTCCATGGTGTGCTGGACAGAAGGCATCCATTTGGCTGCCTTCTACTTGAATCAAGCACCAGCTGCAACACTCTTTGATTCAGTTTTTGGTAACCTGCAGCTTCCCCAAGCTCCCAAATTTTGGCAGCCCCCTGGGGTACAAGGTGGTAAGGGGTAGAAGAGTCGTGCCAAAGCTACTGTGAAAGGGCTGTTCTGGGTGGAGGGATGTGATGGGATTTTTATAAGCAAACTGCTGGGTGAGGTAGATGAATCCATCAGTTTGTTGGTAGACAGTATAACAGGGGTTCTTCATCTGCCCAGTTATTACTATGGTCCATATGGTTTTGGGTGATATACAGATATGAAGGGCCCTGACAGCTTCTTCTAGAATGGGGCCATAAATTGGGAGTTGCCATAAGACCACATTTGATGCTTTGAATGGACCATGAAGAACATCTGAGGTGGTGCAAACGTACTGGGTGGATCCTCCACTTATCCAAATTAATGTTGCAGATTTCTTAATATTATAGGCTTCCGGGGCCACTGGGCTGGTCATAAAATCTTAGTTATCCACTACTTTGCCCATTGCCTCTGTTAGTTGGAACTGAGGCTGATTTGCCACAGTGTTTTCAGGTCGAAGAATTTTTAGAATTGGTCTGTCTCAGTGGCTCCCAGAATTCTAACTTCCAGGTTAGGATATTTGCCTGCCATTTCCAGATGCTTAGTATAGAGTGGTAATAATTTCTAACACACGTTACTTGCAGTTGTCTTGAAGTTGGTGTCACTGCAAGCAAAGCAATACCACCCTGACTAGAAATTCTAACAAGATCAGTTTGAGAGAAAATGTGTTGTACATAAAAATGACCATGTCCAGGAGGTCATATAAAATTCTGGGCATTAATCCCTTGAAGTTGGCTATTGCATTAACATGAACTGAAACTAGCTGAAGTGTGTTTAGAAGGCTATCTTGCACTTACTGATACAGGAAATTGTCAGTGCTTTGGGAGGAGGTGGACAGGCGCATGAGTCCAGGGAACCACATGAATCATTAGGGCACATTTGACATATGGGGGCAGTTCCTTTGCCTCTGTGTCCCCAAAAATCTTTTTCAACATGCACTTGTTCAGGATTCTGAGCACAGGGGAAGTAGGTGGGGCAGGAGACAACAGGCTAAAGTTCTGGCTGCAGACTGCTGAGGTGAAGCGGACTATGTGGATCTTCTAGAGATAACAATAATAAAAAAGCTAATACTTAGTGAATGTGCTCTATACAACTATAAAAGGTAGGTACTATTATTATTATTTTTTAAATTTATTTTGGTATCATTAATCTACATGTGCAATATTATGTTTATTAAACTACCCCTTCATCAGGTCCCTCCCACCAACCCCATTACAGTCACTGTCCATCAGTGTAGTGAGATGCTATAGAATCACTACTTGTCTTCTATGTGTTGTACAACCCTCCCCATGCCCCCCAACATTACATCTGCTAATCGTAATGCCCCTTTTTCCCCCTTGTCCCTCCCTTCCCACCCATCCTCCCCAGTCCCTTTCCCTTTGGTAACTGTTAGTCCGTTCTTGGGTTCTGTGAGTCTGCTGCTGTTTTGTTCCTTCAGTTTAGGTACTATTATTTTACAAATGGGAGAGCAGAGGCCCAGAGGCCCAGAGAAGTTTAGTAATTTCCCCAAGGTCCCATAACTAGCCTATGGCAGAGACATGAGTTTAACCCAAGCAGTTTGGCTCCAGAGCTTTATCCTCTTAACCACCCCACTAAACTGGCTCTTGAAATCATCTAGTCAGGGCTTCCAGGAAAGACCAAGGATAAGGGAAAATATGGACTGACAGAACTAGCTGGATGGGCTCCCCTGTGTATAGGTCAATGGAGGTCCTGTCAAACCTGTCTGCTCACTCTGGAGCAGCCTTGAGTTGGGTGTAGAACTTGATATCATTACCTTGTTTCAGAGGCAGATCCTTGCCTCCCAGAGCGCCAATGAAATGTGGAATATCTTTTCCTATGGCCAGTGTCAAGGGAGCTGAGAGGACTGGAACCTGATGAGCCTCTCTGCTGTGGATTCAATGAATCCCAGGGGGGAAAACCAGAGGGGAAAGGCTGAACCCCTGTAAAAAAAAAGTGGCCTATCTGCTGCAGTAGACACAGTCACCCACCTTGGAGGTGCCCACTCCCTAGGCTTTGGCAGATTGTAGCTGAGGAGCCTGAGTACCTTCTCCCCTGCAGTTTCAGATGCATAGGGGATGATGGTCTGTAGCAGTCATGAGATGTATGAGTCGTTTCCAAGATACACTTCTATAAATTCAGTAGGTTTATCCATTTGGAAAGGCAGAGGGGCTCAGAGGCTTTGGCTAGTTCATTTTTGGCTGAACTGTGCAATTCATGAACCTGTTTGAAAAGCCAGAACTAGAGTGCCCTCTGCTGGCATCTAAGAATGGCATCCCCCAGCTGTCTCCTACAGGTGGGTCATCAAATAGGCAGCTCAGAGTGGTCAGGAGACCTAGGAGGTTGAGTAGAGAACATTCCAGCCAGGGTGGGGAAAACCACCTATTATATCTTCTGACCAGATCCAGAAAATGAGAACGCAGCTGAGATGTGCCCAGCTTTTACCAAATACTCGAGCCTTTCTTTAAAAGAGATTCATCTGAACTGAAGTAAAAGCAACTCTGAGGACTAGTTCGTGAATTCTTCTGGGAAGAGGAATGATAAAGGCAGCAGTGGAGGAAGAGGGAGGCCCTTTGGATGTGCAGAGCTTAGAGATCGTTGTGTTGTGGCGAGAGGGTAGTTGCTAGACAGTCAGCAGGGAGAGGTCATTCCTCTCAACTGCCTCAAGACAAGAACAAGCATAACCTCTTCCTGCTACCCACCATTGACTTGTCTCTGAGCTTCCTGTCAGTGGGAAATATCCTGGGTGTGGATTTGTGTTGTGATGAGGTCTAGCTTGACCTAGGGTTTTTATATAACAAGGCAAGGGAATTGTCTTAGCTAAGGGCCAGTTAAGAGGGAATTTGTCTGAAATCAAGACCAAGACACTGCTGGATCAAGAGGAGTCTCCAAGTATGAAGCTAAGAGCAGACAGAAGATCTGAGTTCAAAGGTGGTGAGATAGATTCAGCAAAGGAAAGGACAGATAGAGGGCCATGTTCTCCTGGGAAGGACAGAAAAGGGAAAGCTTAGGCACTCAAGAGACCAGGACATAGGGTGAATGAACTCTGGAAGTTGAGCTGAACCTGTAGGGGCCACCAGTATTAGGGTCTGGAAAGGTGAGTATGGGAGGGGCAGGAATATATTGACTGGTAGACATGCGAGTTCTGGTCACTGGTTAGGAGTCCTTTTTTTGTGGGCAGCTGTTACTGATCTTTTAAGGCTGAGATGAAATATCATTTGAAGCCAGACAGTAGTTTTTTCTTCTCAAGGAAACTTGTGGTTAAAAATACTGCTTTCCATTACTATTTGACCCAGTAATTCCACGCCTAGGAATTTACCCAACGAGATCCCTGATTCGAAAAGACATATGCCTCCCTATGTTTATTGCAGCACTATTTACAATAGCCAAGATATGGATGCAACCCAAGTGTCCATCAATAGATGAATGGATAAAGAAGATGTGGTACATATACACAATGGAATATTATTCAGCCATAAAAAGAAAAGAAATCCTACCATTTGCAACAACATGGATGGATCTAGAGGGTATTATGCTCAGTGAAGTAAGCCAGGCAGAGAAAGACAAATACCAAATGACTTCACTAATTTGTGTAGTATAAAAACAAAACAAAACTGAAGGAACAAAATAGCAGACTCACAGACACCGAGAAGGGACTAGTGGTTACCAAAGGGGAGGGGCTGGGGAGGGAGAAGGGGACTAAGGGGCACTATAGTTCAATCACAATATAGGTAGGTCATGAGGAAGGCAGTATAGCATGGAGAAGACAAATAATGACTCTATAGCATATTATGCTGATAGTGACTGCAATTGGGGGGGTGAGGACTTGATAATATGGGTGAATGATGAAACAACAGTGTTGTTTAGAGAAACCATTATAAGATTGTATATCAATGATACTTTAATAAAAAGAAATATTGCTTTCTAGGTACCCTATCATGGAAAGTATGTCTTGAGAAGTGGACAAAGATTTTCCAGTCATAGGAAAGGTAGACATTCTATATGTACTATGGTTTATAACTTTACCTCTAATCATGTTGCACAGTTTTATGTGCTAGGTTTGGGATATATCACATACATTATTTCATTTAATCTCTTCAACAAATATATAAGGAAGGTATTACCATCTCCACTGACAGGTAAGGAAACTGAGGCACTCTGAATTTGCTTAGTGTGAATTAGCCCCTTGAATCTGAACAACTTTGGATATCTGATAAGACTGAGTTTCTGAAGTCCAGGATGGGCCAAAGTATGCTCCCTATGCCCTGTTTTCTTTTTTGATTTTCCTATTTTGGTTCCTCATGAGGAGGAGAGGAAAGGAAAGAGGCCGAGACTGGCAGAATATTTGGTTACATCTGTTGACTCACCTCTATGAGTTTTCAGTATGTCAAAAATAAGGAAAACTTGAGTGGGCCCTTTTGAATAGAATGTTAATATACTCACACCTACTAGGAGGAAAAAAACCCTATCTTCCTTTAATGAAAAATTGTGAGTGACTTAAAAATATCATTACAGTAAGAGTGTTAAGAATGAAAGTGTTGATATTAAAAGGCTCATTTTTATGGTTGTCTTTAAAGCCACAGCTGAAGGGCCAGTTAAGAGTGTGGCTTCAGCATGAAGAAAAGGTTGAAGTGCTAGGGCAGGTGGACCAAAAACACTCAAGCCACCTGAGTGAATGCATTAACAAATGAAACCAGAAAGAAGGAGAGTGGGGCCGGAGAATCATTGTGGAGACAAGTGTGGATTACAGATCAGAGTCCTGCAAGATTTTTTGGGTGGTGGAATTAAGGGTGAGCATAGAGTCAGGAACTGTGGGTCCTTGAAATAATGGGTGTAGAAATTGGGATTAGAAAGACTGGGGTAATAAGCAAGATATATGTGGGCTTGCTAGGAGCCAAATAAAATGCTATATTTTATACATACTATCCTGCCTGCTTTGTGAATTTCCCAAATGAGTTCTGAACTAACAGAAGTTATGAGGCAAGTTCCCCATTATGGTAGGCCACAGGCCCAAATTTCTGTCAGCTGACCATATTAGAGGCAGTTTTAGCTGTGTTGGGATTCACAACCAACTGAGCTCTCTTGCACTTTTCTGTATATATGTTAAATAAAGTGAGAGCTAAGAACTTATGGTTTAATTTAGCAAATGGAACTAGATAAGAGCATTGGTGACTAGATGAAAGCAGTTTCAGTGGAGTGGTGGGGGCAAGAGCCTGATTAGTGTGGGGCAAGAGGTTGGCAGAAGATTTGGAAAGCAAGACCAGACAACTCTTTTGAGGAATTTTTCTTCTTGGAGGGGCAGAGAAATATGAAATGTAGGGCTTTTTTTTTAAGATGGAAGAAATTACAGTAAGCACATATGTAGATAGGAATTGTCACAGATGGAAAAACTGATGTGATAGTGTGCAAAAAATATTCGAGTAGTGTCCTTGAATTGGCAAAAAGATGGTATCTGATGCACATTGGAGGGATTGGTATTATTAGTATGTGCACAGATGTAGGTACTAATCATTCTAGAAAGACTAAATGTCCTAAGAGGAGAGTCAAATACAAGCACCTTCATCTTGATAGGTTTCTCTGGAGCTCAACACTCCAACACCCTGGAGTTTTACAGCCTCATACTGAGCTCCTAAAGTCAGCCTACGTGCCCCAGAGTGGCCACATGGGCCCAGACTTCAGCTCTGGGGCGGCTCAAGTGGCTTCAGGGAAATACTACAAAAAGAATAGATGGAAGTCTGAATGACATGGTTGATGCCAAACTTGACAAAGGGTAATCAGGTTGCTTGAATGTCTTTGTGGAAAGGGTGGTAGCACCAGAAATATTGTTCTAACGTTCCTTTTGTTACAAGGTCATGGATGATGGGCAGAGTGCACAGATATTTCAGGATGTGTACAATTAAAATGCTTGTCAGAAGTGGGAGATGAGTTACAGGATTCTGACTAGGATACAGTGAAAGCAGCTTGTGATCAAAGTGGGAGTTGGAAGAGCTTTGCTTTAGTTTTGGCTTTAAACTGCTTCCAGATTTTGTAATTTGCTCTTAAGAAAATGACACTGTAGCCTCAACTCTACACATGGCTGTTCTCATTCTTCAGGGTGTTGCTCAAACATTCCCTCCTTGATTACTGTTTAAAATGGGCCTCTCCAAGTTACTCTCCATTATGGGGTCTGCAAACTCAGTTGCTTATAAGAGCCAGGCAGATAATGTTTATGAGTAAAGCAAACTGAGTAAGAAACCTGTCCTGTCTAAAGAAGTTGTTACTTTACTTAAAAAAGTTTTCACCAATAATTCCAGTAAAACTTGAGTTTAAAGCACAGAAAACAAATCAAACAATTGTTTTGGTATCTGCATGTTAGCAGCTGGATCACATAATGATGATTCAATGATGTGTGTATGACAGAGAGAGAGAGAAATCAGAAGGAACCAAGCCATTACTCTTCCAGTGTTGCAGAACATTACTTTGGAGTTGTGGAATGTTGTAAGTCTTGGGAAGTTGCCCAGGGGCTATGGGAGAAGGTTACTAGGTGTTGACTCCATAAAGTTTCCAAGTCAATAATTCTTGCCATTAGCTGAGCAAAAAGTTACTGTTCAGCTCTAGTGAATGGTAGACTCCTGGCAATCTTGAGAACACCTTTTGGGGAACAGTGAGTAACTGTAAAGCCCACCTGACATTTGAACTCAGGGTTTGGGTGTTAATTATTTTCCTAGAAGGGCTGACCATCAATCATTTGTAGAGTGGTCTGCTCACAGCAGAAGACCTCTGTCATTTGTCCCCACTGTTTAAAAATGAGCACAGGCATAGGTGTTTGACAATTTGGAATCAAATTCTGGTTCTATCACTGTGATCCTGGATAAATAAGCTAACCTCTTTGTATCTCAATCTCCTTTTTCGTAAAAAGGGAATAGTAATTCTTAGCTCACAGGAGTTTGAGAGGATTAAATGGAATGTAGAATGCTCAGCACAATGCCTAGCATACAGTATATACTAAAGTTATTATTAATTGCTTGAGTCACAAAATTAGGGATTAATTAATTAAAGTTCGTAAGTGGACCTCCTCTGTCCAAATCTTGAAAGTTAACGAGAGGGTGAAGGAGGAAGTGAGGGGAAAGGGGGAAGCTAGCAGGTGAGTAGGGGTAGCAAATTTGATGTCCAGTCTTCCCTCTAACCTTACAATTTAGGCCAACAGTTTGACACAGACTCCTGCCTCTGACAGCCCGCCATAAGGATGAAAAAACTGGGGTAAACAGATGATATCAGGACACTTCTCTATCATTTCATAGTGGACTCTAGTTTTTGTGAAGTGAAGTCTATTGCTCTGCTTAGTCTACAAAGAAATTGATCAGAAACGAGACCCAGGCATTTTTGGATTAGTACAAAGTCCTGTTTACTAATGTTTAAGTAGCTAACTGGATAAGAAAACCCCAGGCTTGGTACTTAGTTCTCCCATCTTGAGAAGTCCCATCTAGTAGGGGCAGGCAGGGTTGCAGCAACTAGGAACGAGGGAAATTTGTGGGTTAGGGTAAGTGTGTTTCTCTGTGAGAGGGTGAAGAGCTTCGTATATGGAGACACTAGAAGCCTCATGGTATAATGCCAGGACCCAGGTGGGTGGGAACAAGCAGAGGAGGGCTGGTGTAGGGCTATTAAGAGATTTCTAGGGTCCCTCAGTGGGACCTTTTGTACAAATCTTACCTGAAAGCTAGATATGTAAAACAGATCTTCTTTAATGGAATTAAAAAGAGGACAGAGAATGCCCAAAGGAAGCCTATTGCTGTAACACGATTCCTCAATATCAATTCTGTGCTTTATACTTCTCCAGTCACCCCTTCCTCTCAACCCAAAACAACTTTTGCTTCAGTCACTGCTTATACTTAATATCCTTCACATGTGTTCTCCATTCTGCCTGGAATACCTTTTTTCTTCCACTCCTGTGCTTTCAAACAATCTTTTAAGACCTTAATCAATTGTCACATCTTCTGCAAAGCCTCCCCCTAACTTCCTGTTTCAGTCATTCAATTTCCTTTATTTCATTCACCCTACAAATATTTATTTAACCTCTATTATGTATGAGGCACTGCTAGGCATTGTTGATATAATACAGATCTGGTATTTACTCACTGCCTGCTAAAAATATTTCAATGGCTCCCTATAAAGTTAAAATGCTTAGCATGGCTAACAGCATCCTCAATTATCTGGCCCTGAACTAGTTTTTAAGGTCTGCTTCCCAGTGCTTGTCTGCTTTATCTTTTTTCTGTACCCAAGAACTTGGGAGTTTACTTAACATGGCTCTTTCTCAAGTCTCTGTTCTTTTGTCTGTGTGATATTCCCTTCTTGCTACTTGGTGAGCCCCAATTATCTTAAAAATTTTTTTTATTTTGGTATCCTTAATTTACAATTACAGGTGCAACATTATGGTTACTAGACTCCCCCCATCATCAAGTCCCCACCACATACCCCATTACAGTCACTGTCCATCAGTGTAGTAAGATGCTATAGAATCACTACGTCTTCTCTGTGTTGTACAGCCATCCCCGTGCCCCCCCCACGTTATGTCTGCTAATCGTAATGCCCCTTTTTCCCCCTTGACCCTCCCTTCTCACCCATCCTCCCCAGTCCTATTCCCTTTGGTAACTGTTAGTCCATTCTTGGGTTCTGTAAGTCTCTGCTGTTTTGTTCCTTCAGTTTTTTTCTTTGTTCTTATACTCCACATATGAGTGAAATCATTTGATACTTGTCTTTCTATGCCTGGCGTATTTCACTGATCATAATACCCTCTAGCTCCATCCATGTTGTTGCAAATGGTAGGATTTGTTTTCTTCTTATGGCTGAATAATATTCCATTGTGTATATGTACCACCTCTTCTTTATCCATTCATCTACTGATGGACACTTAGATTGCTTCCATTTCTTGGCTATTGTAAATAGTGCCGCGATAAACATAGGAGTGCATATGTCTTTTTCAAACTGGGCTGCTGCATTCTTAGGGTAAATTCCTAGGAGTGGAATTCCTGGGTCAAATGGTATTTCTATTTTGAGTTTTTTGAGGAACATCCATACTGCTTTCCACAACGGTTGAACTAATTTACATTCCCACCAGCAGTGTAGGAGGGTTCCCCTTCTCCACATCCTTGCCAACATTTGTTGTTGTTTGTCTTTTGGATGGTGGCCATCCTTACTGGTGTGAAGTGGTATCTCATTGTGTTTTTAATTTGCATTTCTCTGATGTTAGCGATGTGGAGCATCTTTTCATGTGCCTGCTGGCCATCTGAATTTCTTCTTTGGAGAAGTGTCTGTTCAGATCCTCTGCCCATTTTTTTTTTGCTATTATTAATATACAATTACATGAGCAACATTATGGTTACCAGACTCCCCCTGTTATCAAGTCCCCACCACATACCCATTGCAGTCACTGTCCATCAGCGTAGAAGGATGTTATAGAATCACTACTTGTCTTCTCTGTGTTATACTGCCTTCGCCATATCCCCCCGCTACCCCCGCTACATTATGTGTGCTAATTGTAATAGCCCCCTTTCCCCCTTATCCCTCCCTTCCCACCCATCTTCCCCAGTCCCTTTCCTTTTGGTAACTGTCAGTCCATTCTTGGGTTCTGTGAGTCTGCTGCTGTTTTCTTTGTTCTTATACTCCACAGATGAGTGAAATCATTTGGTACTTGTCTTTCTCCGCCAGGCTTTTTTCACTGATCATAATACCCTTTAGCTCCAACCAGGTTGTTGCAAATGGTAGGATTTGTTTTCTTCTTATGGCTGAGTAATATTCCATTGTGTATATATACCACATCTTTATCCATTCATCTACTAATGGACACTTCCATTTCTTGGCTATTGTAAATAGTGCTGCGATAAACATAGGGGTGCATATGTCTTTTTCAAACTGGGCTGCTGCATTCTTAGGGTAAATTCCTAGGAGTGGAATTCCTGGGTCAAATGGTATTTCATTTTGAGTTTTTTGAGGAACCTCCATACTGCTTTCCACAATGGTTGTACTAATTTACACTCCCACCAGCAGCGTAGGAGGGTTCCCCTTTCTCCACATCCTCGCCAACATATGTTGTTGTTTGTCTTTTGGATGGTGGCCATCCCAACTGGTGTGAGGTGATATCTCATTGTGGTTTTAATTTGCATTTCTCTGATGATTAGTGATGTGGAGCATCTTTTCATGTGCCTGTTGGCCATCTGAATTTCTTTGGAGAAGTGTCTGTTCAGATCCTCTGCCCATTTTTTGTTTGTTTGTTTTTATCCCTACCTTTTATTTACTTATTTATTTTTATTTTTTCTTAAGGTATTATTGATATACACTCTTATGAAGGTTTCACATGAAAAAACAATGTGGTTACTACATTTACCCGTATTAACAAGTCCCCACCCATACCCCAATGCAGTCACTGTCCATCAGTGTAGTAAGATGCCACAGATTCACTGTTTGCCTTCTCTGTGCTAAACTGTTTTCCCTGTGATCCCCCACACCATGTGTACTAAACATAATACCCCTCAATCCCCTTCTCCCACCCTCCCCACCCACCCTCCCACCACCCTCCTCTTTGGTAACCACTAGTTCCTTCTTGGAGTCTCTGAGTCTGCTGTTATTTTCTTCCTTCGGTTTTGCTGCGTTGTTATACTCCACAAATGAGGGAGATCATTTGGCACTTGTCTTTCTCTGCCTGGCTTATTTCACTGAGCATAATATCCTCCAGCTCCATCTGTGTTGTTGCAAATGCCCTCTGCCCATTTTTTAATTGGCTTATTTGCTTTTGTTTGTTGAGGTGTGTGAGCTCTTTATATAATTTGGATGTCAACCCCTTATCGGATATGTCATTTATGAATATATTCTCTCATACTGTAGGATGTCTTTTTGTTCTACTGATGGTATCCTTTGCTGTACAGAAGCTTTTTAGTTTGATATAGTCACACTTGTTCATTTTTGCTTTTGTTTCCCTTGCCTGGGAAGATATGTTCATGAAGAAATTGGTCATGTTTATGTCCAAGAGACTTTTGCCTATGTTTTTTTCTAAGAGTTTTATGGTTTCATGACTTACACTCAGGTCTTTGATCCATTTTGAGTTTACTTTTGTGTATGGGGTTAGACAATGATCCAGTTTCATTCTCTTACACGTAGCTGTCCAGTTTTGCCAACACCAGCTGTTGAAGAGGCTTTCATTTCCCCATTGTATATCCATGGCTCCTTTATTGTATATTAATTGACCGTATATGTTTGGGTTAATATCTGGACTCTATTCTTTTCCACTGGTTTGTGGGTCTGTTCTTGTGCCAGTACCAAATTGTCTTGACTACTGTGCCTTTGTTGTAGAGCTTGAAGTTGGGAAGCGAGATACCCCTGCTTTATTCTTCTTCTCAGGATTGCTTTGGTTATTTGGGGTCTTTTGTAGTTCCATATGAATTTTAGAACTATTTGTTTCAGTTCGTTGAAGAATGCTGTTGGTATTTTGATAGGGATTATACTGAATCTGTAGACTGCTTTAGGTAGGATGGCCATTTTGACAATATTAATTCTTCCTAGCCAAGAGCATGGGACGAATTTCCATTTGTTAGTGTCCTCTTTAATTTCTCTCATGAGTGTGTTGTAGTTTTCAGGGTATAGGTCTTTCACTTCCTTTGTTAGGTTTATTCCTAGGTATTTTATTCTTTTTGATGCAATTGTGAATGGAACTGTTTTCCTCATTTCTCTTTCTGTTAGCTCATCGTTAGTGTATAGGAAAGCAACAGATTTCTGTGTGTTAATTTTGTATCCTGAAACTTTGCTGAATTCAGATATTAGTTCTAGTAGTTTTGGAGTGGAGTCTTTAGGGTTTTTGATGTACAATATCATTTCATCTGCAAATAGTGACAGTTCGACTGCTTTTTTACCAATCTGGATGCCTTGTATTTCTTTGTTTTGTCTGAATGTCGTGGCTAAGACCTCCAGTACTATGTTGAATAACAGTGGGGAGAGTGGACATCCCTGTCTTGGTCCCAATCTTAGGTGAAAAGCTTTTAGCTTCTTGCTGTTAAGTATGATGTTGGCTGTGGGTTTGTCATATATGACCTTTATGAGGTTGAGGTAGTTGCCCTTTATACCCATTTTGTTAAGAGTTTTTATCATGAATGGATGTTGAATTTTGTCGAATGCTTTTTCAGCATCTATGGAGATAATCATGTGGTTTTTGTCCTTTTTTTTGTTGATGTGGTGGATGATTTTGATGGATTTTCAAATGTTGTACCATCCTTGCATCCCTGCGAAGAAACCCACTTGATCATGGTGTATGATCTTCTTGATGTATTTTTGAATTTGGTTTGCTAATATTTTGTTGAGTATTTTTGTGTCTGTGTTCATCAGAGATATTGGTCTGTAATTTTCTTTTTTGGTGCGGTCTTTGCCTGGTTTTGGTATTAGAGTGATGCTGGCTTCATAGAACGAGTTTGTAAGTATTCCCTCCTCTTCCATTTTTTGGAAAACTTTAAGGAGAATGGGTATTATTTCTCTATATGTCTGATAAAATTCAGCGGTAAATCCATCTGGCCCGGGGGTTTTGTTCTTGAGTAGTTTTTTGATTACCAATTCAATTTACTTGCTGATAATTGGTCTTTTTAGATTTTGTTTCTTCCTTGGTCAGTCTTGGAAGGTTGTATTTTTCTAGGAAGTTGTCCATTTCTTCTAGGTTTTCCAGCTTGTTAGCATATAGATTCTCATAGTATTCTCTAATAATTCTTTGTATTTCTGTGGGGTCTGTCATGATTTTTCCTTTCTCATTTCTGATTCTGTTTATGTGTGTAGATTCTCTTTTTCTCTTAATGAGTCTGGCTAGGGGTTTATCTATTTTGTTTATTTTTTCAAAGAACCAGCTCTTGGTTTCATTGATTTTTTTCTATTGTTTTATTCTTCTCAATTTTATTTATTTCTTCTCTGATCTTTATTATGTCCCTCTTTCTGCTGACTGTGGGCCTCATTTGTTTTTCTTTTTCTAATTTCAATAATTGTGACTTTAGACTATTCATTTGGGATTGTTCTTCCTTCTTTAAATAGGCCTGGACTGCAATATACTTTCCTCTTAGAACTGCCTTTGCTGAATCCCACAGAAGTTGGGGCTTTGTGTTGTTGTTGTCATTAGTCTCCATATATTCTTTGATTTCTGTTTTGATTTGGTCGTTAACCCATTGATTAATTAGGAGAGTGTTGTTAAGTCTCCATGTATTTGTGAGCCTTTTTGTTTTCATTGTACAATTTATTTCTAGTTTTATACCTTTGTGATCTGAGAAACTGGTTGGTAGAATTTCAATTTGTTTGAATTTACTGAGGTTCTTTTTGTGGCCTAGTATGTGGTCTATTCTGGAAAATGTTCCATGTGCCCTTGAGAAGAATGTGTATCCTGATGCTTTTGGGTGTAGAGTTCTGTAGATGTCTGTTGGGTCCATCTGTTCTAGTGTGTTGTTCAGTGCCTGTGTGTCCTTACTTATTTTCTGTGTGGTTGATCTGTCCTTTGGAATGAGTGGTGTGTTGAAGTCTCCTAAAATGAATGCATTGTATTCTATTTCCTCCTTTAATTCTGTTAGTATTTGTTTCACTAACATATCTGTTAGTACATGTTGGTGCTCCTGTGTTGGGTGCATATATATTTATAATGGTTATATACTCTTGGTGGACTTCCCATTGCTCCCTTTATCATTATGTAATATCCTTCTTTATCTCATTACTTTCTTTGTTTTAAAGTCTATTTTGTCTCATACAAGTACTGCAGCTCCTTCTTTTTTCTCCCTATTGTTTGCATGATTTACCTTTTTCCATCCTTTCTCTTTTAGTCTGTGTATATCTTTGTGTTTGAGGTGAGTGTCTTGTAAGCAGCATATAGATGGGTCTTGCTTTTTTATCCATTCTATTACTCTGTGTCTTTTGATTGGTGCATCCAGTCCATTTACATTTAGTGTGATTATTGATAGATTATTGATAGATTTCCATTGCAGGCTTTGGATTCGTGGTTACCAAAGGTTCAATGGTAGCCTCTTTACTATCTAACCATCTAACCCAACCAGACAACCCCAGAGAGGGAGCCTGAAGGGATGGAAATGCACAGCCATCCTGAAAAAGAATTCAGAACAAAAGTCATAACCATGCTGATGGATCTACAGAGAAATGTGCAAGAGCTGAGGGAGGAAGTGAGGGAAGTGAGGAAAGACAATGCAGAAATCAGACAAGCGATCGACGGGCTTAACAGCAGACTGGATGAGATGCAAGAGACTGTTAATGGAATAGAAATCAGAGAACAGGAATACAGAGAAGCTGAGGCAGAGAGAGATAAAAGGATCCCTAGGAATGAAAGAATATTAAGAGAACTGTGTGACCAATCCAAACGGAACAATATTCGCATTATAGGAGTACCAGAGGAAGAAGAGAGAGAAAAAGGGATAGAAAGTGTCTTTGAAGAAATAATTGCTGAAAACTTTCCCATGCTAGGGACGGAAATAGTCTCGCAGTCCACCGAAGCTCATAGATCTCCCAACACAAGGGACCCAAGGAAGACAACACCAAGACACATAATAATTAAAATGGCAAAGATCAAAGATAAAGACAGAGTATTAAAGGCAGTTAGAGACAGAGAAAAGATCACCCACAAAGGAAAATCCATCAGACTATCATCAGACTTCTCAACAGAAACCTTACAAGCCAGAAGAGAATGGCATGATATATTTAATGTAATGAAACAGAAGGGCCTCGAACCAATAATATTGTATCCAGCACGATTATCATTTAAATATGATGGAGGGATTAAACAATTTCCAGACAAATGAAAGTTGAGAGAGTTTGCCTCTCATAAACCACCACTACAGGATATCTTAAATGGACTGCTCTAGAGGGAAGCACCCCTAAGGTTAAAAAGATGTCGACAGAGAAAATAAAATCATAGCAAAGAAAGCAGACCATCCAAATACTAACTAAAGGCAAAGAATAAAACACCTAGTATATAAAGAATGGAGGAGGAAGAATAAGAAGGGAGAGAAATAAAGAAACATCAGACGGTGTTTACAATAACTTTACAAGAAAGTTAAGTTAGATTGTTAGACAGTAAAGAAGCAACCCTTGAACCTTTGGTAACCACGAATGTAAAGCCAGCAATGGCAATAAGTACATATCTATCGATAATCACCCTAAATGTAAATGGACTGGATGCACCAATCAAAAGACACAGAGTAACAGAATGGATAAAAAAGGAAGACCCATCTATATGCTGCTTACAGGAGACTCACCTCAAACACAAAGATATACACAGACTAAAAGAGAAAGGATAGAAAAAGGTATTTCATGCAAACAACAAAGAAAAAAAAGCAGGTGTTGCAGTACTTGTATCAGACAAAATAGACTTCAAAACGAAGAAAGTAGCAAGAGATAAAGAAGGACATTATATAATGATAAAGGGGTCAGTCCAACAAGAAGATATAACCATTATAAATATATATGCACCCAACACAGGAGCGCCAGCATATGTGAAACAAATACTGACACAATTAAAGAAGGAAATAGACAGCAATGCATTCATTTTAGGAGACTTCAACACACCACTCTCTCCAAAGGACAGATCAACCAGACAGAGAATAAGTAAAGACACAGAGGCACGGAACAACGCACTAGAACAGATGGACCTAACAGACATCTACAAAACTCTACACCCAAAAGCAACAGGATACACATTCTTCTCAAGTGCACATGGAACATTTTCCAGAATAGACCACATACTAGGCCACAAAAAGAACCTCAGTAATTTCAAAAATATTGAAATCCTACCAACCAACTTCTCAGATCACAAAGGTATAAAACTAGAAATAAATTTTAGAAAGAAATAAAAAAGACTCACAAATACATGGAGACTTAACAATGTTCTTCTAATTAATCAATGGGTTAACGACCAAATCACAACAGAAATCAAAGAATATATGGAGACTAATGACAACAACAACACAAAGCCACAACTTCTGTGGGACGTAGCAAAGGCAGTTCTAAGAGGAAAGTATATGGCAATCCAGGCCTATTTAAAGAAGGAAGAACATTCCCAAATGAATAGTCTAAAGACACAATGACTGAAATTGGAAAAAGAAGAACAAACGAGGCCCAAAGTCACCAGAAGGAGGGACATAATAAAGATCAGAGAAGAAATAAAATTGAGAAGAATAAAACAATAGAAAAAAATCAATGAAACCAAGAGCTGGTTCTTTGAAAAAATAAACAAAATAGATAAACCCCTAGCCAGACTCATTAAGAGAAAAAGAGAATCTACACAAAAACAGAATCAAAAATGAGAAAGAAAAAATAACGACAGAGCCCACAGAAATACAAAGAATTATAAGAGAATATTATGAGAATCTATATGCTAACAAGCTGGAAAACCAGGAAGAAATGGACAACTTCTTAGAAAAATACAACCTTCCAAGACTGACCAAGCAAGAAACAGAAAAACTAAACAGACCAATCACCAGTGACGAAATCGAATTGGTAATCAAAAAACTACCCAAGAACAAAACCCCTGGGCCTGATGGATTCACCTCTGAATTCTACCAGGCATATAGAGAAGAAATAACACCGATTCTCCTTAAAGTTTTCCAAAAATAGAAGAGGAGGGAATACTTCCAAACTCATTCTATGAAGCCAGCATCACTCTAATACCAAAACCGGGCAAAGACCTCACCAAAAAAGAAAATTACAGACCAATATCCCTGGTGAATGTAGATGCAAAAATACTCAACAAAATATTAGCAAACTGACTTCAAAAGTATATCAAGAGGATCATACACCATGATCAAGTGGGATTCATCCCAGGGATGCAAGGATGGTAGAACATTAGAAAATCCATCAACATCATCCACTACATCAACAAAAAGAACAAAAACCACATGATCATCTTCATAGATGCTGAAAAATCATTTGACAAAATTCAACATCCATTCATGATTAAAACTCTCAACAAAATGGGTATAGATGGCAAGTAACTCATCATCATAAAGGCCATATATGACAAACCCACAGCTAACATCATACTTAACAGAGAGAAGCTGAAAGCTTTTCATCTAAGATTGGGAACAAGACAGGAATGCCCACTCTCTCCACTGTTTTTCAACGTAGTACTGGAGGTCCTAGCCACAGCAATCAGACAAAACAAAGACATACAAGGTATCCAGATTGGTAAGGAAGTCAAATTGTCACTATTTGCAAATGACATGATACTGTACATTAAAAACCCTAAAGACTCCACTCCAAAACTACTAGAACTAATATCTGAATTCAGCAAAGTTGCAGGATACAAAATTAACACACAGAAATCTGTTGCTTTCCTATACACTAACAATGAACTAACAGAAAGGGAAATCAGAAAAACAATTCCATGCACAATTGCATCAAAAAGAATAAAATACCTAGGAATAAACCTAACGAAGGAAGTGAAAGACCTGTACTCTGAAAACTACAAGACACTCCTAAGAGAAATTAAAAAGGACACTAAGAAATGGAAATGCATCCCATGCTCTTGGCTAGGAAGAATAAAATATTGTCAAAATGGTTATACTACCTAAAGCAATCTACAGATTCAACGCAATCCCTATCAAACTACCAACATCGTTCTTCAATGAAGTGGAACAAATAGTTCTAAAATTCATATGGAACCACAAAAGACCCCGAATAGCCAAAGCCATCCTGAGAAGGAGGAATAAAACAGGGGGAATTACGCTACCTGACTTCAAGCTCTACTACAAAGCCACAGTAATCAAGACAATTTGGTATTGGCACAGAAACAGACCCACAGACCAGTGGAACAGAATAGAAAATCCAAACATCAACCCAAACATATACAGTCAATTAATATTTGATAAAGGAGCCTTGGATATACAATGGGGAGATGACAGCCTCTTCAGCAGCTGGTGTTGGAAAAACTGGACAGCTACACGTAAGAGAATGAAACTGGACTACTGTCTAGCCCCATACACAAAGGTAAACTCAGAGTGGATCAAAGACCTGAATGTAAGTCGTGAAACCATAAAACTCTTAGAAAAAAACATAGGCAAAAATCTCTTGGACATAAACTTGAGCGACATCTTCATGAACATGTCTCCCCGGGTAAGGGAAACAAAAGCAAAAATGAACAAGTGGGACCATATCAAGCTGAAAAGCTTTTGTACAGAAAGGACACCATCAGTAGAACAAAAAGAGATCCTACACTATGGGAGAATATAATCATAAAGGACGTATCTGATAAGGGGTTGACAGCCAAAATATATAAAGAACTCACGCACCTTAACAAACAAAAAGCAAATAATGCAATTAAGAAATGGGCAGAGGACATGAATAGACACTTCTCTAAAGAAGAAATTCAGATGGCCAACAGGCACGTGAAAAGATGCTCCACATCGCTAATCATCAGAGAAATGCAGATTAAAACCACAGTGAGATATCACCTCACACCAGTGAGAATGGCCAACATCCAAAACACAAACAACAACAAATGTTGGCGAGGATGTGGAGAAAAGGGAACCCTCCTACACTGCTGGTGGGACTGCAAATTAGTTCAACCATTGTGGAAAGCAGTATGGAGGTTCCTCAAAAGACTCAAAATAGAAATACCATTTGACCCAGGAATTCCACTCCTAGGAATTTACCCTATTAATGCAGCAGCCCAATTTGAGAAGGACAGATGCACCCCTATGTTTATTGCAGCACTATTTACAATAGCCAAGAAATGGAAGCAACCTAAGTGTCCATCAGTAGATGAATGGATAAAGAAGATGTGGTGCATATACACAATGGAATATTATTCAGCCATAAGAAGAAAACAAATCCTACCATTTGCAACAACATGGATGGAGCTAGAGGGTATTATGCTCAGTGAAATAAGCCAAGCCGAAAGACAAGTATCAAATGATTTCACTCATATGTGGAGTATAAGAACAAAGAAAAAATACTGAAGAACAAAACAGCAGCGGACTCACAGAACCCAAGAACGGACTAATAGTTACCAAAGGGAAAGGGACTGGGGAAAATGGGTGGGAAGGGAGGGGTAAGAGGGAAAAAGGGGCATTACGATTAGCAGATGTAATGTTGGGGGGGCACGGGGAGGGCTGTACAACTCAGAGAAGACAAGTAGTGATTCTATAGCATCTCACTATGCTGATGGACAGTGACTGTAATGGGGTTGGTGGGGGGGACCTGATGAAGGGGGTAGTTTAATAACCATAATATTGCACATGTAATTGTAGAATAATGATACCAAAATAAATTATAAAAAAAGCGCCCACTATTCTTTTGTCCCAGGGGAGCTGGCTGTGGGGACCCAGTTGCAGTCTCTGTCTCAGACCCTGCCCTCCTGTTTCTCTAATATCCAGTATACCATGCAGTGTGTGTCTGTGCTCCCAGTGCAGATTACTAGGGCTCGTTATTTAGCAGTCCTGTGCTTCCACTCTGTCCCTGCTCTGACTCTTTTCCTCCTGCCAGTGAGCTGGGGTGGGGGGAGTGCTCTGGTCCTGATGGGTCATGGCTTTGTATCTTACCCCCTTCATGAGATGCTTAATGTAGATGTAGCCTGGCTGTTGTACTGTATCTTCTGGTATCACTTTTAGGAATAGTTGTATTTCTTGTATTTTCAAAAATATATATGGTTTTGGGAGGAGATTTGCACCGCCCTGCTCACACCACCATCTTGATCCCCTCCCAATTATCTTTTAACACTCACTTCTGGAAGTATTTCCTGTGTGAGTTCTTCTCTAAGAGTCCCCATTCCCATTTCAAATCCAATAGCATCAGGTACTTGTTCTCTTGTGATTCCATTTCATTCCATATTTAATTTTCATATACTATGTGGCAAATTTTTTGTTCACCTACTTACCTTCATCTGAGAGCCACTTTATGGCAGAGGCCTTGTCCTATCCATCTTTCCAAACCCATACCAACATAAAGCCTGGCACTTAGTTGGTGCTCAGTAATGTTTACTAAAGGAGCAAGTGAATTAGAATACAAGTATTCAGTTGAACAAACTGGGTGTCTTAATAAGGATATTAGATGACAGGAGAGGAAAGCTGAATGGACACTCTCCCTAATTCATAATTTTAACTTAAGTGTAATTGTTAATTTTGGGGGACACAGCTCTAACCCAAGGTAGGAAAGGAAATGGCTAAGAAGTGGCCCTTCAAACCCTCTACTCTATATTCCTCTTACTTGTTTCTTCAGTTGTGTCCCTTTTCTTGTTCCGAAAGGAATTTTGATATCCTAATAGATGTAAATTGAAAAAGGCCATCTCAGCTCCTCCTTGCCCTCTTCTGAATGTCCAGGCTGGAGCACTGGACACTTCTTTTTGGTTACCATGGTAATATCCAGAAGAATTACTGTAACTGACACTTCCTTTGTCTAAGTAGGCACAGGATTTATGGGTTCACAGTGGAGCTGGACTGGGCCAAATAACTTCAGGAAAATGGAGGAGGAAAATGGAGGAATCAAATGCCAGTTACCCTTTTCCTTGCCCTAGTCTTATTTATACTGTAGGCTTCAGAAGGCAGTGAGAGAAAGAGCACTTACTTTGGTCAAATCTTAGTTTTGCCATATTCCAGGTGTGTGACTTGGAATAGATTAAACCTCAGTTTTTTTACTTAAAAAATGGCCATATTATCTATTTCACAGTTATTAGAATTAAATAATGCACATAAATTTCCTTAGCCTAGTGTTCAGCATGTAATGAAACCTTAACAGTATGTAAATCTGAATATGGTACTTCCAATGAATCTTTATTTCAAGCAACAGTGTGCTGAGCCAGTTTGTACCAACTTTTGAGAGCTGCTTGTTAAATTTTCAGAACCTAATTATTAAGAATCAAAATTTATAATTGAATAAATTATATTAAAAATAAAGGTAGTAAATCCTAAAAATTCTTCTCTTCCTTATTACTTCTTTTACATTTTACTATCTATATTTGTGAGGTTATTTAGATCTATTATATCTAGATAATCTGTTGTTTTCATTCTTTCTTATCTTTGCTTTTCAGGTTGGAAAGTTTGAATGGACATATCTTCAAATTCACTGATTCTTTCCTTGGTCATGTCCAGTGTACTGAAAAGCCCATGAAAGGCATTATTTCTGTTACAGTGTTTTTTTGATTTCTAATATTTCCTTTTGATTATTTTTTAGTTTTCATCTCTTTCATTACTCACCTATTCTTGCATGTTGTCCACTTTTTTCCACTGGAGTCCTTAGCATATTAATCAGTTATTTTAAATTTCCAGTTTGATAATTCCAAAATTTTTGCCATATGAGTATGGTTCTGATACTTGCTTTGTCTCTTTAGTCTGAAGTTTTTGCCTTTGAGCATGTCTTGTGATTTTTTTGTAAAAAGTCAGAAATTATATATTGGGCAAGAGAGAATTGAAATTTTATGTTTATCCGGCTGGGACCAGCCATGTTTCCTATTTGCTATAGCTGTGTCAGAGGCTAAAATTTTCTTAGATATCCTTGTCTTTGTCTCCTTTGTTGTCTTTGGGTCTCCCTAGAGACTCCTTCTTAAACAGCATCTGCGTTTGTAGTTTTCATTGTAATCCTGTTGTTACACAGGGAGCCCTACTGGTGTGCTGGTAAAGTGGGTAGAAGGGAAGTGTTCTATAATCTATTAAGTCTCAGTTTTTCGGTGAGTTTGTATCCCTGGACTGTGTCCTTCACAATGCTTCTTTCAGTGTTTTCCTCCTCTTAGGTGACACAAGAAGGCTAAAGGAGGTTAGAGCTGATTATTTTCCTTCTCTCACATTGGTTAGGTTGTTAAATAGTTCTCTTGTGGCAGGCCTTTGTTAAGGAGAATTGAATACTCTGTTTATTTCAAAATGGTTACTTTTTCCCTTTTCCCTGCCAGAAGGATGAGGGGATTTTTTTCCAGTCTTCATAGTAATTAATATCTGTGGAGCTCTTGGAAGCAAAACTCACAAAATTGTGGAGGACCTTTAGGGCTGGGCCCTCAGTTCTTCTTAATCTCTCAATCTAGTCCATGTTCTAAGCAATTAGTCAGTTGCCTTTTAAGTATACCTACCAGTTTTTAGTTCCAGTGGTAATTTGTGCTCCTAGTAAGCCATGATTCTCTCTTCCTGTTGTGATTTTACCTGACTCTTGTTTTTGTGGTGGTGATTTTCCCTGTCACTTCAATTCTCTTCTGTATGTAAGAAGGGCTGATTTTTGGTTTGTTCAGTCCCTTTTGGTTATTTTGAGAACAGAGTGATGACTTTTTAGCTCTTAAGATGTCAGACTGGAAGCCAGAAGTCCCTGTCTGTTGTATCTGTATGGAGGAAATGTAATGGTGTGTTCATCTCTTCCCAATTTCATGATTAGTGATGTTACATTGGTAGCTTGAAAGCGGCCATGATGGGAGAACTTAAAACTACACAAATTGGCAAATGCCACAAAGGCTTGGTTTGTTTTGTTGATTGTTTAGACTTAAGAAAGTGATAGAGAAAATGTTAATAATGTAGATTAAAAGTATTATCAAGTCTTTAGTCATTACATTGTCAATAGTACAGAAAATTGGAATATTCTTTTAGTATTCAAAAGCTGTTATCCAATTCAGCAAAGACTGTGCTCAAGTCACTGACCAATAAGTGAAGTTCCCACATAAGTCTCATTGTTTCACTTTCATCTTACTGATAATTACACATGAAAATGTCAACCAGCAGTCAAAGCTATATTTGTCAAATGCAGTAATAGGTTGGCATTTGATTCAAGAGTCTGGCAAAACTCAAAGCATTCTGTGAGAATCAGTTGGCTATAAGAAATGTATAATAAAGAAGACTGTATATTTTACTTTCTATAAACAGCGTGCTACACATACTTTATATCAGTAAATTTTATAGTAAATTTACGTATGTATACATACACATACAATTATTTTTCTGGATAGCTGGCTGTTCATAATTTACCAGTCCATGCATACCATGGCCAGTTATAAGCAATCAATGTATTATCACTGAATGTGGAGTTGGGGATCGTTATGAATAGTATACCATCTTTTTGTATTTTAATTTGGGGACTATATAAATGCTGGGGATAAACTTTTAACAGTAGTAAATGATAATGATTGACAAAACTGAAAAATGTCATTCATAAGCACAATGCAGAGTACGATCAAATCATGAGATACATACATATATATAAAATCTCATTAGGTATAATCCTAGGCCCAGAACAAGATTAATCTAGTGAATAGGAAGAGTAGCCTTATTTACAGGAAATGGAGTCCTATTTAAATTAAAAAAAAAAAGGGAAAATTTCTCTGGTTTAAGATATTGTCAATTGTTCTTCAAGGGTAATGTAGAAGATTAATATTATTTTGAAAATAAACGTATTGAACACCTACCATATGTCAGATGGTATTCTGTCTGGATGCAGACATGACAGTTAAAATCACACAGCTAGTTTAATGAATAGCTGGGAATTTTGAGGATATTTTATACTAAGTGAAATATGTAAGTCACAGAAAGACAAATACTGTATGATTCCACTTATATGAGGTATCTAAAGTAGTCAAACTCATAGAAAGTAGAATGGGGGCTTGTCAGTGTTGGGGGGAGGGCGAAATGGGGAGTTGTTCAATGGGTAGAGCTTCAGTTTTGCAAAACGAAAAAGTAAAGCTGACACTACTGAACACTTAAAGTGGTTAAGAGGGTTTAAAAAAAAATTGCTGGGATTTGAATCCAAGCCTGACTCAAAAACTCATGTTTAGCAATTATGTTATCACTGCTACCTACTTTCAAATATTTCATCTTCAGTCAAAGACTATTTCCTTTTTCTGATTACACAGGTTCCCCTTTCCGTATGGCAGGGTAGCAAGCCTTTGGTTAGCAGCTGCATTGCCTGAAGCTTGATAGATACCAGAGCTTTTTCTTGGGAGACTGGCATACTCAGCCAGCATAGTAATTTCAAAATGGAGTCATCAGTTCAAGAGATCAAGTGGAGAAACAAACACAGCTTGGAGAAAGCAAGAGGGGTCTGGGGGAACTAACTTTGGCTGTTTAAAAGACAACATACATGACTAGTAACTGAAAAAGAGCTTATTCTATTAAAGAAATGGTGTCTATGATGGAAGAAGTTTGAAATCCCAGGCTCCTTTAATGTTAGAATCTGAAGTAATTTAAATCTTCCTAAGCCTCAATTTTTCCAGAGGAATATGGAGCTAATGCTTACTGTAGGCAATATATGGCAGAGGAGGGCCTGAAATGGAAGGAAATACTTCTGAGAATTAGAATCGAATTTACTGGGTGGGAGCAGCTACAGCTAGAAATAACAAAACTCAAAATATTATAAAAGACAAAGGATTCTAATATTATACAAATTTAATCAAGGTAAATGGAGTGTTCCAGAATAGCGAGAATAGTATGCTAGAATGGAATGAACAATGTAATTAGAGTTGATTTTAAAATCTACACTAATAAGCACTGTAGTGTAGAGCAAACTACAGTAATCTCCCCGAGCCTCAGTTTCTTTATTGTAGGGTGTTGTGAGCATTTATTTGACAAATATTTATTGACTGTTTGGGCCAGGGCTGTAGTAGGTAGGTACCAGGGATACAAAAATGAAGAAGGCATTGTCCTTGTCATAGATTTCAATATGATGTAATCAAAGCTAAGACCTACTGAATGTTTTCTATATTACAAATGCCTTTCACTCATTAAATCTTCATTTATTTCTCCTCACAACCTAAAACTGTTATCACTTATATTTATACAAGAGGCACAAAGCGGTTAAGTATCTTGCCCAGGATCAAACAGCCATCAAGCGTTGGAGCTGGGATACATCGTCTGAGGACAGGAATTTACAAACATGTGCATGTGCGGGGCGGTGGGGAGAGCTTTCCACACTGAAGGAGCAGTTTCAATTCGCGCGTCCGCAAAACAGGGATTAAAATACTTTAACCTCCTGAGGTTGTGGTGATAAACGAATAGTACATTTAAGTAAGTATTGTGCCTGAGACATGGTAAGCAGTAAATTAGTGCTATTAATTTTATTCCATTAAATTGAGTCACTGAGGCGAAGGAAGGTATGTTTTCACGGCTTTGGCTACATATTGTAAGAGGCTTTTCAAATCAATAATTTACATTGCTAAACATTACGTAAGAGCCTTCTAGTTGCTTTATGTGACGATATTCGGCTGGGCCACTCTCTTAGATTACCGTTTTCAGGTTTTTTTTGACAGTCTCACCTACTTTCTCTGTCAAGTCCTTCATCTGCCCCTGTTGTATCTCCACTCCCTCCACAAACGAAGTACTCCCAGAAACCACCAAGCGGCGCGAGGGCGGGCGCCTCACCCCGCCACAAGAATTCCCTTACCCACCTCACCCGGGGCGCGAAGGCTAGACCCAGTTCTCGCGCGAGGAGACGTGATTTTGAACGAGAACTTCTAGCCCTACCCTAGCCCCCCCGCCCCCCCAAGGATCACATGACCGGCGCGTGCGTCCTCGACCCAAGGTCTTTCCTGGTCGCCTACTGGCTGTTACCTCGGCTACAGGCTGTCGCGAGGTCCATTCTGGAAGTAGACCGTTTAATTATCACAGCTTGTCGGAAGCGTGTCACACAACCTAGTCTTCCACCCTTCGCGGAAGTTCGTAACGTCGCAGTTTCCCCCGCACAGCGGATGTGTGTCGCTGCTTAGGTGACGCTGAAAAGTGTTTGCAGCCTTCGCCGCTGCCTTCTGGTTGAAGCACTATGGAGGGAGAGAGGAAGAACAACAACAAACGGTGGTATTTTACTCGAGAGCAGCTGGAAAACAGCCCATCCCGTCGTTTTGGCTTGGACCCAGATAAAGAACTTTCATACCGCCAGCAGGCGGCCAATCTGCTCCAAGACATGGGGCAACGTCTTAATGTGTATCCTTGCGGCCTAGGCCTTCGGCCTTGGAGTCAGTCCCGCCCTGCTCGGGCGTCCAGGCCTCAGGCTGTGTCAGTGTGGGAACCGGGGAGAGGTTGGGCAGGGGCTGGATGTCTTAAGTGGGAGAGCCTACGACGGGGCGGGCTGAAATTCAGTGTTCGTGCGGGGGAAGCGAGGCAGAGTTAATTTCCCGCTCGTTCACCCGTGCCAACAACCTTGCTGGGAATTAGTATCCTTCTCGGTTTAGTGTCTAAACCAGCTCTTCCTAGTCCTTTTCGGTGTGTTCTGATTTCCTGGACTGGTAACTTGGAGATTCGGCTTTTCCGCTATGCCCTAGGGATTTCGTGGATGTTTCACTGTTGATGGCTGCTGCTTTCGCTTAGTGTGTAAAGAGAGTTTTTGAGAAATTCAGTTCGTAAGGATCTTATAAAGGGTGGCTTAGAAGTAACGCGCCACCTTTGTTCAAAATCCGTTCCACTTATTTACTGGCTGTTCAAGAAACTTGTCAAATTCTTGGTTTTCTTGTCTGTAAAATGGGGTGATACCTCTTGCGTTTGATTTCTAGGCCCACCATAGTGCTTGACGCTTAAATATTCAAAAAGTAGCTACCGTTTCAGTTTTATAGAATTTCAGAGGAATGAGGGGTGTCAGTTTATAGATTTGTAGGGATGTAGACCTACAGATCTAATGTTTTTAAAAAAAACGGTTTTGAAAGTACTGGTTTTAAGTAACCCAGAGTGCTAATCTATTCGTTTTCATCATATTTCAAAGATGAGGTAATTTAGTGACTTATTTTTAGTGATTTAGATTTTAATTTTAGTAATTTTTTCCCCTTCAGGTATTTTTGTTTGTCAGAAAGTTGTCAAAAACATAATTAATTTTGTAGCAGAGTAAAATTTTAGAACTTTTTCCAGTCTGGAAGTGAAAAATTTTATTCTGAGTACTGCTTCCATATAAATGTGTTGCTGGCTGTAATGTTTGTCTTAAAGTTGTGCTGACCTGCAAGGAGGTGTCCTCATCCTCATTATTGCTAATACCCAATTTGTTTCCCAAGCATCCAGTCAGTTAAGCCTTTTTGTTAGAAATTCTGTTTCAATGCATCCTAGCTCTTTTCTTTTATGTGTTACTGTTACTAAGGTTGTTGTGGTCCTGGGACTGCTTCATCTCAATATCCCACATTGTCTTCTGAGGTCTTTAGAAGTAAGGCATTAAAAATTTTTTCTTTCAGTGAGTGAATATCAAATCATTTCATGGTATTTCTGGTCCCAGGGATCACCATGTGAGATGGCTTGCTTGTGAGTGAAGTGTAACTGAAAAGTTAATTGCTGGAGCTTAGAAGGTGAGGTGATAGTGAAGAAATACCTAGGGGCCAAATAAGGGGAAGGGTTGTAAATCATGTGAAGAGATAATACTGAGCTAATGGATCACTTTTGCAGGATTTTCAGTAGGCAAGTAGTAGGTTTAGGTCTTAGTTTTGTTTATATTCCTTCTTGATCCTCACATGCTGAGAAGCTTGCTCATTTATTAACTCAGGAAATTTATATCGAATACCTGTTATGTGTAAGGCATTTTGCTAATGTCACTTGGTGGTTAGTGATTTGGTGAAAGCAAGCCAACTTGCTCCTTAATTTGGAGAGAGAGCTATGATTTTCACTTAGGAGCATCTGCTGTGCTTGGCTGCATGGTCCTTTTGGGAAGATGTAGGGGTTGTATTTTTGGGAGTTGTACAGCCTGTTTGTTTTGGGGCCTTAACTTGAACATTTTTAGTTCACAGTTGACTATCAACACTGCTATAGTATACATGCATCGATTCTACATGATTCAGTCCTTTACACAGTTCCATCGAAATGTAAGTATGAGTTTTTTTTATATAGTGTAATTCTTTCATGGTTGATTCTAACTTCCTATTTCTTTTGTGGCTGATCTTTGCTGCTGAACTGGAATTTGAGGTTTAGAATTTAGGGTTGACTGCTTTCATTATGTGTCACACTGCTGTTACGAATCCAGTGTCTAGCAGTTGTTTGGTAGACTTAGTGTATCTTAGAGTAGGTGGATTTTCTAATAAAGAAATGAATTATTGAACATTTAAACTTAACATTTTTGGGTGGGGAGCAACTAAGCTTAATTTAAATGTAATTTTTGAAGTGGTAAATAATATGGTCATAGAGAAACAAGTGAATGTAAGTTATTTAGATTTTCTAAAATTGGGTAAAATTCCAGTCAGTGTCTGGTTGGAGAGGGAAAGGAAGGTATGTTATGTGATGACTGGGCGATGACATTTAAGACAGGAAAAACAAAACAATAGTAATAAAGGGATTTTTTTTTTCTGGACAGAATTGTAAGTAGTGCTATTTTTAGTTTTGCTACCTGAAATGGTCCTATTTAACATTATTGTAAGTGACTTGGAAGCAAGTGCATAGTGATATCTTAGTTGAAGGTAAGATTATATTTGTTTAATTGAATCACAAGGTGGTAGAGGTAAACTTCATACGGATTTGTGAGTCAAATATTTCTTTTTTATTAAAGGTTGTTCTGAGGAAGTGTTTAAGGTTTAGCCTTAGCATGATGGGTTTTGTGCTCCTTTTTTAATCCTATGGGAAGAGAATCTGTGAAGCTAGATATTACTCTTGTAAGATGTTGGCAGACTCAGTATTGGGAGTAACTGCACTGGAAACCCTTTGGATTTGTGGATTAAGTATTCCCGATTTTTGCTGATTATACAGTCAGTTTGGCTTTCTTTTACCCATAGACCCTCTGCCTCAAGCTATGCCCAACCTCTGGTTGCAAGCTGTCTTGCCAATTCTGAAAGTTTTCTACATTTATTTCCTTTTGTTGTGTTAAAGATTTGAAATGCAGGATGAAATACTTGTCAAACCAATTTGTCCACTTTGTATATATGTGTGTGTGTGTGTGTGTGTGTGTGTGTGTGTGTGTGTGTGTGTGTGTGTGTGTATACTTCCCCTACTTTTACATTTTAAATTACATCTTTCCTTATTACCTGTGTGTTAAGCTTAGCAAGGATAGAGATTCACTTTTCTGTGTATCCAAAGCACTTTGAGTAAACTTGAATGAATGAGTGAATGATCTGGTAGTTCTCCAGTATGGAGATATCCTCTTGGAAGACATGACCTTTTCCAAAAACCAGTTACTCTTTATATTTGTTTTTGTTGATCCTCTTTTGAAAATTGATTTTAGGCACATTCTAGAATGAACAGATCAAAAACATTACCCTTTTAATATTTTCATTCAAAGAGTTTAGCTGTCATTAATCCAAATTCAGATTTGAGAGGACTCAGTACATTGTTGTGGTGTTGATGTATGTGTCCTGTCAAGCTCCTATGCATGTTTCGTGTTTTATATATAGGAAGTGAAAGCTCCTCTGTAATCCCACCCTCCAGAGATAACCATTGATGAGTTTTTGGCATATAGTGTCCCAGACATTTTTCTGTGCATAAACTAGCATTTATGTATTTCTATTAAAAAAATCCCTTATTGTACTACTACCATACAACTTGCCTTTATCACATAACAGTATGTACTGGACATTTTGTCCTATTGGTTTTATGTTATTTTAAATGACCATATAAATATTTCTTTGTGTGGTTACCATAATGTAGTTACCAGCT
Source organism: Smutsia gigantea (assembly GCA_032199065.1). Classification (NCBI taxonomy): domain Eukaryota; kingdom Metazoa; phylum Chordata; class Mammalia; order Pholidota; family Manidae; genus Smutsia; species Smutsia gigantea. The sequence goes on along the minus strand of JAVSCE010007883.1, from coordinate 66,225 downwards.
CCTATTGGTGGGTATTTGGGTTGTTTCTAGTTTATTATAAATAATGCTACATAAAATAGTCTGGTACATATGTAATGCACCATTCTGACTATATGATGATTCTGACATAAATTCCTGTAGATAAAATTGATGTTGTCTTAAGAGTATGCATTTAAAATTTTTTTATTGTGTCAATTTGCCCTACTGAAAAACTGTATCAATATACATTGTTTCCTGCATTGTAGGAGAGGATCCATTTCTCTGCCTCCTCACCAGTAACAAATACTCATTACTTCAGGAAATAATAACTTCTAACTACTTGTCAAGCACTAGGGATACAGTGGTGAACAAGAGAGTCCCAAGTTATTTTCTTAATTTACATTTCTTCAATTAGGGAAGTTGAGCTTCTGTGTCTGTTGGTCATTGTTCTCATAAAATTGAAGAATTGACTTGAAAATTGATTCTTTTGATTCTCTTTACCTCTGCTTTATTCTTATTTTCTCATTTATATGAGCTCTATATTTTAGAGCCATGTGTCATGTGTTGGGATACTTTTCTCATTTTGTTGTATTTCTTCATTTATAATGTTTTGAAGCTTACTTAGAGCTCTTGCCTTTTTTTTTATTTCAAAAGGTTTTTATTGAGGTGTAACATACAGTAAAGCAACAAAAATCTGAAGTGTGCAACTTGATTATTTTTTGCATTATTATATACAGTTGACCCTTGAACAATGCAGGGGTTGAGGTGCTGACCCCTATGTAGTCGAATATCTGTGTGTAACTGTGACTCCCAGAAACTTTACTAATAGCCTCCTGTTCATCAGGAGCCTTACCAATAGCATGAACAGTAAACACATTTTGTATGTTATGTTTATTAATACTGTATTCTTTTAGTAAAGTAAGCTAGAGAGACAATTGTTACATTGTTCCAATTGTTGCAAATCTCCATTTTTCCAACATATTTATTGAAAAAAATCTGCATGAGTGGACCCGTACAGTTCAGACCTGTGTTGTTCAAGTCAACTGTATGTAAACACCACTCAGATCAAGTATATTTCCAACACCTGGAAGTTAGAGAACTTGCCTTTTGAATGAAATTTTGTATCTTTAGTGGACAGGATTAAATGACTGGTTTATTTTCACTTAAGTTCTGGTATTTACTCTTTTTTGAGAAGAAATTCACCCTCATTAATTGAATTTCTTTATATACTGTTGAAATGTTTTCAAGTGCAATGTAAAGGTGGGGAGCATCTTGGTATATTTCAAAATACAGGTGTTGTATTTTAATAGCTAACAAATTTGATTTGGTATATTTTACTCTCATTAGTTAACTCTTACGAGGCTTACTGGTTAAGACGATGTAGAGTCAGATGTGTCTAGATTTGGATCCTTGCTGCACTGCTTACTAGCTCTGTGGCTTTGGGCAAGTTATCATAGCCCTCAGTTTTCTCATCTCTTTGGAGTCAATAATGCCTACCTCACAGAGTTAATAGGATTTAAATGAGTTTACAATTATTGGTATTGTTGTTCTTTTAAAATGGAGAAAATCTTATACTCTCACCTGGTATAAGAATTCCTCTTAGACAAGTAATGACTCTATAGCATCTTACCATGCTGATGGACAATGATTGAAATGGGATGGTGGAGGGAAGACTTGATAATATAGGTGAATGTTGAAACCACAGTGTTGCTCACGTGAAACCTTCATAAGATTGTTCATCAATGATACCTTAATTAAAAAAAATTGCTCTTAGAAACTGCCTTTGATGGGAAAATGCTTTGATAAGCCTGCTTGGTAGGTGAGTCCTTGGTAGTTGTATGGTTGACCACACACAAATTAGAGTGAAATTTATCTCTTGCAATCTCAGTTGAGATACTATCTTGCCTTGTTAGCCATTGTTTGTATACCATATTTTAGTTAACTTCTTTCAAATATATTTTTAGCCCATGAAGGCAAAATTGTAGGCTTAAAATCTTGGTATTATCTTTGAGCTGTTGTTTTTCTTTCCCCCTTTGACTAATCAGTTACAAAGTCCTGTTAATTTTTATAGTGTTACTGTTTTTCCTCTCCCCATCAGTATATATTGTCATCATAAAATTAAAAGAAAACAGAATAAAGGAGAAAATAATGACTTCCCTGTATCTCATTGTACAGAGATAATGCTATTAATGTTTTACAGTGTATATCCCATTAGAATTTTTTCGCTGGGTGCAAATACATACACATGTATTTAGTGAAGCCCTTTATTTATTAGTTTTCTAAAGTGATTCTGTTTCTTTTTTTCCTTTATTTCTAATGCTAGTGCTTACTTTAAACTTTGATTTCCTAATGTCTGGATTATTAAATTCTTTTCTTGAAAAAAAATTAACTTTTAATGTGTCCCATCCTTTCTTTACTTTAGTTCTACCTACCACTGGGTTAATCTTTTTAAATGTTTCTTAAACTAAATTCCTTTTGTAAAATTTTAGTGTCACTCTCTTGTTAAAAATTTTTTTATTTCCTACACCCCGTTATCTGTGTCACTTTACTTAATGTAGTGTTCAAAATGCGTTTCGTGCCCTGATTTCACACACTTTGTTCATACCCATTTTCCTCTAGTTCTGCTTTGCTTATCCTAAGGTGTAGAAATGTATATAGCCCCATATACATCTGCAACAAATATGAAGGAAGAGAATTGTTACTACGATTGAATTTGTGGAGATTTAACATCTGTTCTAGCAAAGTATAACAGTAACAGCAGAGAAACAGAAAAGTATTAAAATGCTTGTCAGTTCTACTAAGTAAAGTGAAGTAGATATTTAAATTCTGTGAAATCTTTTATTCCTGGCTCTTGCCTTTTCCATCTTGATCCATTGAAATATTCTTACCGAGATTCAGAAGTTCTGAGGTTTCCCAGATCAGCACCAGCTACATTTATGTCATATTGTCTAATTTCTTACATTGTGTAGTGACCGAGTTTGTTGTCTACCTGTGTATTGGTTTGAGCCCTCCCCACTCCAGTGCTTTCTATGTAAAACCCCTTGAATATAGTAATACTATATTTTGAATTCCTCTTTTTAAGATTTGTGCCCCCCTATTTATAATTGAGTTAATTCACATACAGTAAAATTCATCCTTTCAAAGTTGTGTATTTCACTGGTTTTTAGTATATTTACAAAGTTGTGCAACCATTACCATGATCTAATTCCAGAATTAGATTTATAATTCTGAATGTAATTAACTTATATCACCCCAGAAAGAAACTTCTCATGCATTATTAGTCACTCCTATTCTCATCTTCTCCCAGCCCCTGGCAACCACTAATTTACTCAAAAAAAAAAGAAAAAAAAATATATAGAAAGTGCTATGATACAAACTTAAGGAATCTCAAATAGAAAGCTGACTATTTACATCTAGTAGCTTCTTGCATAAAGAGCTTTCATTGACAGTTTGTTGAAGGATTGATTTTTGGAAGTGGATGTGGATTAATGGATAGGAGGGGAGACTGTTTTAAATAGAGGAAAAAGCATAAGCAAGAGGTGATGAAGTTGAGGCAAAGAACTTGGTTTGAGACTTAGTTCTTATTTAAATCAACCTTGATCTAGAAATAAATAATAAATATGATTTATTTTCTTTTTATTCAGTCTGTGGCTCCAGCAGCCTTATTTCTAGCTGCTAAAGTAGAAGAACAGCCAAAAAAATTGGAAAACGTCATCAAGGTAGCACATACTTGTCTCCATCCGCAGGAATCACTTCCTGATACTAGGAGTGAGGTAGGGGATTAATTATGCATATCTGTTTTTCTTTTTTTATTTATATCATAACTTAGTTTTATAACTTTGATTTACTAAAGTCTGAATGGGAGCTGTTAAACTTTTAGTGTTTGTTTTTCTTTAACAAAAGCATCATAGAAATTTTATGGCAAAAGGTAATTGTTTTTATTATAATAAAATTGGAAAATGCAGAAAAACAAGAAAATACACCACTTAGATATATTTGTACCACAGATGATGTATAAGTGAACCAACCATTATTATTTCCACCTGCTTTTCTGTGACTAGCTACATATGTATATATTTTGTATCTTTTTCCACTTACTATATCCCAAGTATTTTCCCATCTTGTTAATTCTCCACTTTCTTTAAATGTTGAGATACTATTTCACTATGCACATAAATATATTTTAATCATCTATAAAGATAATTTCCAACTTTTCACTGTTAATATTATGAAGAACATTTTTATGGATAAATTTTGTTGTGGATTCTTTTAAGAAATGAGCCCAGTCATTTTTTTCTTTAACTTTTTAAGAAATTACAAAAGTTACATATTTTCATTATAAAAGAATCCAAGCACTTAAGAATCATTTAAAGTAAAACTTGAAGCTCATCTCCCCTCCTCTTAGGAGGACACTTCTGATTATGGTTCCGGTATATATTCTTCCAGACCTTTATCCTGTGCATGTACACGTAACTTTTTTTCCTTCCATCCTTCTTTGACTTTATTAAAGAAGAGAAACTCTTTTGGCTTTGGAAGTCAGTGATAGGGGAGTGATGAGCTGTGAGAAATTGAGAGGTTTGACATTTGTTATTGCTTGGAGAAAAAATTAAGTATTTCTGTTACTAGCTTATTTAGGTCTCTTACAATGGATGCATGAATTATGTAAATATTTATTTATCAAATAGATAAATGTAATTGTGTGTTCTAAACATATTGGTTGGACAAAGTTTTTTTGGGGGGAAGAGTATTTATTTTGATATTAGCCCCTAATTATGTGAATTGTTTTGTATTGTCATGTCTTTATTTTCTCTATATCAGTGTCTCTTGTTGAAAAGAGTTATTGCTCTGAACTTTTAAGTTTTAACTAGTAAATGGCATAGGTCCATAGAACTGGCCAAATAAAACAAAGTTTTATTTTAACAGTAAAACAAAAAGTCATCCTCACTTTTTTTTCTTCTGTGAAGTATATTTACATAACTTCTCATCTGAGTCTTAATTCCTTATGAGGTAGGAAATTAGGAGAAGAGATTTTCTTCATTTCATGCCAAAGGAGAAGTAGCAGAGTTTAAGTCCTTATTAAATTTATTTGAGACCATAAAGTTAAGTAGAAAGTTAACCGAAACATAGATCTCTTAACTTTTGACCCAAGTCTTACTCTTCTAGACTTCTTGACCAGTGTTGCCTGGTAGAACTATAATAGGAGTCACATGTGTAGTTTAAAATTTCAAACTTTTCATTAAACTTAATTTGAAACCTTCATGTAAAAAAAGTGAAATTAATTTTAATATATTTTATATAATAATATATTTTGGTTAACCCCAAATATTGTCATCTTGGCATATAACTAATATTAAAACATTATTAATGATGTAGTTTACATTGTCATCCTTTTTTTTTAAACTAAATCTTCCGAGTCCAGTGTGTATTCTACACTCACAGCACATTTCAGTTTAGCTACATTTCAAGCACTCAATAGCCATGTGTAGATAGAGGCTACAGTATTGGTAGGTATAAATCTGAGAGTTTTTTTTGTAGATTCCCTTTTCCTTTGAACTCTTTTATTAATTTTTAGAAATCTTGCATTACCCCAAAGAGGAAGATTTACCAGGACTCAAAAATTTGTGATTGCTTACAGTGTTGCAAATGTATTTTGATGATGTTGAAAAAATGTATTTTTAATTTTTTTGTGTCTACATCACATGACTTCAAAACCTAAAATGTTAGTCTGAAAATGAGCCAAATCTCTGGTGCTTTTTCTGTAGCCATTTATGAATAAAGTGTTATTTCTCAGTATACCACTTTAAAAAATTTTTTTCTTTTAAAAGGAAAATTTGTACTACCTAGTGATAAGGATTCTATTCAGTTCTTATTCCACCTCCTAACTCTATCCCTGCCTTTTGTTGCTTTGGTTTCCCTGGGAGGGATTGTTAGAATTGCATACATTTTATATATTGTATATCTGTCTTCTCATTTGCAGGCTTACCTGCAACAAGTTCAAGATCTAGCGATAATAGAAAGCATAATTCTACAGACTTTAGGTAAGATTATTTTCATTTAAAACACTAAAAAAGAAGTATGTAATATAATATGACTTTAAAATTTGCAAAATAGGAAACAGGAAGAAAATTTTTTGTGAAGATTTTTGCAAATTAAGGAGGTTGTAGATCTTAGAGTTTAACCCTGGCCTATACCACAAAAAGAATGCACTTGTAGCTGACCTTTGAAATTGCACTTTATTAATAGTTTTTTTTTTCATTCTAAAGTTCATGATTTGCTTTTAAGGTTTTGCGATTTTTAACTTCTGATAAATAATGGCAGAAACTAAATTTTTTTCCTCCAGGGATTCTTATGACCAGTTTGTCGTTATATTTTATAACAGCATTTGTTTTTAAAATTGGAAGTTAGTGTTTAGAACAGTAGAGTGGAGAATAAAAGCTATAGTGGTTGATTGGCAACCCTGATGATGTTTTATTATCTTTTTTATCAGAGAGACTGCCTTTAAAAGCTTAGCAAATATGGAAAAGAAAGTTTTTTTTAAATTTCTTTTGGGCTATAATTTTTCTCTTCTCTAGGTAGGGGAGATTTTCATGTCTTAAGTTGGAAAGTTACTGGTACAGCTCTATTTTATTGCATACACACAGAGAGTCCTTCAAAGTTTCTCTCTGAAATTAAGTTCTGCTAATTAACTTTCTACTTTAAATTATCTTCAAGGTAACCATATTTTGGGGACAATGATGTCTTTCTGGTAGAATAAATTTTTATTAATATTTTAATGTAGAAACCAGTAAAATCTCATTTGCAGGAGTCATACCTTCAGAATAATTAGCATCATACCAATATCTCAATTGAATTTCTTGTATGTAAAAATTTTATTTACATATGCAAAAAAGAGAAGCTTAAAAAAATTTTATTGATACATTATTCTTCCTCAAGTCATCTTAGTAAAGACCATTTGGGGTTGGATAAAATTATCAGTACCTATTATAATTAAGATGAAAAGAAACAAAACTAAGGTAAGAGAAGACTAAGTTTTAAAATGTTTTCTCAAGATCAGGCTTTAAAAGTTACCACTTGAGTGACTGCTTCTTCTAACCTTAAATTCTATAGTAATTAGAATTTTGTGATAGAGATTGTTGGTTCTTCTGGGGTCTTGAGACTGCATGAGCTTTTTTATCTTAGTGGTATCTTCTAGCTCAAAACAGAAGCAGCTTTGGAAGTAATGGGTCTTAGAGAAGAGCATACTGTATACTTTGTTGTGATTCTTTTAGTCTTTGAACAGCAATTTTGGGAGAGGAAAATGAGGGAGGCCTTTAATGATGACTCAGAGAAAAGAAGTATAAAATGTCTCAAGTATCTCTAGCTTTTTAATCAGTTACTTTTTTTTTTAGGCTTTGAACTAACAATTGATCACCCACATACATATGTGGTGAAGTGTACTCAACTTGTTCGAGGTAAGAAATCCCAACTTGAGATGGCTGTCTTAAATTGTTTTATCATTTAGAGGATACTTTATTGTTTTACCATTTAGAGGCTGTGATTTAAGGTGGAAAAATATATAACATACCCGCTTTGGTCAAAAGTTAAATTGTAAGGCCTACTTGGCTTAAATCAGAATGAGTGGGTTTCCTGTTGGTTCTTGTAATTAATGTTTTTAGGTGCTCTCTTGTTAAAGAGAACATCTTGAGGATGTTTGTCAAAGCTGGGGGCACATTTTGAAGTCACCAAATCATAAATGTAGCAGTTTTAAGGATGTCTTTGGAATGGGTGATCTTAATTTACAGGCCATCCAGAGGATCATCTAGAATTTGTTTGAACTTATTTCCATGATTGACAGTCCCCTGGCAGGACTTTCTTTTATTCTAATTTTACCTTAGTAGATAAAATTGCATGAAAACTGTTCCTATATTTAAATAGTAGTATCAAGAATATCTAGCTACCATTGTGTATTTAACTACCTTTTATAGTTTTGTAGACCAAACTGATAATTGGCCTTATTTTATATTTTGCTAATGTGTGTTTCATCTGAAAATTTCCAAAGTTTTCCCAAGTTCTTTATATTTTGAAAGCATTAAAAGGTTTACATTGAATGAGGAGGATAGGGTTAAATAAGATAGGTATATGGTGATATTGAAAAGACTAAGTTCTAAGGAAAATTAAGATTTGCTTTGTCACCCAGAACAGGATTTTTTGAAAGAGGAATGTTATTATTTTTCATTATAATGCAGTAAATAATTTGTTATTTGATGACATAGGGTTTAAATCAAAGACTACTCAATTAAAAAGTTATCTTTTTCTTTAAAAAAATTTTTTAAAAATTTTGCTATCATTAATGTACAATTACATGAACAACATTATGGTTACTAGACTCCCCCAATCAAGTCCCCACCACATACCTGATTACAGTTACTGTCCATCAGCGTAGTAAGATGCTATAGAGTCACTACTTGTCTTCTCTATGTTATACTGCCTTCACCCTGCCCCCCGCCCCGCTACATTATACATGCTAATCGTGATGCCCCTTTTTCCCCCTTATCCCTCCCTTCCCACCCATCTTGCCCAGTTCCATTCCCTTTGGTAACTGTTAGTCCATTCTTGGGTTCTGTGAGTCTGCTGGTGTATTGTTCCTTCAGTTTTTGCTTTCTTCTTATACTCCACAGATGAGTGAGATCATTTGATACTTGTCTTTCTCCACCTGGCTTATTTTGCTAAGCATAATACCCTCTAGCTCCATCCATGTTGTTGCAAATGGTAGGATTTGTTTTCTTCTTATGGCTGAATAGTATTCCATTGTGTATATGTACCACATCTTTATCCATTCATCTACTGATGGACACTTAGGTTGTTTCCATTTCTTGGCTATTGTAAATAGTGATGCGATAAACATAGGGGTGCATATGTCTTTTTTAGACTGGGCTGCTGCATTCTTAGGGTAAATTTCTAGGAGTGGAATTCCTGGGTCAAATGGTATTTCTATTTTGAGTTTTTTGAGGAACCTCCATACTGCTTTCCACAATGGTTGAACTATTTTACATTCCCACCAGCAGTGTAGGAGAATTCCCCTTTCTCCACATCCTTGCCAACATTTGTTGTTATTTGTCTTTTGGATGGTGGCCATCCTTACTGGTGTGAGGTGATATCTCATTGTGGTTTTAATCTGCATGTCTCTGATGATTAGCGATGTGGAGCATCTTTCATGTGCCTGTTGGCCATCTGAATTTCTTCTTTGGAGAAGTGTCTGTTCAGCTCCTCTGCCCATTTTTTAATTGGCTTATATGCTTTTTCTTTGTTGAGGTGCATGAGCTCTTTATATAATTTGGATGTCAACCCCTTATCGGATATGTCATTTATGAATATATTCTCCCATACTGTAGGATGTCTTCTTGTTCTATTGATGGTGTCCTTTGCTGTACAGAAGCTTTTTAGTTTGATATAGTCCCACTTCTTCATTTTTGCTTTTGTTTCCCTTGCCTGGGGAGATATGCTCGTGAAGAAGTTGCTCATGTTTATATTCAAGAGAGTTTTGCCTATGTTTTCTTGTAAGAGTTTTATGGTTTCATGACTTACATTCAGGTCTTTGATCCATTTTGAGTTTACTTTTGTGTGTGGGGTTAGACAGTAATCCAGTTTCATTCTCTTACATGTAGCTGTCCAGTTTTTCCCCACCAGCTGTTGAAGAGGCTGTCATTTGCCCGTTTTATATCCATGGCTCCTTTATCGTATATTAATTGATCATATATGCTTGGGTTTATATCTGGACTCTCTAGTCTATTCCATTGGTCTATGGGTCTGTTCTTGTGCCAGTACCAAATTGTCTTGATTACTGTGGCTTTGTAGTAGAGCTTGAAGTCAGGAAGCATAATTCCCCCCACTTGATTCTTCCTTCTCAGGGTTGCTTTGGCTATTCGGGGTCTTTTGTGGTTCCATATGAATTTTAGAACTATTTTCTCTAGTTCATTGAAGAATGCTGTTGGTAGTTTGATAGGGATTGCATTGAATCTGTAGATTGCTTTAGGCAGCACAGCCATTTTGACAATATTAATTCTTCCTAGCCAAGAGCATGGGATGAATTTCCATTTGTTAGTGGCCTCTTCAATTTCTCTCATGAGTGTCTTGTAGTTTTTGGAGTATAGGTCTTTCACTTCCTTGGTTAGGTTTATTCCTAGATATTTTATTCTTTTTGATGCAATTGTGAATGGAATTGTTTTCCTGATTTTCTCTTTCTGCTAGTTCATTGTTAGTGTATAGGAATGCAACAAATTTCTATGTAGTAATTTTGTATCCCGCAACTTTGCTGAATTCAGATATTAGATTTAGTAGTTTTGGAGTGATTCTTTAGGGTTTTTTATATACAATATCATGTCATCTGCAAACAGGGACAGTTTGACTTTTTCCTTACCAATTTTGGATGCCTTTTATTTCTTTGTGTTGTCTGATAGCCATGGCTAGGACCTTCAGAACTATGCTGAATAAAAGTGGGGAGAGTGGGCATCCTTGTCTTGTTCCTGGTCTTAAAGGAAAAGCTTTCAGTTTCTCGCTGTTAAGTATAATGTTGGCTGTGGGTTTGTCATATATGACGTTTATTATGTTGAGGTACTTGCCCTCTATACCCATGTTCTTGAGAGTTTTTATCATGAATGGATGTTGAATTTTGTCGAATGCTTTTTCAGCATCTATGGAGATGATCATGTGGTTTTTGTCCTTCTTTTTGTTGATGTGGCGGATAATGTTGATGGATTTTCGAATGTTGTACCATCCTTGCATCCCTGGAATGAATCCCACTTGACATGATGGATGATCTTTCTGATGTATTTTTGAATTCGGTTTGCTAATATTTTGCTGAGTATTTTTGCATCCATGTTCATCAGTGATGTTGGTCTGTAATTTTCTTTTTTGTGGTGTCTTTGCCTGGTTTTGGTATTAAGAGTGTTGTTGGCCTCGTAGAATGAGTTTGGGAGTATTCCCTCCTCTTCTACTTCTTGGAAAACTTTGAGGAGGATGGGTATTAGGTCTTCACTAAATGTTTGATAAAATTCAGTAGTGAAACCATCTGGTCCAGGAGTTTTGTTCTTAGGTAGTTTTTCGTTTACCAATTCAATTTCCTTGCTGGTAATTGGTCTATTCAGATTTTCTGTTTCTTCCTGGGTCAGCCTTGGAAGGTTGTATTTTTTTGGAAAGTTGTCCATTTCTTCTAGGTTATCCAGTTTGTTACCATATAATTTTTCATAGTATTTTCTCATAATTCTTTGTATTTCTGTGGTGTCCGTAGAGATATTTCCTTTCTCATTTCTGATTCTGTTTATGTGTGTAGAGACTCTTTTTTTCTTGATAAGTCTGGTTAGGGGTTTATCTATTTTATTTATTTTCTCAAAGAACCAGCTCTTGTTTTCATTGATTCTTTCTGTTGTTTTATTCTTCTCAATTTTATTTATTTCTGCTCTAATCTTTATTATGTTCCTCCTTCTACTGACTTTGGGCCTCATTTGTTCTTTCTTTTCTAGTTTCATTAATTGTGAGTTTAGACTTTTCATTTGGGATTGTTCTTCTTCCTGAGGTAGGCCTGTATTGCAATATACTTCCCTCTTAGCATGGCCTTTGCTGCATCCCACAGATTTTGCGGTGTTGAAGTATTGTTGTCATTTGTTTCCATATATTGCTTGATCTCTGTTTTTATTTGGTCATTGATCCATTGATTATTTAGGAGCATGTTATTAAGCCTCCGTGTGTTTGTGGGCTTTTTCGTTTTCTTTTTGTAATTTATTTCTAGTTTCATACTTTTGTGATCTGAGAAGCTGGTTGCTACAATGTCAATCTTTTGAAGTTACTGAGGCTCTTTTTGTGATCTAGTATATGATCTGTTCTTGAAAATGTTCCATGTGGGCTTGAGAAGAACGTGTATCCTGTTGCTTTTGCATGAAGTGTTCTGTAGATGTCTGTTAGGTCCATCTGTTCTAGTGTGTTGTTCAGTGCCTCTGTGTCCTTAGTTATTTTCTGTCTGGTTGATCTGTCCTTTGGAGTGAGTGGTGTGTTGAAGTCCCCTAAAATGAATGCATTGCATTCTATTTCCTCCTTTAATTTTGTTAGTATTTGTTTCACATATGTAGGTGATCCTGTGTTGGGTGCATAGATAGTTGTAATAGTTATATCCTCTTGTTAGACTGACCCCTTTATCATTATGTTGTGTCCTTCTTTGTCTCGTGTTACTTTCTTTGTTTTGAAGTGTTTTTTTTAAAGTTTATTTTGATATCATTAATCTACAATTAAATGAGCAATATTACGGTGATTACACTACCCCCTTCATCAGGTCCCCCCCACCAACCCCATTACAGTCACTGTCCATCAGCATAGTGAGATGCTATAGATACAAGTACTGCAACTCCTGCTTTTTTCTCCCTATTAGTTGCATGAAATATCTTTTTCCATCCCTTCACTTTCAATCTATGTATGTCTTTGGGTTTGAAGTGAGTCTCTTGTAGGAAGCATATAGATGGGTCTTGTTTTTTTATCCATTCAGTGACTCTGTGTCTTTTGATTGGCATTCAGAACGTTTACATTTAGGGTGATTATCGATAGGTATGTACTTATTGCCTTTGCAGGCTTTAGATTTGTGGTTACCGAAGGTTCAAGGGTAATTCCCTTACTGTCTAACAGTCTAATTTAACTCACTTTGTATGCTATTACAAACAGAACCTAGAGGTTTTTTTTTCCTCCTCCATTCTTTGTATGTTAGGTATCATATTCTGTACTCTTTGTCTATCCCTTGATTGGCTTTGGGGGTAGTTGATTTGATTTTGCATCTGCTTAGTAATTAATTGTTTTACTTTGCTGTGGTTTTATTTCCCCTGGTGAAATCTGTTTAGCCTTAGGAATACTTCCATCTATAGCAGTACCTTTGGAATGCACTGTAGTGGTGGTTTGTCGGAGGTAAATTCTCTCAGCTTTTGCTTATCTGAAAATTGTTCAATTCCTCCTTCAAATTTAAGTGATAACCTTGCTGGATAGAGTATTCTTGGTTCGCGGCCCTTCTGCTTCATTGTATTAAATATATCATTCCATTTCCTTCTGGCCTGTAAGGTTTCTGTTGTGAAATCTGATGATAGCTTGATGGGTTTTCCTTTGTATGTGATCTTTTTTCTCTCTCTAGCTGCTTTTAAAAGTCTGTTTTTATCCTTGATCTTTGCCATTTTAATTACCCTGTGTCTTGGTGTTGTCTTCCTTGGGTCCCTTGTGTTGGGAGATCTGTGCACCTCCAAGGCTTGAGAGACTATCTCCTTCCCCAGATTGGGGAAGTTTTCACCAATTACCTCCTCAATAACACTTTCTATCCCTTTTTCTCTCTCTTCTCCTTCTGATACCCCTGTAATGTGGATATTGTTCCATTTGGATTGGTCACAGAGTTCTCAATATTCTTTCATTCTTAGAGATTCTCTTTTCTCTCTGTGCCTCAGCTTCTTTGTATTCCTCTTCTCTAATTTCTATCCCATTTACCATCTCTTCTACTACATCTAATCTGCTTTTAAATCCCTCCATTGTATGTTTCATTTCAGATATGGAATTTCTTAATGTTTGAATCTCCATCTTAAATTTGTCCATGAGTTCTTGAATATTTTTCTGTACCTCCATGAGCATGGTTATGATTTTTATTTTAAACTCTCTTTCAGGAAGATTGGTGAGTTCAGCTTCATTTGGTCCTTTTTCTGGGGTGTGTGATATTTTGGTCTGAACCAGGTTCCTTTGACATTTCATTATTCTATGTGGTGCCCTCTAGTGCCCAGAAGCTCTAGTCTCTCGAGCTGCTCAGCCCCAGAGTGAGGTTGGGTTCGTAGGGGAGCGGCACTGGTGCCTTAGGGCAGGAAAGCACTGTTTCCTGATTCCTGGCTGTAGTGCCTGTCTCCAGTATCAGAGCCAGTGGGCTGAGCACACAGGTGTAAGCCTCTGTGCTTGGTTTCTCTAGCTGTTATAGGTGGTGCCTCCGGCTGGCCTGACACCAGTGCAGTTATTGCTGGTTTGCGAGCAGGTGCAGGCAGGCCAGGAGGCAGGTGCAGCAGGCTCCGTGTCACAGTGGGGAGCCTTGTAGCTGAGTAGTCATCCAGGGGGATGGGGCGCTTGAAGCTCCTCAATGTTCCCAACCCGCTGGGCAGAGTGTGCCCAGACAACTTTGTCCACCTATCCCTTCTCCCCTGTAGGAGGCTCTGTACAAACCCCGCCCCTTCTGCAGCCGTTTCGCTGCTAGGAAGCCTCTCAGACTGCTTGCCTTTCCTTTGTCCCAGAGCGGCCAGATGTGGATCCCTGTCCTTCACAAATGGCCGGAATCTCAGTCTTTCAAGCTCTCTGAGTGTCCCAGCTCCCCAACCCCAGCAACCTCCAGATCACCACACAATGTAGGTCTGTGGTCCAAAGCTGACCTCCTGGGCTGGATGTTCAGCAGTTCTAGGCTTCCACCCGCTCCCCGCTCTGTTTCTCTTCCTTCCGGTGAGCTGGGGTGAGGGAAGGGCTCCGGTCTCGCCAGATCAAGGCTTTGGTACGTTGCCCTGTTTTCATGAGGTCTGCCCTGTTCATGAGGTCTGTATGCAGTCTGGTGCAGCCTTATTTCCTGTTCCGTTTTAGGGCTAGTTCAACTATTAACTAGTCAAGTATTAACTATATTTTCACACTATATGTGTTTTTGGGAGGAATTCTCTGTCTCACCTTTCACTCTGCTATCTTGAATTTCTGTTCATGTGTAATTTAATGTGATGTCTCACTCTGGTCTCCACGGGGTGGCGGGCGAAGGGCAGCCCCTGTCTTTTTTTTAAAAGCACAAGTCACTTTTCCCAAATATGTCAAGGTCTCCTGGGCTCTGATCTTGGCCTCCAAATTAGATCATTCCCCAGTTCAGTATTTCTCAGTGAACCCTTGCAGTGGGATTTTTGGGTCACCTGTTAACAATGCTTGTGTCCTCCAAACATTCTGAGTCAAACTCTAGGGATGTTGTCCAGGAGTTGCATTTTAAATAAGTACCCCAGGTACTTGGTGTGCATAAGAAATCTTGAGTCCCTAAGTCTGGAAGCAGCATAATTATTAATATTATAATTAAATTATAATCTATCTCCTTTGGTAGAATATAAACATCAGGTGGTCTCTCATTCACTATATTCTTTACTTTGCAAATATTAAGTGTTTACTAAATAATTGTGAGAATGAATGGAAATAATTACTCCCCCCTTTTTTTTTTTTTAGCAAGCAAGGACTTGGCACAGACTTCTTACTTCATGGCAACCAACAGGTTTATATTTTAATTTTTTTCCCTTCTATTTTTGGGATAGGAGTTTATGGTGGGTTGGACTTGTTACTTTTTGATAGGTATATGAAAAGATGTTAGGTCTGACACTTAGTAAACTAGAACCCAAGACTCAGACATGGATCTTTAACACAATGTGTTAGAGACAACTCTCTGGTGAATATTGATTTTTCTGCACAATTTTCATGTTGTAACTTAAATTTCTATAGTGCTTTTTAATTTGCTAAGATGATGTGATTAAGTACTACTGATTGTTTGATAGCCTACTTAATTCTGCATGTATTATTTTGCTTTCAAATATCCGAGAGCATAATTCTGAAAGTTTGGGTAAACTTGGGGTTCCTTGACAGTGACTGAAAATTTAATTTGGAGGATTCAGCAATAATTATGATATTTAAAAGACTCCTTTTTCTTCCCCTACTCCCAGATAAGTGGGCATACATATGTGTGAAGGAGTTGTAATACTTCTTCCCTTAAAAAAATTTTTTTTTATTATGTATTTATATTACCAAATGAGTTGCTCATTCACATCTCCAATTTATTGGTTGTTCATGGAAACCAAAAATACTCCTGATGACTGTCAGGGCTTAGAAGTTCATTTTTATAGCCTGATTTTGAAATACACCATTTGTCATACATATTCCCACTTGAGAGAGTGATTGTCTATTCATTCGTTATTTTAAGTAGACCAGAACCATGATTGGCAAGAGACAAAATAATTTTAAGGGGATTTTCTGAAGTATTTGATTTAGGGACTACACACACCAAAAATCTTACAATTTTCCTTTATTTCTGAGTTTACTTTTAGGATAATAAAAAGTAAATGGAGCACAGTCTGTTTTGTTTTGTTTTTTTATATCTTTTGGTTTTTTTTGTTTATCAGTGTGTGGAATGAGTGATGTGTAGTCAGAAAATTTGGAAATGTTGTTACCTGCTCAGGTGGTTAATGAAAATTACAAAGAGTACTGGATCTGAGAGACCAGTGGATATTTCTTCACCCTTCTTGCTCTCTAGTGTTTTTTAACTTTTTTCGTTCCCTTTTAAAACAATGGAGAATTTTAACTTTGGGTTCAGAATTAATAGCTTCTGACACTCTTGTTTCCTTCCCTCTGATTACAGCCTGCATTTGACCACATTTAGCCTGCAGTACACACCTCCTGTGGTGGCTTGTGTTTGCATTCATCTGGCTTGCAAGTGGTCCAACTGGGAGATCCCAGTCTCAACTGATGGGAAGCACTGGTGGGAGTATGTTGATGCCACTGTGACCTTGGAACTTTTAGATGGTAAGTTTTAGAGCAAGGGAGTTTGAAAAACACTTGCTTTTGATCTGTCACAAAGCTGGCCAAAAGTGACTTTAGATGAAAGTAGTTGAGGCTATTCTTTTAAAAAAATTTTTTTCTTATTTTGGTATCATTAATATACAATTACATGAGCAACATTGTGATTACTAGATTCCCCCCTTTAATAAATCCCCACCACATACCCCATTACAGTCACTGTCCATCAGTGTAGTAAGGTGCTATGGAGTCTCTACTTGTCTTCTCTGTGCTATATTGCCTTCCCTGTGCTCCCCCCGCCACATTATGTGTGCTAATTGTAATGCCCCTTATTCCCCTTATCCCTCCCTTCCCATCCATCCTCCCCAGTCCCTTTCCCTTTGGTAACTCTTAGTCCATTCTTGGGTTCTGTGAGTCTGCTGCTGTTTTGTTCCTTTAGTTTTTTCTTTGTTCTTATTGAGGCTATTCTTGTTTCATTACTTCTGCCTCTCTGAGTTTTTCTTAAGTGTTCTGTTTCATTTTTAGAACTGACACATGAATTTCTACAGATTCTGGAGAAAACCCCCAACAGACACAAACGAATTCGGAATTGGACGGTAAGAGTTATTACTGTCATCTTGTGGAATAAAACCATTTTCTTTTGACCACATATTCATAGTATTCCAGAATTGGTATGTACCCTAGGGTTGGAATTTCCCTCTTTATAATTATGCAGTAATCAGGACTTGGTTACTGGCCCAGAAATTAATAGCTGTAGCAGGATTGGTTTTGTGTTGTGCAACTCTTGTGATAATAGTCATTTGTTTAGCAACATGAGTTGAGTATTTTCTTTGTGGAGACTGGGAGAAAAATGTGACTAACCTGAGTCACAGAGTGTTAGTTTCTGGTAGAGGAAAGAGAATTACAAAGTTAGAGTTGGTGTCATATGTCTTTGACATTACCTGTTTTTTTTTTAAGGTATCATTGATGAACAATCTTATGAAGGTTTCACATGAGCAACATTGTCATTTCAACATTCACCCATAGTATCAAGTCCTCCCTTACACCTCATTGTAGTCACTATCCATAAGTGTAATAAGATGCTACAGAGTCATTACTTGTCTTCTCCATGCTATACTGTCTTCCCTATGGCTACCTATATGACATTACCTACTTTTTAAATGGAGTTTAGAATTTTGTTTTTGTATGCATTGCAGGCTACAGTTGTATTTTAAATGTTTTTCAGTCTTACTTAGAGATAATGGAATCATTCCTTTTTTCACCCCAGAGTGAGAAAGTTTGTTTAAAGTTTGTTCCCTGTATTTCTCTGAAATCAGATTCATAAGCTTAGTTTCATTCTCTTGAGTTCAGTGAGTTGCAGAAAATCAAAATGCCTAATGTTCAAAAGTGGCTTACCAGCATATTGGTTGTCTTTTACTTTTGAAATCTCACCAGAATTTCTAGAATTTGCTTTGGACTAACTGCAATCATTAGTAGTCATAAGAAGGCATAGATGTTCATGAATGAATTTTAGATGTGCACAAATTCATTTTTTATTGCCTGGTAGTATTGGTATAGATTGCTGTAACTATTTTTTTTGATAAAACACAACATGAAATTTACCCTTTAAGCAAATTTTAAATATATAATACTATATTGATAACTATATATGCACTATTCTGTACAGTAGATCTGTGGGTGTTATTCATCTTGTATAACTGAGATTTTGTATCCTTTGGTTAATATGTGCTCTTTCCCCCGTCCCCGCAGTCCCTGGCCACCACTTTTCTACTCTCCTCTTATATGAGTTTGACTAGTTTAGGTTCCTCACACAAGTGAAATCATGCAGTATTTATCTTTGTGTGTCTGGCTTATTTCAGTTGGCAAAAGGTCTTCCGGGTTCATTCACGTTGAGCACGATTTCTTTCTTTTTAAAAAAACTGTGGTAAAGTACATATAATGTAAAACTGAACCTCTTAACCATTTTTAGGTGTACAGTTCAGTGTTATTAAATACATTCATGTTGTTGTGCAATCATCATTATCATCCACCTGTAACATCTTGTCTTGTAAACAGTAACTTCCTATTTCCCTAGTGCCTGGCAACTACAGTTATACTTTCTTTCATAAGGATTTGACTATTCTGAGTACCTCACATAAGTGGAATTATGCAGTATTTGGTTTTGTGTGTCTGGCTTATTTCACCTAGCATAGTGTCCTCAAGGTTAATCCATGTTGTAGCATATTGTAGAATTTTGTTTCTTTTAAAGGCTGATAGTATTTTGTTGTGTGGATGTGCCACATTTTGCTTATCCATTTGTCCTTTGATGGACATTTGAGTTGCTTCTATGTTTTAGCTATTGTGAACAATGCTGTGAACATGGGTACAAATATCTTTTCAAGACCCTGCTTTTGGTTCTTTTGGGTATATATTCAGAAGTAGAATTGTTGGATTATATGGTAGTTTTATTTTTAAGTTTTTAAGGAACTGCCAATGTTTTCTACAACAACTGAACTATTTTACATTCCCATCAATGGTACATAAGGTTTCCATTTTCTTTACATCTTGACAACATTTTTTTTTTATAGTAGCCATCCTAATTGGGGTGAGATGGTATCTCATTGTAGTTCTGATTTGTATTTCTCTAATGATTAATGATATTATGCATTGTTTTATGTGCTTATTAGCCATTTGTGTGTGTTTGGAGAAATGTCTGTTCAAGTCCTTTGCCCATTTTTGTATTGGATTTTTGTTGTTGAGTTTTAGGCATTCTCTATATATTCTGGAATTGAATCCCTTATCATATATATAATTTGTAAATTTTTTCTCCCATTCTGTGGGTTACCTTTTTTACTCTGTTGATAGTGTCTTTTGATGCACAAAGTTTAAAAATTTTAATAAAGCCCAGATTTTCCATTTTTTCTTTTGTTACCTGTGCCGTTGGTGTCATATCCAAGATACTGCCAAATCTGGTGTCATGAAACTTTCATCCTAGGTTTTTTTCTAGAGTTTTATTGTTTTAGGTCTTAACATTTATTCATTTTGAATTAATTTTTGTGTGTTAGGTGTCCAACTTCATTGTTTTGCATGTGAATATCCAGTTTTTCCAGCACCATTTGTTGAAGAGATTGATGTTTTCCCTTTGAATGGTATTGGCACCCTTGTCAGGAATCATTTGACCATATATGGGAGGGTTTATTTCTGGGCTCTCTGTTCTGTTCCATTTGTCTGTATGTCTGTCTTATGCCAGTACCACACTGTTTTGATTACTGTAACATAGTAGTAAGTTTTGGAATCAAGAAGTGTGAATTCTCCAGTTTTGTTCTTCATTTTCAAGTTTTGGCTGTATGGGGGCCCTTGAGATTCCATATGAATTTTAGGGTTGGTTTTTCTGTTTATGCAAAAAACATCATTGGGATTTTGATAGGTGTTGCATTGAATCTGTAAATTGCTTTGGGTAATAATCACATTTTAATAATATGCCTTCAAATCCAGAACATGGGATGAATTTATATTGTATTTAATTTCTTTCAGCAGTGTTTTGCAGTTTTCATTGTACATGTTTTTCACCTCCTTGGTTAATTCCTAAGTACTTTATTCTTTTTGATGCTATTGTAAATGAAAATGTTTTCAAAATTTCCTTTTTGTTTTTTTCAGGTATATAAATATAACTGTTTGTTGATTTGTGGCCTGCTACTTTGCTGAGTCCATTGATTAACTCTAGGTTTTTTGCATGTGGAATCTTTACTTTTCTTTATGAGATTATATCATTTTAAACAGGTAGTTTTACTTCTTTTCTAGTTCGGATACCTTTTCTTTCTTTTTCTTGTCTACTTGATTTGATGATAATTTCCAGTACTGTGTTGAATAGAAGCTGTGAAAGTCGGCAACTATGCCTCATTCTAAATCTTAGAGGAAAAGCTTTCAAGTCTTTCACAATGGAGTATGAAGTTTGCTCCTGGTTTTTCATGATATGGCTTTTATTATGTTGAGGTATTTCCTTCTTTCTTTGTTGAGTTTTTATCCTGAAAGGCTGTTGAATTTTGTCAAATGCTTTTTCTGCGTCAGTTGAGAAGATCATGTGGTTTTTTTCCTTTGTTGTGTTTATCTGGCATATTACATGGATCAATTTTCATGTGTTGACCCATCCTTGTGTCCAGATATAAATCCCACTTGTTCATGGTATGTAATATATTTAAAATGCTACTGAATTCAGTTTGGTACTATTGAGAAATTTTGCATCAGTAGTTATAAGGGATATTGGCTAGTTTTCTTGTAGTATTTTTGTGTGGCATTGGTTTCAGGTAATGCTGGCCTCAGAATGAGTTGAGAAGTGTTCCCTACTCTTTAAATTTTTGGGAGTTTGAAAAGGATTGGTATTGTTTAAATGTTTGACAGTATTCACTAGTGAAGCTGTCAGGTCCAGGTGTTTTCCTTGTTGGAGATGTTACTGATTCAAACTGCCTTACTAGTTACAGGTCTATTCAGATTTTGTATTTCTTCGTGATTTTGTCTTGGTAGCCTTTATGTTTCTAGGAATTTGTCCATTTCATCTACATTATCCAATTTGTTGGCATATAATTAGTATTCTTAAAATTCTTTGTTATAGTAGACATGGTAGCAGTGTCTCCCATTTTTTGTATCTGATTTTCCTAGTTTGAGTCTTCTCTCTTTTTTTCTTAGTCCATCTAGTCAGAGGTTTATTTTACTGATCTTTTCAGAGAACTGACTTTTGGTTTCATTGTTTTCTCTATTCTATTTTCTATTTTGTTTATTGATGCTCCAATCTTTATTATTTCCTTCCTTCTGATAGCTTTGGGTTTTTGTTTTTCTTTTTCCAGTTCCTTAAGTTATAAAGTTAGTTAATTTGAGGTCTTTAAAACATTTATAGCTCTAAATTTCTCACTTAGCACCATTTTCACTGTGTCCAGTGAGTTTTAATATGTTGTGTTTTTGTTTTCATTTATTCCTAGGTATTTTCTAATTGTCTTTTAAATTTTTTCTTTGATCCATTGGCTGTTTAAAATTGTGTTTAATTTCCACAATTTTGTTATTTTTCTAGTTTTTCTTTTGTTATTGATTTCTAACTATTTCCCATTGTGGTCAGAAAAGATAATTTGTATGATGTTTGTCTTTTAAAATTTTATTGAGTCTTAGTTTGTGGCTTAACATGTCTATCCATATGGTCTGTCATATAACATGAAAATGTTCCATGTGGACTTGAAGTTGCCTGGGTACAGTGTTCTGTTTATGTCTGTTAGATCTAGTTGGTTTATTTTTTAGGTCCTCTATTTCCTTATCTTCTGTCTGGTTGTTTTATCCATTGTTTTGAGTGGGATATTGAAGACTCCAGCTATTCTTGTAAAACCAGCTGTTTCTCCCTTCAACTCTGTCAGTTTTTGCTTCCCATATTTTGATGATTTGTTATTAGGTGTGTAAGTGTTTATTTATAATTGTATCTTATTGCTCTTTTGAGCCTTTTATTAATATGTAATATTCTTCTTTGTTCCTTGAAACTTTTTGGTTTAAAGTATATTTTGTCTGATAATTAGCACAGCCTTCCCTGCTCTCTTTTGGTTACTGTTTGCATGGTGTATGTTTTTCCTCCCTTTCACTTTTGACCTCTGAGTCTTAGGACCTCAGTTGCTTGTAGAGCGCATGTAATGTTTTTATCCATTCTGACAATCTCTGTCTTCATTGGAGAGTTTAATCCTTTTACACTTAAAATAATTATAGATAAGGAGGTACTTCTGTCAAAGTGCTATTTTTTTCTATATATTTTACAGCTTTTTGTCCTTCATTTCATGCATTACTGTCTTCTTTTGTGTTTAGCTCATTTTTCTTAGTGAAAATTTTAAATTCTTCTCTTATTTCCTTTTGTGTATATTCTACAGCTATTTCTTTGTAACACCATAGAGATTACATTTAACATCCTAAAGTTATAATAATTTGAATTTATATCAGTTTAATTTCAATAACTTATAAAACTTCGTTCCTTTATAGTTGTATCCTTACCCCTTTTGGTTGTTGCTGTCACAAAATTATGTCTTTATATATGTGCCCCAAAACATAAACTAATAATCCTTTTAAATGCATTAAGGTTTTAAGTTATATAGAAAATAGGATTTGAGTTACAAACCAAAGTTATAGTAATACTAGCTTTTGTTTTTTTCCTTAAAATATATTACTCTTTTAAATCACGTAGAAAACAAAAAGTGCAGTTATCACGAACTCCGTCATCTTTTATCTGGAAATGTCTTAATTTCTTCCTCATTTTTGGTGGACATTTTTGTTAGATAAAGGATTCTAGTTGACAGTGTTAATACCGGTTGACAGTATTTTTCATTTAACAGTTGGAATATTTGGTCCACTATCTTCTGGCCTCCAAAGTTTCTGATGAGAAATCTGCTTATGATTTTATTGAGGATACCTTGTACATGAGGATTCACGTCTCGCATGCTGATTTCAAGATTCTCTCTCTTTGGCTTTTGAAAGTTTGATTATAATGTTTCTTGGTGTGTGTCTGAGTTTATCTTGGAGTTCGTTGAGTTTTTTGAATGTTTATGTTCTTATCTTTCATCAAATTTGGGAATTCTTCAGCCATTATTTCTTTGTATACTCTCTCTCTTTCTCTCTTGCTTGCTCCTCCTTCTGGAACCCGTGTGGTGCATATACTGGTCCATTTGAGTATGTCCCATTGGTCCCTTAGACTCTGTTTACTTGCTTCAGCTTCTTCGTTCTGTTCCTGAGACTTGATACTTTCCATTGTCCTATCTTCAAGTTGTCTGATGCTTCCTTCTGCCTGCTCAAATCTGCCTTTGAATATCCAGTAAATTTTAAAATTTTAGTTACTGTACTTTTCAGCTACAGAAATTCTTTTTGGCTTCTTTTTAGGTTTTCTGCATCCTCATTGATTTTATTTCCATTTTGTTCATAGATCATTTTCTTGACTTTCTTCACATCTTCCTTTAGTTTTTTGAGTATCTTTAAGGGAGTTATGTTGAAGTTTTTGTGTAGTACATCTGCCATCAGGTCTTTTTCAGGGTCAGTTTTGGTATTTTTTTTACCTTTGAATAGGCCCTACTTCCCTGTTCTTTATATGCCTTAGATTTTTTTTATTGAACACTGGGTATTTGAATATATAAATACAGTAACTCTAGAAATCAGAGTCTCTCCCTTCCCCAGGGTTTGCTGTTTTTGTTAGTGTTTTTGGTTATTTTGGGGGAAGTACTTGATTGTTGTAGTCTGTCTCTATTCTGAGGATCAGCCTGAGTTATAAGCTTAAGGTCTTTTATGAGTCTTTCCCAGCACATGTGTGGTCACTTCCTAATTTTCCCTGTATATGCAGTTGCTTTTGAATGTCCTACTCTTTAATATCTGGCTCTTAAAAGGGGAAAAAGCAAAGAAAAGTGGGGGAAGAAAGCGTGCTGGCTTTTAAACTCTGGAAGTCAGTTTATCCAGAAGGGGTGGGGCTTGCATCAACAGGCAGAGATGCAAAAATAGTGGATGCCTGCCTCTTTGTCTCTACCTCTGTGATCAGAAGCAACAATCAGGGATCAGAGCATAGAGCCCTGATATTTGGTTGATAGAGTCCTTTTTGCTGGCCCTGGCTGCCCTAAGGTGCATGTAAGCTATTCTAGGAACAGGTGCACCGCTGCTTGCTACATGACTGGTGGTGGGAGATGGGTAGTTACTACTGTGTCGAGATGAAATTGACAGAAATTAACCCTAATTTACTGCCCAGAGCTTACCCTGGAAGTGGCAGGCCTTAACCAGACTCCAGAGTTAGAGAATAGTTACCTCAGAGAGATTCTGCCAGTGAAGTTGTCTAGGTGGGGAGAGGGATTCCTTGTGCTTCCTACTCCACCATCTTCCCAGAATCCTCTTACTTCTGTTTTGAGGCTAAATAATTTTGCATTGGATATATATACATTTTCTTTACCCGTTTGTCTGTCAGTGGATACTTGGGTTGCATCTGTATCTTGGCTGTTGTGAATAATGCAGTGAGCAAGGGAATGCAGATCTCTCTCAGATCTTGTTTGTGATTCTTGGTTGAAGAGTAAAATATTACTTCTTCTGATGACTGTAATTATCGATCTCATGTTAGAGTAGCCTCCTGCTTATGGACTATCCAAAAATTCCAGGGTCACAGCCAGCAGTCTCCTCATTTCAGTGTTTTTCCATTTAATAAATTACCTGAAGTGAAGAGATGTCATTTGCTTCATTCTAGGCGTGCCAGGCTGCCCAGAAAACAAAAGCAGATGACCGAGGAGCAGATGAAAACACTTCGGAGCAGACAATCCTCAATATGATTTCTCAGAGCTCTTCAGATACAACTATTGCAGGTTTAATGAGCATGTCAACTACTTCTACTACAAGTGCAGTGCCTTCCCTTCCTGCTACTGAAGAGTCATCCAGCAACTTAAGCAGTGTGGAATTGCTGCCGAGTGAGCGCTGGCTGTCTTCCCAACCTCCTTTTAAACTAGAACCTGCTCAGGGTCATCGGACTAGTGAGAATTTAGCACTTACAGGAGTTGATCATTCCTCGCAACAGGACGGTTCAAATGCATTTATTCCCCAGAAGCAGAATAGTAAGAGTGTGCCATCAGCTAAAGTGTCACTGAAAGAATACCGTGCAAAGCATGCGGAAGAGTTGGCTGCCCAGAAGAGGCAACTGGAGAACATGGAGGCCAATGTGAAGTCACAGTATGCATATGCTGCCCAGAATCTCCTGTCTCACCATGATAGCCATTCTTCAGTCATTCTGAAAATGCCCATAGAGGGCTCAGAAAACCCTGAGCGGCCTTTTCTGGAAAAGGATGACAAAGCAGCTCTCAAAATGAGAATCCCAGTGGCAGGTGGAGATAAAGCTGCCTCTTCAAAACCAGAGGAGATAAAAATGCGTATTAAAGTCCATGCTGCAGCTGACAAGCTCAGTGCTATAGATGACAGTGTCACAAAGAGCCGAGAGTACAAAGAAAAGCACAAGACTTACCCATCTAATCATCATCATCATCACCACAATCACTACCCACACAAGCACTCTTACCCACAGCTTCCTATTGGTACTGGGAACAAATGTCCAGGTGATCCAAAACATAGTAGCCAGACAAGCACCTTAGCACACAAAACATATAGCTGGTCTAGTTCTTTCTCTAACTGTTCTACTCGTAAAAGGGCCCCCCCTGAAGAGACTGGAGGGGCAGTGTTTGATCATCCAGCCAAGATTGCCAAGAGTACTAAATCCTCTTCCATAAATTTCTCCTTCCCTCCCCTTCCTACAGTGGCCCAGTTGCCTGGGCATAGCTCAGACACAAGTGGCCTTTCTTTTTCACAGCCCAGCTGTAAAACTCGAGTTCCTCATATGAAATTGGATAAAGGGCCCACTGGGGCCAATGGTCACAGTGCAACCCAGACGATAGACTATCAAGATACTGTGAATATGCTTCACTCCCTTCTCAGTGCCCAGGGTGTTCAGCCCACTCCGCCCCCTGCATTTGAATTTGTTCATTCCTATGGTGAATATCTGAATCCACGGGCTGGTGGAATGTCCTCCAGATCTGGTAATACAGACAAACCCCGGCTACCACCTCTACCATCAGAACCTCCTCCACCACTTCCACCCCTTCCTAAGTAAAAAAAGAATAAGAAGAGGAAAAAACTTCTTTGAAAACACATACATTTTTTTAAACTACTGATTCTGGACTAAGAAAATTACTTCCCTTATGAAATACATCACCCTTTTTGGACTAGGGAATAAATACTGAGATGTAGGTGGGAGGGTGGTAAAGGGGCTTGGTTATTATATCTACTGCCTCAGAAATGTAACTATTTTATTATAGTTTTTACTGGTAATACGAGAGGTGAGAATGTGTTGAAGCTGTGAAGGATTAAGAATACTTTCTCTATTCTTGGCCTCTCCACCTCCTAATTAGGTTGATTAGAGTTGGTATCTTCCCTCTTCTTGCCAGGACTGAAATATGGAGAGTTTGTTTTATCAAACAGTTGTGGATCCTTTTGGTGTTTAATATATCAGAAGAGAGGAAGTATTTAAACATCAAAATCTTTTAAGAGACTTAAAAAAAATAATTTAAAGAAAGTAAGTTATCTGTTTAGTTTTTATATATAATTGGGGAGGGGATAAGGATATTGCTGTGTGTATGAGATACATAACAATGACTTCTGGGGGGTGGGATTTAGGGTGGGGGGGATGTGCAAGGGGAATGGGGTGTTTGGCTTTCGGCCATGAATTCTGAGATAGGCTCTGGCCACTTGAAGTGTTGAGACCTTTAAGTATGTATGTGAGTGTGGGTTTGTGTGTTTTTAAGTGTGTGTAAAAATATGTTCCCTCACTATTCTCACCTCCCAGCAGTCTACTAGAAAGAACACGGTGTGGCCTTTAGAACATAAAGGAAGGAAGAGGCACATATTTTACATGTATTTTCCCTGGTCTTTATGTTGTGATTGAGTGGTAGCCTTCTAAATTATAGTTGGGGCAAGTGCAGCCAATGGCCTGACTCTGGATGCCATTATAAAAACTTCTTTTTTAACCTTTACCCTTTTTCAAAGGTGGGGATGAGGAAGGAGGATCGGAGAGCAAGGCCAGCTTCTGTCCTACAGAATTGGGTGTGTCTTTTTCAAGTCGGGCTTTGGGAGTGTTCAAGTGAGAGCAGCTTCTGTGAAAGCCCAGACTATATATAATTGTTCTGGGAGAAGCCATGGAGCTAGAGGATACTGAAAACAATGGAATTAGGATTGGGAATTTTTAGGTCATTGTATTTTAAATTACATTATAATGTAAGACTTGTTTTTTATCCGTGTATCTTAAGGGAAACAGCTGCATCCTCAATTTTTGCAGCCCATATGACTTCAGAGATTGGAGCTTGTGAATTTAACAGTACTGGTGTCATGAGGGTGAGCAGGCTGAGCCCATAGATACTGTTAATGTTCAGATTGCCCACCTTTGGGAGCTTTAGCTTCTAGGCAAAGGATTTTCAGGAGCTATCTAAGAGCCTTTAAAAAATACCGATCAGGAGTCCTATTCTTAGGGATGTTTGATTATCCCAAATTTTAGGAGTGAACATTTTGTTGAGGAAGGAAATCTTCCAAGGGGCTAGAAAGAATTCTAAGCTAAGTTGTCTTAACTAAAAATGCCATCAAGCCACAGATCATTTGGTGTAATATTCTTGGTCTTCATGGCATTTTTTGGTGTGGAAAAGATGATGCAGGTTGAATTTGTCTTCTAGTTTTTAATGCACCTTCCTTCACACCAAATATTCTTTATAGAGAAGATGAATTTTTTTTCATTGGAAGTCATAGGAAAATAAGAGTTTTGCTGCTGCTTCCCAGGAAGAGGTTGGGGAAAAACTAAGGCAGCTGGAATTAATGGTGCATTAGCCTAATATGAGAAAGAATTTGTACAGTAAACCTTAAGGTGAATTAGCATCCTGTGTCTCTGCTTATTTGAACTGTCTGGAATACTTGCCATTGCTGTGTAAATGAGCTCTTTGCTGACGTATAAACTGTAATACTCTGGACTTGGAATGTCACTTCATTTTTATAGATGGCATTTTCCTCCTCCTTGATATTTTCTGTGTTGTTCTCGGTAATTGGTAGATGTGTTTACTAAATTTAGGCTTTCTAATTATCTAGATTTTGTTTGTTGGAGTCTCCTTTCCTTCCTGAACTTCCCAAAAGGTTTAGTTTGCACCTGTATCTTTGCAGAATTGATGATCACTGATTTGATGATGAAAATGTCTCTTCCAGCTTTCAGTTTTTCTCACCAAATGTCACATATTTTCTAAAGATATGCACTCTCACATACATAGCCACTTGGCCTCATAGCAGTTCTCCATCGCAGTCTGTAGTTGGTTGCTTAGAACTTTGTCAGGAGTAAACTAGAAAAAAGTGTTTACTAAAGCTGAAGAGCTGCATTATGCTGCACAGTGTGGCCTTTGCACTAGTACATCATTGCTGATATAGGTCCACTTAGGGACTTTTCTATATTAAGGCCTCCTGATGCTGTTTTAAGTTACCTGCTGTGTCTGCTTTTAGACTTATGCATGTGTATAAACCTCCTTTGGGCTCTCTCTGAAGTTGCTGCATTGTCTTTGGGCTAGTAGATGTTCCTGTTAGCTAGCATGGCTGTTAAGTCCAAATTCCATAAATTTAGGCTTCAAAGGGTTGTATGGTTGCTAAACTTTGTGTCTTCTCTACCCTCACACCTTCAGCGGGTGAGAAATGGGGATTTGTACAGCCAAAGTTAGTCTATTAAACATGGCTTTATTTTCCCCCCGACTTTTAAACCTAGAGTGGTGGTAAGCAGGCCTGCCTGGAGCCTCAAGTTCTATAAATCATGTTCCTAAAACTTTGCTTGCCCTTCATGTTGGTAAAAAAAATACCTGTGGATTGTCCTTGGGGCTTTTAGTCAGATGCCTGTGTTACTGTTAGCCGAACTCTAGTGAAGCATTAATCTAAAAGCTGTATTGGTCTTCTGAAGTATCAGTTATGCTTTTTGGGTTTAGAAAGTGCTTAGGAATGAGTCTAGTTTTCTCACTCATGAATCTGTGTTTCCATATCTGAGACCCCCAGCTTCCTCTTGTTTAAAAAGTGATTTTAGTGTTTGATTTAATATATCCTTTTTCATAGTTCTGTTACTGGCTTCACCAGTGTTGACAGAAAAAATGTAAATCTCCAGTTGGAAGCAGCAATGGATTAGGATATAGAAATAAATCATGGTAACATCAGTGCTGAATGTCCTTAAGCCTCTGCTACCTAATTCCCTGTATTGAAAATGCATACCCTTCATACTTTGCATCTGGACAAAGGCAATTAGAGGAGTCTTATCCTGGTATGGTTGGATTTTCAACATACTGTGTTTTCTACAGAAACACAGGAACAGTGGGACTTGGGAACTGATTAATTTTTGAAAAGGATTATTTGCTGATGAATTATTTTCTAATGAGTATTAGGAAAAGGGAGATCCCAGAACATCTTGGAAGTTGGGATACACATATTATTCTCTTGGGTTTGGGAGAATTTAAGCAGTCTGTGCAACCCTTCACATGGTGAGAAATAAGCCCTCCACAGCCCCACTAAGCTTTCATTATCTTTGATACCTCCCCAGATTTCTTGTGTTGTTGCTTATTAACACCCAACTGAGTGTTTGCTTCTGATGGTTTAAGAAACGTTCATGTTGTATCACACTGTCAGGTTTTATTTTGTCTTTTTATTCTTCTGTAGATGTGAGTTTGAAACAAGTATGGTATTGTAATCCAACCAGATGGAGTGGTCTGGAATGAATTATTTTTTAAATGGGAGGTCCTTCCATTTTAATGTTTCTGAAGTTTTAAAATATGAACTTGGCATTGGAAAAGGGAAGGAAAGAAACTGTTTACCAAAAATATGTGTCTACTCCCCCTTTATGAGTGTGTATTCATGGTTGAATGAAAAGGAAAGAAAGACTCTTGGGTTTTCTGTTGCCATGTTAAACATGGAGAGGGATGCTTGACAGCATGCTAACTGAAGCCAGAGAAAGTTGTGTCTCCATCAGGTTGTCAGGAACTATTTAGCCAAAAGCTGAGGACCAAACTGAGTGGTTGATCACATTGGAATTGGTTATAAGATAGAAGTGCTGGCTGGGTTAAACACCCAGGGAAAAGAATGCAGTAGCCTAACTTAGTGTTAACCTGTGATTCTGGATTTGAAACGGACTTTTCCCTCATCCTACTCCACACACCTAAAACTCTTATTAGACCAAAGAGCAAAGAAGAAGAAGAAAAAAAAAGTAAAACACCTTACCAATCTATGTTACTCAGGTACAATTTTGTGGTAATATCTGCCTGTTTTCTTTGTATTACTCTTAAGAGCTCTTTCTCAGCATTTTATTCTGCTGTTGCCTCTGGCCTCCTTGGGGCACCTCAGTTCTGGATGCTACCCCTGGGATCTCTACTGCTGTTCAGTGAGTGGTAGGATGTAAGTGACCATTACAGTAAGGGCTCTTTGTAAAAATTCCAAAAAAAATTTTTTTTAAATTTAAAAAAGGATGTTGTATACATTATATAGTCTGGCTATCAGTTTCATATCTTGCTGTCAAGTATGTTTCTCAGTCTGTATTTATTCATCCCATCAATAAATGTTAATGATATAAAACACTCATCTGATTGTGTACTGAGTCTTCAAATTAGTCTTTAACTGTCATTTTATTGATATTATTTTTGTTTTAGTTTTGGTAGCAGTATGTGCTTTGTTATTATACAAGAACCTGGGGAAATTGAGTTGATTGGAATGACCTGAGATTTGATTATCACTGTGAACCTGATTAGTATAGAGAATGATGGGAAAAATAGTATTTATAGTGTATATTATAGACAGTAGAGAGGTGATGTGTTTTTCAGAGGGAAAAAATCCCCTCATTCTGTATTGTTACGTGGATTCCTAAGACAGTAACTGGGATACACAGAATACAGCTCTAGTAGATGATAGCAACACATACTGCTTATCTAGCAAGCACCGTTAACATGGTTCATAATTATATCCTTGGCTCTTTGAAAAATCTGAAATGTTGGTTTAGATATAGCAGCACGTTTGGAAGAAAAAATCGCATTCTTGGTGGTGCCTGGAAAAATTCATAGTGAATACTCAGCCTTTTTCTGGGATATAAAACCATACACACAAGGCAAATCTTGTAAATTACACATTGAAAGGAAAAGAATTTTTATGCTAAAATACTCCAAAACTATAACACAAAGTTAGTAGTAGTTACAGTTAAAAAGCTCCAAAGGGAAAAAAGATAAATTTAACAGAATGATACATACTTGTGAAAAAATATCAATTCTGTTCATTCCTTCCATTTTCTAAAATAAGATAATTTAAGGTTTTTGCTGTACCTCTCTTGAAATTTGTGGAAGTTGCTGACATTTAGGAATTCTGGTTTGGTTTGAATGGGAAAGAAAAGCAGTAAATGAATGTGGGAATGGATGATACTACAAAATGATGGAATTTAGTGATTTGCCTTTGTTAAGAGTTAATATCAATTGTGTCATCTTTGGGAATAGATGAGGTATAAATCAATGTAAAGGTTGTGTATAACTGGATCCCCAGTTAAAGTTTTTGTTAAACTGATAAATAACCAGGCTTCAACTTATGATCAATGCCTACGTCATTGTCTCCCTGATGCTTCTGACAGCTAGTAAGATTGGCTTGATCTTTACCATTCAACGTTCTCTAGAAAGTTTGAAGCCCCTCCTATGACTTACTTGGATTGCCTTAGAGGCTTGTATTTACTGTAATCTCTAGCTCTGGGGCCTACTTCTGAATTAATTTGTCTTACAGATTGTCACACATGTGCTACCCTTGTGCGTGTGTGCGCGTGCACTACCTTTTTTGCATTGTGGAATCCAACCCCTTTTCTTATTTCACATAACAGAACCACCAGATTCCAAAAAAACCACAGTGATGAAAGAAAATAAGACAAAACTGAATACTAGATATTCCTTTTCTGAAAAGCAGTTTCAGGAACTTCCCTGCCTTTCATTTATTCCTTCACTAGAAAATTGTACCTACCAAGTATTACATACTAAAGAGTACTGATGAGAATATGGCAATAGAACAAGCATCCTGCCCTTGTGGAACTTACATTCTAGTTGTAGGGGAAACAAAACAGTGTATTTGATAAAAACTTAAAAAAATGTACTTTTTTGAGAGGCTGGCGGTCTGTCCAAGCTCAATATGTGTTGTCAGGACAGCTGAGCAGAACAGCTCCCGTCTGCCTGTGCTCTTAACCATTGCTGATTAACCACATCTCAAAGTGGATGGCCAGAGTCACTGACTATATACTTTCTCCAAACTCAACATACACTGATTTAGCCCAAGCAGCCTCTGAAACTGGGACCAAACTTTCAGTTCTGAAAAAAACTTTAAAATAAAAGCTCAAAAATGTACTTTTTGCAGGGAAGGAAGGCTAGGGAGTGTGTGTGTGTGTGTGTGTGTGTGTATAGTTTTTGAAATTGGAAATAAGATGGCTAGGGAGGAAGACCTCATGAAATTATAATTCAGCAAAGACCTGAAAGAGGTTTGAGAGAGTAGGCTATGGGAAGAGTTGGGGTAAGATCATTGCAGGAAACAACTGGATAGGTTCTAGGGTGAGAACATGCTGGCATGTTTGAGAAACTGAGGCGGTCAGTGTAGCTAGTATGGAGATGAAGAGGGGACAGTAGTAAATGGGGTTAGAGAGGCAATGGAAGGCTAGATACTGTAAGGCCTTTTAAACCATTGTAAAGACAGTGAAATGGGGCACCACTGAAAAATTTGAGATGTGATGTAGCTTAAGTTTCAGTGTTCATTTGGGTTGCTGTATTGAAAATGGATTGTAGGGGTCAAGGGTAAGGAGGCTTTCACAGTGATTAAGGTAAAAGAGGAGAGTAGCTTGGATTAGGTTAGAAGTGCTAAAAGTGATAGTTATGCATCTTGAAGTTGGAGCCAGTAGGTTGGAAGGTTGGAAGAGAAGTCAAGGATGATTCCTGGTATTTGGCCTCACTGGAAAGATGGAGTTGTCATACTGAGATGAGGATACCTGCTGGAAGATCAGGAGTTTGACATTCATTCATTCTCTTTCTTGTCACTCCCCCTTTTCTCTAGAATAGTCCCCAAAACTCCAAATTCTCAAAAATTCTCTTACAAGAATTCATCTTTCCCAACCTCATTACAGCTTCCGGTTCACTTCAACCTATTAATAGTTAGCAAAGTATTCAGTGGGTTGAAAACAGCTAACTATTAAATAGCACAAAGATTTTGGCAAAATCTTGACCCTTTAATAATATCTGCCCCTTCCCCATTTAGAAGGAGGTGGCTCTAAATAGTAATTTTTTAATCTTGGGCTTAGCAGGAGGATTTTTTTTTCAACTAAGACCTTCAGTAGACCCTCTAGTGAAAGAAAATCTTTGTTGCATCCCTATCTAGTCCCTAATGCCTCTCCATTGTTCACTATAATTTTAATATTAAGTAATTTTATCAAGTTAAGAAATTGAATTATTAATAACAAAGCTATACTTTTAATGTTCCTTTTTGGTATTACTACACTTGGTTGCACGTTCTAATTCCCATATTTTGAGTTGGAATTTAATGTTTGAGTGATAGGGTGTTTATAATAAATGTTTTCTTTGTGCCCCTGCTTAAGGTTGGAGTGTTTGCTTATGCATATAAATCATAGTTGCTATTGATATTATGTTTGTATTGCATCCATAATCCCAAACTGCTTCAGAATGTTTACTCCAAAAGAGAGGGTTATTTGTCTTGTTCTCTTATATTTCAGTGCCTGGGATTTACGTGTTCAATAAATATTTGCTTAATGAATGAATTTCAGGAAAGGCCTTCCAGGGCTGCACTAATCTCTGGAAAGACACCTCTCCTGTCCACCCAAACCCCCATTCTTTTTCACCCATGCTACCTCATTTAATCTGCACAACAAAATCACAAGGAGAGTACTATCATTATTCCCTTATAAAGATTTGGAAACCAAGGCCCAGGGATTTTAAAGAATTTACCCAGAGTAAATAAATGGTGCAGTCTTTCTGAGGTCAAAGGGTTAGAAAGGACATTCCCCTGCTCCTCTCCTCACCTTTAAATCTCCCCATCCCCATCTCGCCTCCCCCCGACCCCCTACTCCTTTCTCAGCGGCTTTGAGCAGGCACCTCTCAGATCCTCAGCTGATCCATCTGTAAAATGGACACCCTGATCCTGCCCATTTCGCAGTGAAGGCCCACGAGGACAAGGATGCCCTCTGAAATGTCAAGGGCTGGGTGAGGTGAGATGGAGCCAGCAGAAGGCCCTGCAGGGACCTGTCCAAGATCGCCTTGAGGTGGCAAGGGGACAGGTGCCCACCTCCCAGCCCTGGGTTCTGGCTGGGAACTGTGGGTGAGGGAGTGTGAGTGTGTGTATGTGAGGGTGGGGATGAGTTTGAGTGCAGACCTGCCTCCAGGGAACGCTTGGAGGTCAAGAAAAGTTCCCCCTGCTTCCAGTTTTTTCTTATAAGTTTATTTTGATATCATTAATCTACAATTAAATGACCAAACCCCCATTTTTGTTTTAATCCTTTTTTGTGCCTAAACTAACTACTGTTCTTGAGCATTGTTGAGTCTACGCTCACCTCTGCTGTGAATCATGCTAACCTACTCACTGGTAGTGGAGAAAGATTAACAGCAGGTAAGGGAGCTTGGGAAGGTTGGGATGCAAAAAACATCCAGAAATGTCATGGGGAGAAAGTGTTGGTTCATTTCTAGGAGTGGTGGAGATGAAAGAAGAGAGAAACTTTTAATTAAAAATTACTTAAAGGATGATAAAATTGGGATTGTGCCTGCCATTTCTATATACCTGCATTATTTAACATGGAATTTTGGAGAATCAGGGCC
Organism: Smutsia gigantea; assembly: GCA_032199065.1. Classification (NCBI taxonomy): domain Eukaryota; kingdom Metazoa; phylum Chordata; class Mammalia; order Pholidota; family Manidae; genus Smutsia; species Smutsia gigantea. The sequence goes on along the minus strand of JAVSCE010007883.1, from coordinate 31,327 downwards.
TAAACCAGAACTCCTATTTGCTTATTCTCCGTCTAATGTTTTTTACTATATGAGAAGCAGTAAGGGATAAAGGATGAGCGCTGGGTCTTCCTCCATACTAGATACTCGCCCATTCTGGTCGTCAGTTGTTTTGTGCGTAAAATGAAGATAGATAATAACCTCTACCTCTTAGGATTGCTCTGAAAATTAAATGTTTGTAATTTCTAAGACTCAGTATAAATACTCAAAAAGTTTCAGCAAATGAACTGCTCGCAGAAGAAAACTAAAGAATCAAATGTACAGTGATCCTTTGGCCTCTATGTCTGATTTTTTACCCGCTGTGTAGGGCTGGTGAGGTAGTAGCAGCCTATGACCACAGACAGCTGTCTAAAGCGGCATGAAAACGGTTCACGCTGCTGTGTGGAAAAACAACTGCATCCGGCGAGCGGGTTTGGAAGCCAGAGTACCCACCCTTCTCACTCTCCGGGGCGGAGTTGCTGACTGACAGACAGGTCGTCTCACCCACCCAAGCCGCGCATCTTCTCAGCGCCCCGCCCTCCCAGGCATGATAGGTAGCTGGCCTCGGCCAATGGTGACACAGCACCATAGGCGCAGTAGCCAATCAGCAGTTGGGAGCCCGGAAAGGAGCGTGGCCGAGTTAGAAGCTGCTGGCGCGGCTGGAGGTTGAAGTGGTGCGGTGGGTGAGGTAAGATGGAGGCAGTACCTGCTCTTCGCATTTGAATTTACGCTGCTGCTTCGTCCCGCGTGCCCGCTCAGAGCTGCTCGTGTGCCTCAATCAGCCTGGGGGACGCTTTCCTTCTATCGGCTCTCAGGAGCCATAGTCTCCGGTGCTCGCAGCCTGAGGACAAAATGGCGCTTGCACGGGCCGCGGAGGCCAGGCAGGGCCCAGCCGTGCGCTCTGAGGCGGGCCGGGACAAAGGCGGCGTGCGGGAAGGCGGAGGCTGGGCGCGGACGGCGGCGTGGTAGCGGCCGCGTGGGGCCGGCGCTGGCGCTTCTCCCTCGTGCCGCCGCCGTGCGGTGGCTTGAGATACTTTCAACGTGGTGGCAAGGTGGTGGCGGGCGTGGAGGTGAGGCAGATCGCCTGAGGCCTGGGGAGACATGGGCGGAGGGGAGCGTGTCTTCCCCGCCTGTATTTTAGAAAATACCCGCGGTCCGCCCAAATACTGTGGAGCAGGAATTTTCAGGAAAGGTAAGGGTTTTTCATCTTTTGTATGACCCTGCAGGTTTTGGTATGAACAGGATTCGGATTCACGTCTTGCCGACCAATCGGGGGAGAATCACCCCAGTGCCCAGGTCTCAGGAGCCTCTGTCTTGTTCATTCACTCATCGCCCATGCTCGCAACCTCGTCTGGAGGGGCAGGAGTTTTGCATTAAGCATATCCTTGAGGACAAGAATGCACCCTTCAAACAGTGTAGTTATATATCGACGAAGAATGGCAAAAGATGTCCCAGTGCTGCCCCGAAGCCTGAGAAGAAAGATGGGTATATATGTACAGATATCTGTTTTGTTTGTACTTGGAGAGTGACGGGGGAATTGGTATGACGTGGGCTTGGGCGTAACTGCTGCGGTTTTTGGGAATCTGCTTGTGAAATTTGTTTTACGGCTTTATCCTTAAACATTAAAAATGGTGGAAACTGGAAGGAGACCATTTCCCGTTGGGCCACTCAGTGAATCTCTTTGGAACTTTATCTGTAAAATAAAGGGATATTCTAGATTATTCTTAACCCCTGGGGTCCATGGTTCTTTTGGCCATCCCTGAAATTTTGTTAATATGCAAAATTGTATATATGTGTATTTTTCTGGGAGAGGCTTTATATAGCTTTTATCTTACAAGCCAAAGTATGCAGGAACATACCTTGGCTAGATAATTCTGCATGTATCTTTTGGATTTAAAATTGTGATTCACATCTTACTACCTACGGTGGATTGATAGGTATGTAAAATGTAGAGTTGCCTTCCAGAACTAATTTTGAAAGATGAAAATGGATCTCTCTGATTTATTGTAAGATGATATAATCATTTTTATAGTTGGAATGTTTTGTTTGATGGATAGAGCACTAGATTATGCTACCTGCATTTCCCTTCTGTAATGTCAAATGAGTTGCCCTTACTCCTGTTAGATTACTCTGCCTCACTAGCCTTTTTAATTTATAAATGAAGGTAATAGTCATTTTAATTTGTGATTTAAATGTCGGTGATTGTGAAAGTCATTGAACTCTTTTAGGAGGAACCTGAGTATTAAATGTTAGTATTTTATCTCTTTAGGGTGTCCTTCTGTGCTGAACATGCCCGTAGGAATGCTCTGGCACTTCATGCTCAAATGAAGAAGACCAGTCCAGGGCCTATGGGTGAAACACTCTTGTGCCAGCTGAGCTCATATGCTAAGACAGAGCTGGGATCTCAGACTTCAGAAAGTAGCCGCAGTGAAGCCAGCCGAATTCTGGGTAAGGATCTTAGGAGGAAGAAAGTTAAGAAAAAACTTACTTTGGTTTTTAGCACAGTGCCTTGAACATATATGATACTTGATACTACTATATTTTTGTTAATTCATTGGCAACTTGGTGAGAATTCCAGGATTGCTTTGTTGTTCACCAGTTCTTTTCAGTTTCAAGTAGTATTTGCTTAGGTTTACTTTCCTGAGTTTATGACTACTTCATTCATTGCTGTTTTTATGCTTATAAATCTTTGTTATGTAATGTTATTTCAGGAAACAAGGATAATTTTGAGTTGGCCTCTGAGACTGTGGTTAACTCATAAGTAGTTTTACCTGGGATGTATTTTTTTTAAGCCGATGTTATTTGCCAGTGCCTTTTTACTAAGTGTATTTGAATTTTAAGGTTTGGGTTGATATGGTAAGTAATTACTTTTGTGTGGTGGAGTTACAGAGGTGGGAAGTCTTAATCGCTGCTCTCCCTTCCTTGTCTCAGATGAAGACAGCTGGAGTGATGGGGAGCAGGAACCCATTACTGTGGATCAGACATGGCGAGGTGACCCTGACAGTGAAGCTGATAGCATAGACAGTGATCAAGAAGATCCCCTGAAGTAAGTTGTAACTCCACATAAGGTTTTTTTTTTAAGTTTATTTTGATATCATTAATCTACAATTAAATGAGTAATATTATGGTGATTACACTATCCCCTTCATCAGGTTCCCCCCGCCCCAACCCCTTTGCAGTCACTGTCCATCAGCATAGTGAGGTGCCATAGAGTCACTACTTGTCCTCTCTGGGTTGTACAGCCCTCCCCGTGCCCCCCGAACATTACATCTGCTAATCGTATTGTCCCTTCTTCTCCCTTACCCCTCCCTTCCCACCCATCCTCCCCAGTCCACATAAGGTTTTTACATAAATATTTTATGTAGTTAGAATATGATGTATAGTAGCATGCTGCTAATAGATAATAACTTGAGGGTTGAAGATAGATATTTGTGAGTAATTATAGCTTCTGTATATTAAAGTGTCACAGCGCACTACCATCTTGTAGCAAGTCAGGATTTGATTTTTTTTAGAAGTCTTGTAATTTGGGAAAATTTTTGGACATCAAATTCTATACATGAGAGAGTATAGGGGAAAAAATAGGAATAGGGTATTTCTGGCACATAGTGGGAGGTGGGTTGAGAAATACTTAGAACAGTTAGAGAATAAAGTTGATGTGAATGAGTTCTTGGCTTAAACCTCAGGAGTAATAAGGTGATTGTATTTGATTTATTACTTTTTTTTTGGGCAAAGTTACAGTTTATGGGATTTTATTTTAAAGAAAAATAAAAAGGTGTTCCAGAATTCCCTTTGGTTTTATGCCTACGAAAGGGAAACTGAGAAACCCAGAAGTGAGTAATCAGCCTAATTATATCTTAACTAAGGTTCTGTTCTTCAGTTAACTCATGATCACCTTAGTTGTAGAAACAAAAATATTGCCCATCCAATGTCTCATATTTCTGTCTCATGGTTTGAGTTTAGTGTTTTCTTTCCCCTCCTACTTTCTGACTTCTGTCTCTTAACAGTTCCCACTGACAGTTTAGGTAGAAATGTTGTAAAAAGGGGGAGGGCTTATGAATTTCTAGACTTGACTGTGTTGGCCTTAAATTGTTAGAATAACATTTTTTGCATTACCTCGAGTTCTGAGATTTATAAGAAGTCATTTAGGGTTACATTTTCTGAGTAGAATAATTTCATCTATTTCTCGAGTAATCTCAGTGTAGTCAGCTATACAGGAAGTACTTATTTGGAAAGTCTATTTAAGTAGTTTGAAAGGGAATGTTTTTTCCTAGCAGGATTCTATCACAGTAATAACTTTATACCAAGCATAATTTTCTTTCTTTTTTTTCCTCCATTGTGCTTCTGGAAATGCCAGACTTGCTGCTTAAAGAGATGTATGTTCTATAGTCCACAAAGTGACTGTCCTTTGGTGTGGTGTACACTCATCTTTGAAAATTCAGAAACTTGATTTGGTCAGCAGTAATATAGAGTGGTCAGTCTCTAGGGAACATATTCATGCCAATCTTATTTATAAGTGACTACTATATAAACCAAAATAGCAGTTTTTTACAAGAAGTATAAACATCAAAAGGACTTAGGTACTTGATGTCAGTTTCTACTAAAAGGAACATTCAAAGGGGAAAACAAAGCCCCAAATTTGTTCCACTATTAAGCAAGTAAATATAAGGTTTTAATTCCCCTAATGAGATTATTCAAAAAAATTTAGGCCAACTAAAATTCATGCATGTTTAGGGATGTAAAGAGTTTTTAAATGTCTGCTTATAATATTTAACTTACTAATATGGTTATAAATTACTGTTTTGCTATAGTTAATAAAACTTTAATAAGATTCTTTAAGAATTTTAGTATCTGGTGCCAGTGCTTTCATGGTCACTAGGGCTACTTTTCGAATCATTGACAATTTACAGCATATATTTTCACGTGCTTGTTTCAGAAAAGGTCCTTTTGGTATTGTTTATGATGATGCCCGTTCCATTAGAGATTTTATCCTACCTAGAATTAACAGTTGGAATGGTTTTTCTCCCCTTGTAGGTGTATATGCATGATCTCTTTCAGTTTTACCGAATTTACTTAATTGCTTTGTAAAAAGTTATATTTAAAAGCTCATTTACAATAATATCCAACAGTGGTGGAGCTTTAGCTTAAGAGTAATTGTTAGACCTTTCCCTTTTTAAAAATAAGTTTTATCCTATTTCCTCTATAAGCGCGCAGAACTTGTTTTGGTAAAGGTTGTCTCAGGTTATCGAGTTTTCATCATTGTTAATTAAAATAAATTTGGGAGAATGCCCTTTATTAGAGACACCTTAATGGACTATAAAGTGAATCCCTCTTTTTTGAAGATGAATTAAAAAAAAAATTTTGCTATTATTAATATACAATTACATGAGCAACATTATGGTTACTAGACTCCCCCGATTATCAAGTCGCCACCACATACACCATTGCACTCACTGTCCATCAGCATAATAGGATGTTATAGAATCACTACTTGTCTTCTCTGTTATACTGCCTTCCCCGTATCCCCCGACCCCACCCCCACCCCTGCTACATTATGTGTGCTAATTGTAAAAGCCCTTTTTAAATTTATTTTGGTATCATTAATCTACAGTTACATGTGCAACATTGTTTACTAAACTCCCCACTTCATCAGGTCCCTCCCACTTACCCCATTACAGCCACTGTCCATCAGCGAAGTGAGATGCTATAGAATCACTACTTGTCTTCTGAGTTGTACAGCCCTCCCCGTGCCCCCACAACATTACGCCTGCTAATCGTAATGTCCCCTTTTCTCCCTTGTCCCTCCTTTCCACCCATCCTCCCCAGTCCCTTTCCCTTTGGTGACTGTTAGTCCATTCTTGGGTTCTGTGAGTCTCCTGCTGATTTTTTCTTTCAGTTTTTTTCTTTGCTCTTATGCTCCACATATGAGTGAAATCATTTGATACTTGTCTTTTTCCGCTTGGCTTATTTCACTGAGCATAATACTCTCAAGCTCCATCCACGTTGTTGCAAATGGTAGGATTTGTTTTCTTCTTCTGTCTGAATAATATTCCATTGTGTATATGTACCACATCTTCTTTATCCATTCATCTACTGATGGACACTTAGGTTGCTTCCATTTCTTGGTTATTGTAAATATTGCTGCGATAACCATAAGGGTGCATCTGTCTTTTTCAAATTGGGCTGCTGCATTCTTAGGGTAAATTCCTAGGAGTGGAATTCCTGGGTCAAATGGTATTTCTATTTTGAGTTTTTTGAGGAACCTCCATACTGCTTTCCACAATGGTTGTACTAATCTGCATTCCCACCAGCAGTGTAGGAGGGTTCTCTTTTCTCCACATCCTTGCCAACATTTGTTGTTTGTGTTTTGGATGTTGGCCATCCTCACTGGTGTGAGGTGATATCTCATTGTGGTTTTAATTTGCATTTCTCTAGTGATTAGCAATGTGGAGCATCTTTTCATGTGCCTGTTGGCCATCTGAATTTCTCCTTTGGAGAAGTGTCTATTCAGTTCTTTGCCCATTTCTCAATTGGATTATTTGCTTTTTGTTTGTTGAGGTGTGTGAGTTCTTTATATATTTTGGATGTCAACCCCTTATTGGATATGTCATTTATGAATATATTCTCCCATACTGTTGGATGCCTTTTTGTTCTACTGATGGTGTCCTTTGCTGTACAGAAGCTTTTCAGCTTGATATAGTCCCACTTGTTCATTTTTGCTTTTGTTTTCCTTACCCAGGGAGATATGTTCATGAAGAAGTCGCTCATGTTTATGTCCAAGATATTTTTGCCTATGTTTTTTTCTAAGAGTTTTATGGTTTCATGACCTACATTCACACCTTTGATCCATTTTGAGTTTACTTTTGTGTATAGGGTTAGACAGTAGTCCAGTTTCATTCTCTTACATATAGCTGTCCAGTTTTGCCAACACCAGCTGCTGAAGAGGCTGTCGTCTCCCCATTCTATATCCAAGGCTCCTTTATCATATATTAATAGACCGTATATGTTTGGGTTAATGTTTGGGTTTTCTATTCTGTTCCATTGGTCTGTGGGTCTGTTCTTGTGCCAATACCAAATTGTCTTGATTACTGTAGCTTTGTAGTAGAGCTTGAAGTTGGGAAGTGAGATCCCCCTGTTTTATTCTTCTTTCTCAGGATTGCTTTGGCTATTCAGGGTCTTTTGTGGTTCCATATGAATTTTAAAACTACTTGTTCCAGTTCAATGAAGAATGCTGTTGGTATTTTCATAGGGATTGCATTGAATCTGTAGATTGCTTTAGGTAGTATAGCCATTTTGGCAATGTTTATTCTTCCTAGCCAAGAGCATGGGATGAATTTCCATTTGTTAGTGTCCTCTTTAATTTCTCTTCGGAGTGTCTTGTAGTTTTCAGGGTATAGGTTTTTCACTTCCTTGGTTAGGTTTCTTCCTAGGTATTTTGTTCTTTTTGATGCAGTTGTGAATGGAACTGTTTTCCTGATTGCTCTTTCTGTTAGCTCATCGTTAGTGTATAGGAAGCAACAGATTTCTGTGTGTTAATTTTGTATCCTGCAACTTTGCTGAATTCAGATATTAGTTCGAGTAGTAGTTTTGGAGTGGATTCTTTAGGGTTTTTATGTACAATATCATGTCATCTGCAAATAGTGAGAATTTGACTTCTTCTTTACCAATCTGGATGCCTTGAATTTCTTTGTTTTGTCTGATTGCCGTGGCTAGGACCTCCAATACTATGTTGAATAACAGTGGGGAGAGTGGGCATCCCTGTCTTGTTCCCAATCTTAGATGAAAATCTTTCAGCTTCTTGTTGTTAAGTATGATGTTGGCTGTGGGTTTGTCATATGTGGCCTTTATTATGTTGAGGTACTTGCCCTCTCTACTCATTTTGTTGAGTTTTAATCATGAATGGATGCTGAATTTTGTTGAATGCTTTTTCAGCATCTATGGAGATGATCATGTGGTTTTTGTTCTTTTTGTTGATGTGATGGATGATGTTGATGGATTTTCAAATGCTGTACCATCCTTGCATCCCTGAGATGAATCCCACTTGATCATGGTGTATGATCTTGATGTATTTTTGAATTCAGTTTGCTAATATTTTGTTGAGTATTTTTGCATCTATGTTTATCAGGGATATTGGTCTGTAATTTTCTTTTTTGGTGAGGTCTTTGCCCGGTTTTGGTATTAGAGTGATGCTGGCTTCATAGAATGAGTTTGGAAGTATTCCCTCCTCTTCTATTTTTTGGAAAACTTTAAGGAGAATGCATATTATTTCTTCTCTATATGTCTGGTAGAATTCAGAGGAGAATCCAACTGGCCTGGGGCTTTTGTTCTTCAGTAGTTTTTAGATTACCAATTCAGTTTCGTTGCTGGTGATTGGTCTGTTTAGGTTTTCTTTTCTTGCTTGGTCAGTCTTGGAAAGTTGTATTTTTCTAAGAAGTTGTCCATTTCTTCTAGGTTTTCCAGCTTGTTAGCATATAGATGTTCATAGTATTCTCTTACAATTCTTTGTATTTCTGTGGGGTCTGTCGTTATTTTTCCTTTCTCATTTCTGATTCTGTTTATGTGTGTAGATTCTCTTTTTCTCTTAATATGTCTGGCTAGGGGTTTATCTATTGTTTATTTTTTCAAAAAACTAGCTCTTGGTTTCATTGATTTTTCTATTTTATTCTTCTCAATTTTATTTATTTCTTCTCTAATCTTTATTATGTCCCTCCTTCTCGTGACTTTGGGCCTCATTTGTTCTTCTTTTTCCAATTTCAGTAATTGTGTCTTTAGACTATTCATTTGAGATTGTGCTTCCTTCTTTAAATAGGCTTGGATTGCAATGTACTTTCCTCTTAGAACTGCCTTTGCTGTGTCCCACAGAAATTGAGGCTTGTGTTGTTGTTATTTGTCTCCATATATTGTTTGATCTCTGTGTTAATTTGCTTGTTGGCCCATTGATTATTTAGGAGCATGTTATTAAGCCTCAGTGTATTTGTGAGCCTTTTAGTTTTCTTTGTACAATTTATTTCTAGTTTTTTACCTTTGTGATCTGAGAAGTTGGTAGAATTTCAATATTTTTGAATTTACTGAGGTTCTTTTTGTGGCCTAGTATGTGGTCTGTTCTGGAAAATGTTCCATGTGTACTTGAGAAGAATGTATATCCTGCTGCTTTTGGGTGTAGAGTTCTGTAGATGTCTGTTATGTCCATCTGTTCTAGTGTGTTGTTTAGTGCCTCTGTGCCTTTACTTATTCTCTGTCTGGTTGATATGTCCTTTGGAGTGAGTGGTGTGTTGAAGTCTCCTAAAATGACTGCATTGCTGTCTATTTCCTCCTTTAATTCTGTTAATATTTGTTTCACATATGCTGGTGCTCCTGTGTTGGGTGCATATATATTTATAATGGTTATATCCTTTTGTTGGACTGACCCCTTTACCATTATATAATGTCCTTTATCTCTTGGTACTTTCTTAGTTTTGAAGTCTATTTTGTCTGATACAAGTACTGCAGCACCTTCTGTTTTCTCCTTTTTGTTTGCATGAAATATCTTTTTCCATCCCTTCACCTTTAGTCTGTGTTTATTTTTGAATTTGAGGTGAGTCTCTTGTAAACAGCATATAGATGGCTCTTGCTTTTTTTTATCCATTCTATTACTCTGTATCTTTTGATTGGTGCATTCAGTTCATTTACATTTAGGGTGATTATCGATAGATATGTAGTTATTGCCATTGCTGGCTTTAGAGTCGTGGTTACCAAAGGTTCAAGGGTAGCTTCTTTACTATCTAACAGTCTAACTTAACTCTCTTGTTAAGCTATTAGAAACACAGTCTGTTGATTCTTTATTTCTCTCTCTTCTTCTTCCTCCTCTGTTCTTTATATATTAGGTGTTTTTTGTATACTCTTTTACATTTCCTTTGACTGTTTTTGTGGATAGTTGATTTTACTTTTTGCCTTTAGTGTTAGTATTTGGATGGTCTGCTTTCTTTGCTATGATTTTATTTTCTCTGGTGACATCGTTTTAGCCTTAGGAGTGCTTCCATCTAGAGCAGTCCCTTTAAGATATCCTGTAGATGTGGTTTGTGGGAGGGAAATTTCCTCAGCTTTTGCTTGTCTGGGACTTGTTTAATCCCTCCCTCAAATTTAAATGATAATTGTGCTGGATACAGTATTCTTGGTTCAAGGCCCCTCTGTTTCATTACATTCTCTTCTGTCCTGTAAGGTTTCTGTTGAGAATTCTGATGATAGTCTGATGGGTTTTCCTTTGTAGGTGATCTTTTTTCTCTCTCTAGCTGCCTTTAATACTCTGTCCTTATCTTTGATCTTTGCCATTTTAATTATGTGTCTTGGTGTTGTCTTCCTTGGATCCCTTGTGTTGGGAGATCTGTGGGCTTCCGTGGACTGCGAGACTATTTCTTTCCCCAGCATGGGGAAGGTTTCAGCAATTATTTCTTGAAAGATAGTTTCTATCCCTTTTTCTCTCTCTTCTTCCTGTGGTCCTTGTATAATGCAAATATTGTTTCGCTTGGATTGGTCACACAGTTCTCTTAATATTCCTTCATTTCTAGAGATCCTTTTATCTCTCTCTGCCTCAGCTTCTCAGTATTCCTGTTCTCTGATTTCTATTCCATTAACAGTCTCTTGCACCTCGTCCATTCTGCTCTTGAGCTTGTCGATCGCTTGTCTGATTTCTGCATTGTCTTTCCTCACTTCCTCTCTTAGCTCTTGCATATTTCTCTGTAGATTCATCAGCATGGTTATGACTTTTATTCTGAATCCTTTTCCAGGAAGATTGTGTAAGTCTATCCCATCAGGCCCTCTCTCTGGGGTTGTCTGGGTAATTTTTGTACCATATTCCTGTGTCTTTTCATGGTGATAGAAGTGGTCGCTGATAGGTGCCACATGTGTCAGCTGGGAGAACAAAGTCCCTTCCTGCTTGTTGTTCTCCTTGCCCTTCTCCGGAGCCTCAACTGGTTTTTTGCACACCGGGAGGCAGTCTCTGGGATAATCCCCGGAATTGCCTGTGTGCGGGGTCGCCCTCAGCCTATCGTATAGCCCTGCGGGGTCTGAAGTTTTTTGCTGGGTGCCTTCTGGTTCACTTGGTGCTTTCCAGCCCTTGTTGTGGGTTCTGGGGCCCTTCCCGCTTAGCTGGGCGCCAGCCACGAGTACATTCTGTGAGGTTGCTGTGGGCGGGGCCGCTCCTCTGCTGTTCTGCAGCGGTGGCGGAACCCTGGACCTTTTGCGGCGCTGGTCAGGTCGCGGAATGAATGGCAGGCTTCTCATCTCTGTGGGAAGTCTCTACACGGCTGCTTTGCCCACCTGCCGGCCAGGGGGTCCAAAATTCCCCAAGATTCCCAGCCTGCTGGGTGAGTGCGTTGGGACGATTTTGTTACGCTGTTCAGCGCTTGTGTCTTTAGGACTTTTAAAAAAAGCATCTGCTTTTCTTTTGTCCCAGGGAGCTGGCTGAGGGGACCCTCTTGCAGTCTTCGTCTTGCATCATGCTCTTCTGTTTCTCTAATCTCCGAAAAACCATGCGATGTGTGTCAGTGCTGGTGCAGATCACCAGGGCTGGTTATTTGGCGGGCCTGTGCTTCCACTCTCTCTGCACTCTGAATCTGTTCCTCCCATTGATGCGCTGGGGTGGGACATTGCTTGGGTCCCGCCGGGTCGCAGCTTTGTATCTTACCCGCTTCGTGAGGTGCTGAGTTCTCACAGATGTAGCTGTAGCCTCGCTGTTGTACTCTATCTTCTGGTCTCTTTTTTAGGAATAGTTGTATTTGTTGTATTTTCACAAATATATATGGTTTTGGGAGGAGATTTCCGCCACCCTGCTCATGCCGCCATCTTCCCAGAAGCCTCTCCTGTAATAGCCCTTTTTCCCCCTTATCTCTCCCTTCCCACCCCTCTTCCCCAGTCCCTTTCCCTTTGGTAACTGTTAGTCCATTCTTGGGTTCTGTGAGTATGCTGCTGTTTTGTTCCTTCAGTTTTTTCTTTGTTTTTATACTCCACATATGAGTGAAATCATTTGATCCTGTCTTTCTGTGCCTGGGTTATTTCATTGCGCATAATACCCTCTAGCTCCATCCATGTTGTTGCAAGTGGAAGGATTTGTTTTCTTCTTATGGCTGAATAATATTCCATTGTGTATATATACCACATCTTATTTATCCATTCATCTACTGATGGACACTTGGGTTGCTTCCATTTCTTGGCTATCGTAAATAGTGCTGCGATAAACATAGGGGTGCATCTGTCTTTTTCAAACTGGGCTGCTGCATTCTTAGGGTAAATTCCTAGGAGTGGAATTCCTGGGTCAAATGGTATTTCTATTTTGAGTTTTTTGAGGAACTTCCATACTGCTTTCCACAATGGTTGTACTAATTTACATTCCCACTAGCAGTGTAGGAGGGTTTCCCTTTCTCCATATCCTCACCAGCATTTGTTGTTTGTCTTTTGGATGGCGGCCATCCTAACTGGTGGTGTAAGGTGATATCTCATTGTGGTTTTAATTTGCATTTCTCTGATGACTAGTGATGTGGAGCATCTTTTCATGTGCCTGTTGGCCATCTGAATTTCTTCTTTGGAGAAGTCTCTGTTCTGCTCCTCTGCCCATTTTTTAATAGGCTTATTTGCTTTTTGTTTGTTGAGGTGCATAAGCTCTTTACATAATTTGGATGTCAACCCCTTATTGGATATGTCATTTATGAATATGTTCTCCCATACTGTAGGATGTCTTTTTGTTCTACTGATGGTATCCTTTGCTGTACAGAAGCTTTTTAGTTTGGTATAGTTTATTCGTTTATTTTTGCTTTTGTTTCCCTTGCCTGGGGAGATATGTTCATGAAGAAGTTGCTCATGTTTATGTCCAAGAGATTTTTGCCTGTATTTTTTTCTAAGAGTTTTATGTTTTCATGACTTATATTCAGGTCTGTGATCCATTTTGAGTTTACTTTTGTGTATGGGGTTAGACAGTAATCCAGTTTCATTCTCTTATATGTAGCTGTCCCGTTTTGCCAACACCAGCTGTTGAAGAGGCTGTCATTTCTCCACTGAATATTCATGGCTCCTTTAGTGTATACTAATTGACCATATATGCTTGGGTTTATATCTGGGCTCTCTATTCTGTTCCGCTGGTCTGTGGATGTGTTCTTGTGCCAGTACCAAATTGTCTTGATTACCGTGGCTTTGTAGTAGAGCTTGAAGTCAGAGAGCGTAATTCCCCTGCTTTATTCTTCCTTTTCCGAATGGCTTTGGCTCTTCAGGGTGTTTTGTGGTTCCACATGAATTTTAGAACTGTTTGCTCTAGTTCATTGGAGAATGCTGTAGGTATTTTGATGGGGATTGCCTTGAATCTGTAGATTGCTTTAGGCAGGATGGCCATAGGTATTAGCTATTTTTAAAACCTTTTCACTTTTTTTGATAATCTCATATTTTGTCATTTTTGTAATTTGCTGGTAATATTCATGTTTTTAATTTCTGTTCACTTATTTTTACCTCAGAGTACTTTGTAATTATAGTGTTGTCTTGCAGATTGTATTAGCTCCTGTTTATACTTTTTGGTAGTGATTTCTTGCTTTCAGTCCTAAGGTTAATAATTTTATTCTGTGTATTTCAGTGACTTAGCAGCTAATTTTGAAAGAGCATACTTTTTGGATTTAAAATTAGTGTATGTAATTTGTGTATATTGCCTTTTAAATATATAGGAAATAATTCTTAGTCAAAATATGAAAATGCCAAGCAAGGTGTATATGTATGTAACTTGTTCTTCCTGTTTATGTAATGATCACACAAAAAAATGGAACCGAAACTGTTTTAAATTTGCCGTTAATATCTTAATTTTGAGTTACTTAACTCAGAGGCAGGAAACAGTCTTTAAATTAAACTGCCATTTACTCATTTGTTTATGTGACCTTATTAATCATTAGGATAACTTTTTAAAAAGTTCTTTTTCCCGTTTGCAGCAAAGCTTAATAAAGTTGATGTGGATGTACATCTTTGGCAATTTAGGGTTAGCACAGGGTACTGTAGTTTGAGAATATTGTGAAGAAAATGAGCTGAGGGCAATGAATAGCCACTGACCAGTGTTTGAGGACCCCTGTAAACTCCAGTATAGGAATTTATTTTTCAGCTAAAAGTTGTGATTGTTACTCACAATTTTAACTGATTGTATTTGTACTTCATTTAAAATATGTTAAGGTCCATGCTAGTAAATTGAACACTTTTAAGTTGTCTTGACTGACTGGTAAGTGATTTTTCTGTGTTAAATTTACTAAATAGAGTAAGAATGTAGGTCAATAAAGATGTTGAGTGTTGCATAGCTTCCCTCCTTTTTAAAATAAATCAACTGGGAAATAACTGAGAAAAATAAGAAAACATCTCTCCTTCCCCATATTGTGAAGTTGTATTTTAGTGTCCATTCTTGAAGATTGTCATTTTGTTTTTTAATAACAGAACTTGAATGGTAAAGTGTTATGTGAAAACATTCCTGTTTAATAAGGTGATTGTCTCAGCACTGATTGCTTGTTAAATAATAAACTTAAGTCTAACCTTTTTCTCCTTTTAAGCTTGGGTCTTATTGTGCTTTCTTAAGCTTTGCTGAATTTTGTTTTAATCCAGACATGCTGGTGTATACACAGCAGAAGAAGTGGCCCTGATTATGCGTGAGAAGCTAATCCGTTTGCAGTCCTTGTATATTGATCAGTTTAAACGACTTCAGCATCTGCTCAAAGAGAAGAAGCGACGTTATTTACATAATCGGAAAGTGGAACATGAAGCTCTAGGCAAGTTTTATGCCAGTTCCAACAAGCTATAGTGGGTGCAGCATGTGGATTTGGTAGTAGTTATAAAGAGTTATTTCTGTCTTGGTATCTGGAGTGAAGAAGTTGCTTTTGAAATTGGCTATCTTATGGCCAAAGATATCACTGTGTACTTCTTGTTAATTTGGAGAAGCATCCTTGATTGTAGCTCGGCAAATAACACGTTGACAATTGTTGCTTTCCAGGTAGTAGTCTTCTGACTGGCCCAGAGGGACTTTTGGCCAAAGAACGAGAGAACTTAAAGCGTTTAAAATGTCTTAAGCGGTATCGTCAGCGCTATGGAGTGGAAGCCTTACTACATAGGCAGCTAAAGGAACGCAGAATGTTGGCCACAGACGGTGCCGCCCAACAGGTAACTTGTGTACAGTTTTTATTTTTAAAGTAGGATAATTGTCAAAATGTTGTATAATCTTGGCTCTGAAATCTAAATTGGACGTGGGGTGTATTGAAAAGAGTGCACTTACCTGGAAGTCTGGAGACATGGATTCTAATCTCAGTTCTCTTCTGACCAGTTCTGTGTCTGCACAAGTATCTTCTCTGGGTCTCTGCTCATCTGCAAATTGCAGTGTTGCCATAGAACTCAGTTCTTTTATTCAGAAATTCTTCAGTTCAGAAATAGGCACAGGTGTTAAGGCTGTGTTGCTTAGGAATCTTGTTTTAGAAGATGGGAAGTAAGGTTCATAGGAAGCAGAGTTAAGTGATTATTCTTAAATTTGTTTCTCAAGCCTTTGGTCTTTGCATCAATAAGCGTTAATTCTATTTTTATCTAATTGTTGAGGCCCTGCATAAGATTACAATTTTTTAAAGAGGGTTTTGCTCCAAGACAAAATAATTTGGAAAACCATTAGGCTATATATCACACTTTAATAGTATACATAATATGTGTATTTCGGATTAGTGTTGATGTAATTTGGACATTAGGTTTAAAATTTTTTTCCTTTTGCATAATTTTGGTGAATACGTCATATGTTGAATTTTTTTAGCTTTTAAGGATGTACCGTATATGTTATAATGAAGTACTCTCATAATAATTGGTTACATTTTCTTTTTTTTTTAAATATAATTTATTTTATTATCATTAATTTACAATTACATGTGCAATATTACGATTATTAAACTACCCCTTCATCAGGTCCCCCCCACCAACCCCATTACAGTCACTGTCCATCAGCGTAGTGAGATGCTATAGAATCACTACTTGTCTTCTCTGAGTTGTACTGCCCTCCCCGTGCCCCCCCAACATTACATCTGCTAATCGTAATGCCCCTTTTTCCCTCTTATCCCTCCCTTCCCGCCCATTTTCCCCAGTCCCTTTCCCTTTGGTAACTATTAGTCCGTTCTTGGGTTCTGTGAGTCTGCTGCTGTTTTGTTCCTTCAGTTTTTTTCTTTGTTCTTATACTCCACATATGAGTGAAATCATTTGATACTTGTCTTTTTCGGCTTGGCTTATTTCACTGAGCATAATACCCTCTAGCTCCATCCATGTTGTTGCAAATGGTAGGATTTGTTTTCTTCTTATGGCTGAATAATATTCCATTGTGTATATGTACCACATCTTCTTTATCCATTCATCTACTGATGGACACTTAGGTTGCTTCCATTTCTTGGCTATTGTAAATAGTGCTGCAATAAACATAGGGGTGCATCTGTCTTTTTCAAACTGGGCTGCTGCATTCTTAGGGTAAATTCCTAGGAGTGGAATTCCTGGGTCAAATGGTATTTCTATTTTGAGTTTTTTGAGGAACCTCCATACTGCTTTCCACAATGGTTGAACTAATTTGCAGTCCCACCAGCAGTGTAGGAGGGTTCCCTTTTCTCCACATCCTCGCCAACATTTGTTGTTGTTTGTGTTTTGGATGTTGGCCATCCTCACTGGTGTGAGGTGATATCTCATTGTGGTTTTAATCTGCATTTCTCTGATGATTAGCGATGTGGAGCATCTTTTCATGTGCCTGTTGGCCATCTGAATTTCTTCTTTGGAGAAGTGTCTACTCATGTCCTCTGCCCATTTCTTAATTGGATTATTTGCTTTCTGTTTGTTAAGGTGCATGAGTTCTTTATATATTTTGGATGTCAACCCTTTATCAGATACGTTTTTTATGAATATATTCTCCCATACTGTAGGGTGTCTTTTTGTTCTACTGATGGTGTCCTTTGCTGTACAGAAGCTTTACATTTTCTTTTGTGGGTTTGTTTTAATTGATCTGTTTTCTCCATTTTAGGCCCATACCACTCGTTCTAGTCAGAGGTGCTTGGCCTTCGTGGATGATGTTCGTTGTTCCAATCAATCTCTTCCAATGACCAGACATTGCCTTACTCGTATCTTTTTACTGTGTTCAGCTTGGTAGCTAGATTGAAGGGTGGTGGGAATCTCTGTGATAGTTTGCTTAACTGAAGGTCTTTTTTACCTTTGGCCCTGAATCAAGGCTGGCAGTTTGCTGAAGCTGTTGGTTTCAAGCAGGAGCCTAAACAAATGTCTTTCTATGGTCTGTTGGCCATTTCAGAATATTGGAAATGTAATGGTCAATTCATTGGAAAGAAACATCTGAGTCATTAGTGATAGATGTGAGTTAATATTTATTTGTAGTCAGCTAATACTGGGATTCCAAAATATAGAGGTTCTTGATTTAATTAGCTAATTAGATTTATAATCTGTAAAATCCAATTAATTAAAAAAAATACTGTGGGTTTTCCACCAAAAACAATAGGATGATTCTGAACTGTGAGCTTCCTTTGAGTATTATCCTTCTGTAGGTCAGGGCCCTAAATTGTATGTTTTACTCTTCATTCACATGGGAAACTTAATGTTTCCAAAAGTGGGATGAACCACTACGCCTCCCCTGCTCACACAGTAATTTGCCCTTGAGCCGTCATAACATCTCTTAATTCTGCTATGGGACCACATTTTACTATTGGGCTAGAAAACTTGATTGCCTATTGGATTATAAAAGTGTAACTTTATAATGGACATAGTTTGAGCAAATTACTTTCACAGTAAAAGCACTTGTTAATAGGATAGTCTTCATTATATAAAAGGCATAAATTTTGCTTGATTTCATTTGCAAGGAATATAAAATATTTGGAAAGTAAAATATATTTAATAGGAGGAAGAATCTTCTCTTGGTCTTTAGAAAGGAAAACTGAATTTTTTCTGTTTGGTTTATTAAATATTTAACTAGTTTATTAATTATTGCAATAAATGTTTAGTAGAGAATTACTGTCTTTAATAAAATGCTTGTGCAATACTAATTAAAAACTAAAGATAATTGCTCAAAATATAATTGGGCAAAGGCTGTCTGTGGACAGATTTAAAAGTAGAAGTAGCTTTTGAAAAGTGTTTATCTTCATTGTAAATAAATGAAATAGGAAATAAAATGAAGTTCTTGAATCTATAAATTTGATACTTGTATATATATGTTACTAAGTAAGTGATCAAATTTCAAAAGTTGGTGAGGGTATTCTAAAATAGGCCCTTCTAAACATTGCCAGTGGGAATATAAAGCAGTATAAAAGCAGTTTGATAATATTCATATTCTTTGATATGATGTCAGTTGTGGGAATTTACTTTAAGGAGGTAATCAAATGGAGGCCAGTATTTATAAAATTCCTCCAACTGGAGATAGCCTTAAACTTTTCAGAGATGGGGCAGAAAGAAGAAAATTGTGATACATAAGGAATACTTCCAGGCATTGAACATATTTGACAAAATTGAACAATGATACAATGTTTGATAGTGACAACAATAGGATATGGAATTGTTTAGAATATGTTTTAACTACATGGAATTAAATACTGGGAGGGAATGTTACAGAAATGATTTTGATGGTGGGGTTATGAATGCCTTTTTTCTTCAGCTTTGTAGTTTTCAGGTTTTCAGGGAGCTTGAATTTTATAAGGCAAAAAACCCAATTTATAGATGTTAAGGAGTATTTTAGGCTTATAGTACTATATTTACATTAATATTTTTAAAAGTACAGTTTAAAATAAAATATATTTGAAAAGAGAAGGGAAATACTATTTTTTTCTTTTATGCTCTTTTCCTTTCCACTCCATAGCTGCCTAAGTTACTTACCCTTCCTTAAGTCCTTATTCCAGAGAAAGATGCGACTGCCATTGGTGACCTGTTAACTCTTTATTCTGGTCTAATGGAGACAGCACTGGACTGAAAAGTGAAGGACCGAGACTCTAGTTGTAGGTCAACCATTCCCTTCTCTTTGTCTCTTTTGTCCCCACTGAAAGGAAAGGGGGTGGAGGAGGATGGTGGGAATGTGTTTCCAGGGTATTTGGTATTAAGTTAAGAGACTTGTGAAAGTCCTTCGAATTCCATGAATAAAGTTCCAATTAAAACATTAATTTAATGGGTTAATGTTTTAAATATTAATAATTTAATGATTGGCCTTCTTAAGCACATTAGAGACTTTAGATTTTAAGAACATACAGACTGCAAATCTGTACCTATTAGACTCATTATGTTTGTTCATTAGATCATTTTCATTCAGTAAATATTTGTTTACTTTCACTGTTCCTTTAGAGTAGTAGTTCTGGGGGCCATTTTGTCCACCACGGGGAAATGTGTGGAGACAATTTGGCTTGTCCTAACCCAGGGGTGAGGGTGCTACTGACATCTAGTGGGTAGAGGCCAAGAATGCTGCTTAACGTCCTGCAATGCACAGGACCACCAGTAAGGTCAGTAGTGCCGAGGTTGTGAAACCCTGCCTTAGAGTTTAGTAATTTCCAAGAATGGATTGAAAGAAGTGGCTTTATTCAAGAAGTTTTAATTTGCTTTAAAAATTATAATGTATATTAGACTTTTTAATTTTAAAAAATTACCTTAAAAATTTTGGATAAAAATTAACCATTATTTCATAATCATGGTACAATCAATTTATAGAAAATTTTGCTTTCTGGTTTAAAAATAAGCCCAAATTCAAAATAACATGTTACCTATAGTATCATATTAAATAACGTAATAAATGTTAATCTAGGGAAAATACCATGTAAAGACTTAAAGAAGTGATAATGCTTGAATAAAATATATTTTGTAGAGTAACTTGAACTGGAATTTTGTTTTTTTATCTAAGCATGCTTTCAATTTTGATTCATCCTACAGAGCTTTGCCAACTTGGAAATATAGCCCGTTTCTGCTTCTACCCTTTACAGAAGTTGATAGAGATCCTGGAATGTTTCTGGTGTAATACCTTTTTCATAGGACCTCAAAAGCAAAATTATCCCTTTCTCTGGAATAGTAATAGAACTCCCCTATGCTAACACCCCCACCAATTCCTCTGTCCCCCAAAAGTATGGGGATGGCCATTTGTTTTTATTTCCTGTCAGAATAAGATGCCTAGTTACTATTACTAGAACTTGTATTTTCCCCAGTTCCTTGCTGCTTTAGGCAAATTTGTCATGTAAATATTGGAAACCAGTTGAAAATGTTTGGCAGACTTTTTGCCAGCCTGCTTAACAGAGTGAAAACAACATTATCTCACTTTGACACTTGGTGGAGGCCTCTGCAAGCTGTATTTGCATTTGCCATGACATATTTCTTCTGATTAGGTGTAGATTCCTAAGATGGTTATTGCTGTTTGCTTAACATTATGTTTTCACATGTTTTGTGTTTGACCCTCATGAGGGAGAACAAGATTAGTGTCTCTAGTTGAAAGGACTAGGATCCTGAAATGTAGGTTGGGGACTAACTTTAAATTACTGTTGGAGCTAGAATTAGATGCTAGTGATTGTACTTTAAGAAGTAACTTTAAAAATGGCTAACTACATTGGGTTTTGTATCAGATGGAACCAATTATCTTGTGTAATCCAGACCTTGAGGTTTCATGCCAGACAACTCTTACATTTTGTACCTGCGATCGATCCATTTTATTTCCCTTGACCATTTTTCTGCAGATATTTGTCAGGACACGAATCAGGTTCTCTTCAAATGCTGCCAGGGGTCTGAAGAGGTACCCTGCAACAAACCAGTTCCTGTAAGCCTCTCTGAGGATCCCTGCTGCCCACTGCATTTCCAGTTGCCTCCTCAGATGTATAAGCCCGAGCAGGTACTGTCTGTGCCAGACGATCTGGAAGCCGGCCCCATGGATCTGTACTTGAGTGCTGCTGAGCTTCAGCCCACTGAGAGTTTACCTCTGGAGTTCAGTGATGTAAGTTAGAGAAGCGCTGCTCTGGTTGGCCCTTGAGGCAAGGCCTTATTTATTAATGGTGAGAATAGGTTAGTCTTTTGGTCAGGAGAATTGATAAAGTTTTTGAAATGAAGTATGTATGGTTGTATTTGTATTTAGCATATTCATTTAGAGTCACTTTAAATTTGCAGAACTTCTTTTTCTGAGGGAATGATAAGGAAAATTGTAAACCAAGGGAAGTTGGAAGGTCGGCAATGGTTGGATTTAGTGTAGCCAGGAAATTTGGTACCTATCCATAAGATCTGTAGAATCTTAATAACAACAAATTCTGATATCTACTCTTGACATTGTAAACCCGTGTTTGGCTTTATTGTAAGGATTTTCATTTTCAGGTTAATACGTCCCCCAGAAATGACACAAAACTTAGCTCTGGCTACTGTTTTTTCATATTTGATGTTATTACCAATTGTATTGTGAATGGACTAGAACAACAGTGATCTCCCTAAGTATTTACTTTTACAGCCTTCTAAGTATGTGTACTACTCTATGCTTTTCAGCTTGTTCCTTTTTTGGGATCAGTTCATAAACCGTTTGATTTTGTTTGTTCCTGTAATTAGCACTACCCTACTATTTGAGATTGGGGATTAATTGGTATTCCATCTCTCTTGGCACTTAGCTTATTTAACCTTTAGCCTGCTGGGTAAAGGACTTCATCATTTATTCTGAAGATAAATCTTCTGAATTTCCTAATAAAGGTGTCTTGTATAAATGTTTAAAATGGCAAATTGGAAAATTCAGTATAGGTTGCAAGATTGTTTACTAAGGGTAAAAGGGAGGTTTGGGTGGCTTCGAGGGTATTGCTCACTAAATACCAGGTAGAGTAATACCTGAAAAAGAAAAAGTGGTGTTAAGAATAAACATTCCAATTTTTTTTTCGTAATTTCTCTTTTTGTGGTTAAGTACTGTCTACAGGCTTATTAAACTTCAGATTTTCATTACTTCATTTAAAATAAAATAATTTTTGTTATAATCCTGATTATAATTGCTTTTTAAAAAGTTTCACACAGAATCAATGAATGTGAGAACTAGAAAGGGGCTTTAGAGATTATATACTTCAGTGCTTCCCAGACTTTTCCAGTGGAATTATGTTGAAGATAATAAATGAATAGAGAGCTGTAGATTGATAAGGATGAGTTTTTGTCCACTTCCCTTCATTTTACATGTGAAGAAAAACCAGAGGGGCTTTTTTTTTAAACTTAGTAACATGAGTAGCTTTTTTTTAATAGGGTCTAAAAATTTACCTAATAAGCACTACATTATCAGATTTTCCTCAAATATTAACATACATATGGAGAATGTAGCATATGTGTTTTATGTAGACCTACTAGGTTATTAGTTTTTATTTCATCTGATTGTTAATTTCCAGAGCTGTTTGTTTTGTCCTTTTGCTTTTCCTCCACCTGGTTTTGCCTCATTAGTTTTAAATGGTGTTTTCTTTCTCAACCTTTGGTAATTTAGATTTGAGAAAATATGACAGTTTGAAAATATGTCTTCAAACACATTATATTCTTGTTTGCTCTTTGGAGAATATTTACACAAAATCATTAAGAGATTATAAAATGTGTTTATAGGTGAAAACTGACATTTAAAGAATCTTAATTTTAAAGATATTAAAAAGTATATTGTTTTATGTTAATCCATATTTTTGGCATGATTTTTTAAAAGAATGGATGAGAGGTAATTGTACTTTTGAGAATCCAGTGGACTTTTAAGAGGGACCTTTGTTAGAGATTTAAAAATTATAAACAGTAATTTGTACTTGATCATCTGCTGTGTTCATATTAATGTACTTAGACAAACCACATTGGTCATTAAAAATAAAATTTTGTGCTTAATCTTTGGAAGTAAAAATTCTGCAGAAGGTGTTGAAACAAAAAGCAGTTTAGAAAAGAATTTTTGTCCTCTCAAATTCTGGATATATTTGTTAGTATAAACTTTTGCTGGGAAAAAATTGTTTCTTAAATGTATGAATTTCACCAAGCAGTCTTGTTACCTATATGCTGCCTTAGATAATCATTTCTGTAACTTGTTAATAACTTCTGGTAACTATTTATGGGAGGGTCAGGTATTGGATATTAATACGGATAAAAATTCAGCCTTTTATTCTGGACATTACTTTTGCCTGTTTTCTGTGCTTTGATCCAAGGATGCGTGGCAAGTAATAGCCTTTTATACCTTAATCCTATTACTTTGAGGTTGTTCTCTCTCTTTTTTTTTTAATTAAGGTATCATTGTTACACAGTCTTAGGAAGGTTTTTTCAACATTCATCCATATTATCAAGTGCCCCACACAAGCCCATTGCAGTCACTGTCCAGCTTAGTAAGATGCTATAGGGTTGCCGTCTTTTTTGTGTGTGTGATTTTTGAGCTCTGTTTTTGAGCTCAGAAGAAAATGTAGATTCTGTCATTGTCCTGAAATGTATGTCTCCAAACATTCTTGTTATGGTAGGTGTTTCTGCTGATCCTTTCTTCCCCTTTTATTTTAGATTCTTTTGCCCAATTTTCATTCCTGTAACAGACAAAATTGTGAATATATATATATATTTATATCCTTGGAAACATTTCCATACATACATACTGTTGTCATCTTGAGACTTGGAACCTTTTGTCTCACCATTTAAATGAGTTCTTTTAAATTCCAAGTTAATTATTTATATAATTGTGTATAGTACAA
Organism: Smutsia gigantea; assembly: GCA_032199065.1. Taxonomy (NCBI): domain Eukaryota; kingdom Metazoa; phylum Chordata; class Mammalia; order Pholidota; family Manidae; genus Smutsia; species Smutsia gigantea. The sequence continues at coordinate 7,673 of JAVSCE010007883.1, read as the reverse complement.
GAATTGGAGAAAGCATCTTACAGTTTTAACTGTGTGATAACATTGGTTTCCATGGTAGTACAGAAGTTTCTGATATATCTGAAGTGAACATCAGGTGGCCAACTTTTTCCTTTACCCTATGTTTCTGCTTAAATTGAGCAGCTTTAAGTCTGGTATGCTCTTTAATTCTTTTCTGAAGCTTAATTATTGTGAAGATGTGTTTATCGTTTATGGTGATTAACACACCAAAGAAAGGGAAAGGATTTCAAACTCTTAGACTTACTGAAAAGTGAAGAACTAAGCTTCTCATAAAGCTACATTACTGGCAACATAGAGTCTGTATAGTGTGGATTGGGCATAGGGAAGTTCAAACCCTTGGGTATTTTTCACTCTTGGTAGGGAGAGTTTAGCAGTACATTCTTAGAAATTGATGACATGAAAGTCAGTTTGACATACTGTCTGAGCCTTTGAAATGCTTTATTCAGGCCCTGAATCAAGACCAACAGTTTGCTGTATGTAGCTGTTGGTTTCAAACAGGAGCTAAGAGCAATTTTCCTATGGTCTGTTGGCCATTCAGCACCCCAGTGGGAATGGCCAGTTCAGTTGGAAGACACATAAACAAAGTCTTTGTGATATAATGTCTCTTTTTTTGTAACAGCAATTGGACTACATTAGGTTTAAGAATCAGGGACTTAATTCTGTGGGGATAGGGACTTAACCAAAATTGTATTTCCTAGCTATTTAGAGGTACTTAGAATTTTTTTGTCCTTCTTTTCTCTCCCTTCTACCTTTCCGTCTCATCTCTCCCTGGCTTGCTTTGTGGCTGTTAGGACATTAATCAGAAAATCTCATACTGCCCAAGTTTTTAGAGCAACATTTAATTTTCATTGGTAATGATGCTGATTGTCCATGTTAGATTCACCACTGGTGAACTCAGATGTTGACTATAGTTGGTCTTAGAGGGAATATGCTTTTTTCCTTAATAAACATTTTAAAAATTATGGTAAAATATTTGTGAAAATTTAAATAATTTTAACCATTTTTAAGTGTACAGTTCAGTGGTATTACATACATTCATGGTTCTTCAGCCATCACTACTGTCCATTTCTGAAACTTTCATCAGCCCACAGACCAAAACTATTACTTCCCACTTACTCTCTTACCCAGCTGCTGATAGCATATTCTATTTTCTTTCTCTGAATTTTCTTATTTTAATCAATATGCTTTTTTAGCTACTATAGGGGTCTGTGCTTTATACTTGGCAGCAAGAAAAAATTCTTGGTGTTTTTGGGTTTTAATCCCATTTGTTGGACATTCAGGGAAAATCTTACTTTGATTAAAGGTAGGCAGGATGTGAGGGAGTGACTTTGAGATTTACTGAAAAATATGCCAACATCAGCTTATTGGTTCCTTTGGTATTGCTGATAGGCTTTTTTCTTTGTTTTTCTAGGACTTGGATGTTGTGGGTGATGGTATGCAGTGCCCTCCTTCACCCTTACTTTTTGATCCTTCACTAACCCTTGAAGACTGTTCGGTCAAAGAAATTGCTGAAGGCCCAGTGGATATTTTGGCAAGTGAAGAACAACCCTAGCCAAGCTTCCATCATGTAGTGACTCAGCCAGGCAGAGATTCCCTGCTGCCTCTCCCTAACATGCACTCCCAGGGAGAGGGGTTGTTACCACAATTAGACTGTAAAGATACCCCAGAAGGCAGTTCTCCAGATGGGCTCTTAGGACATCTAATGGCCCTTGACTCCCATATCTCAGCAGAGCACAAATTTAGTTAGTTAACTAGAAAAGGTTAAGACAAGGAATCTAGGTCAGTTGTTCCTTTTAAGGGAAAGTTCCACACTGGAATTGTATTCATGCTAGAGTAAGGACAAGTAAGGTAATTTGACTTTGACACTTGGGTGGCCCTAACCGAAGACCAGTAGTTATACTATAGCTGTTGGTTTCAAGCAGAGGCCCAAAGGACTGTCTTCCTGTGATCATCTGGCTGTTCTGGAACCTCAGCAAAGAATGGCTGTTTCATTGGAAGAAACAACTCACAGCTCTCCATCCCATTGTGAGAGCCTCAGGAATGATGCAAGTAATGACTTCTGACTTTAAGGGTCAGGGATAGTTGTATAGGAAGAGCAACTTACCAGAGTATTTTATTTCTGCTGTCTTATTCTCGTTGCTACTCCACATGGGCATTGATAAAGTCAGATTTATGCTTCACACCACAATGAATGAATTTGTAACCAAAATGACTTTCTTTTAACAGGGCCAGATGCAGATGGCTGGAGATGGGTGCAGATCACAGGGACCTCGAAATTCTGAAAAAGCCTCTGCATTATTGCCTCAAAGTGGAGTGACTACTGCAAATGGGAAGCCAGAACCCAGTTCTATCAGTTGATAGTTTGTTTTGGGAAACACTTGACTTTGGAGGATTTGAATTTCCCATTCTTTAACCAGATATTTCTGACCATCTCTCACTAAAGGACAACCCAGACTACCTTACCTTGTTTTTCTTATGGGTTATTGAGTGTTATAGTCCAACATAGGCCAAATTTTGGGGGAAGGGACCAGTAGTGTCTAAAAGTTGGGGGTGTTTTCCTACTCTAGGCAAGGAAGAGAGAGAGGTGATTCTTGTTGGAGCTGCTGGGCCTGGGAGTTTTTGGGGCTGTGCCTAAGGGGAGAGACATATTTGGGATGGGATTTCCCAAGTCTTGGAACAAATCCACATAGTTACTGAGGTGGGATCTGTACCATTGGGCTATTGATGGATCCAGTGTCTGGTTATCTGTATCTAACAGCCTGTGTTTTAGCCTTTCCTCACTTCTCACCTGTTTGGGCAATCTGAACCCCCTCCTAATGAGCTCTGAGCTGTAACATCTGAGAAAATAGCCCACAGGACTGGGCCTTCCTTATCCATCCATCTTGCTTGTAACTATGTAAATTTCTGTAGTGGCTATCTTATGTAAGATACAGCAAAATTACTGTATATAGTTTCTATTAAATGTTAAAATGTTAGGAAAATCTAAATCACTTGAATGCATGTTTTGTTTGTATTTGTTTGTATATATATATATATATATATTTTTTGGGGGTCCTTAGGGAGCTGTGTCTGAGAAAAGGGAAAACAAGACAGATATACTTCCATTCAAGAGGTAAATACATTAGTGACTTGTTTCAGTTTGGAGGATAAGATAAAAAACCTGGAAGAAGTACATGGAAAGGGGTGGAACTTCCTTGTTAAAGCCTACCAGTTCCAAACATTCTTTTTATCCTCTCTCTACCCCCTCTTCCCACTCCCATTTCTTCCTCACCATGAGTGCCTGGTTATCATATCAGAATTCTCCAGGGCTAAGAATGTATTTGTGAAACTTCAGAGAAGTTGGACCTGATGCTGGATCACAGAGGTAGGCATAAAATGTCAAGATAATTTTGATGATGAATCTAAGCGTAGGGTTAACATAGAAGTTCAGGTTGTCTATTACAGGCATATCTGGGAAATACTATGGGTCTGGTTCTAGACCACCACAATAAAGTGACTATCACAGTAAAGGGAGTCAAATTAATTTCTTAGTTTCCTAGTGCATATAAAACTTATGTTCACACTATACTGTAATCTGTTGTGTACAATACCATGTTTTAAACTGTACATACCTTAATTAAAAAAATTTATTACTAAAAAGAGCTAATCTGAGCTTTCAGTGAGTCAGAATCTCTTGCTGGTGGAGGGTCTTGATGTTGATGGCTGCTGATTTATCAGGGTGGTTGCTGAAGTCTGAGGTGGCTGAGGCAGTTTCTTAATGCAGCAGTGAAGTTTGCCACACTTGATGAACTTGTCCTTTCATGAACAGTTTCTCTAGCATGCAATGCTGTTTGATAGCACATTTGGATGATTTGAAAAAACTGTTTAGCTTTATTGTAAAAATAGTATATCATACATGTACAAAGTATGTGTTAATTGATTGCTTATGTTATCTGTAAGGTTTCGGGTCAACAGTAGGCTGTTAAGTTCTTGGGAATCAGAGATAAAGGATTTTTGATTGTGTGAGGCAGCTCTAACCCCCCTGTTGTTCAAGGGTTAACTGTATTTTGACTTCTTCCAATGAGTTACAAATGTTCTTAATTGTTTCTACAATGGTGAGTCCTTTCCAGAAGGTTCTAGTTTTCTCAGATCCATTAGAATCATTCTGTGGCAGCTATATAGCCTTATGAAATAGATTTCTTAAGTAATGAGACTTGAAAGTTGAAATTACTCCTTGATACATGGGCTGCAGAATGGATACTGTGTTACAACACTCATGAAAACACAATGATCTTGTTCATCTCCATCAGAGTTCTTGGGTGACCCAGGTGTGCTGTCAATGAGCAGTGATATTTTGAAAGCAATCTTTTTTTCGGAGCAGTAGGTCTCAGCAGTCGGCTTAATGTAGTGAACCATGCTGTAAACAGATGTGCTGTCATCCAGCCTTTGTTCTGTTTATTGAGTGCAGGCAGAATAGAATAACATTCTTAAGGGACTTAGGACTTTCAGAAAGGTCAATGAGCGTTGGCTTCAATTTAAAATCATCAGCTGCGTTAGCCTCTAACAAGTCAGCCCGTCTTGAAGATTTGAAGCCAGTGACTGACTTCTCTCTAGCTATGAAAGTTCTAGATGGCATTTTCTAACGCAGGCCGTTTTGTTTACATTGAAAATCTTGTGTAGTGTAGCCACTTTAATTACCTTAGTTAGATCTTTGGATAACTTGCTGCAGCTCCTCCGTCAGCACTTTGCTTCACCTTGTACTTTTATGTTGTGGAGACAGCATCTTTCCTTAAACGTCATGAACCAACCCCTGTTCGCTTCGTACTTTTCTTCTGCAGCCTCCTCATCTCTCAGCCTTCATAAAATTGAGAGTCAGGGCCTTGCTCTGGATTGGGCTTTGGCTAAAGGGAATATTGTGGCTGGTTTTGATCTTCTATCAGACTTTCTCCTATCAGCAGTAAGGCTTTTTTCTCTCATCATTTGTGTGTGTGTTCACTGGACTAGCACTTGATTTCCTTCAAGAATTTTCCCTTTTCGTGTACATCTTGGCCTTTTGGTGCAAGAGGCCTAGCTTTTGGCCTGGCTCACTAAGGAGGAACATAGCTTCCTCACTAAGCTTAATCATTTCTAGCTTTTGATTTAAAATGAGAGATGTGACTTGCTTTCACTTGAACACTTAGAGGCCATTGTAGGATTATTAATAGGCCTAATTTCAGTATTATGTCTCAGGGAACAGGGAGGCCCAAGGAGAGGGAGAGAGGCAGGGGAACTGCTTTGTCAGTGGGGCAGTCAGAGCAGACGTTCACTGATTAAATTCGCCTTCTTAACATGGGTGTGGTTCATGATGCCCTCAACAGTTAAAATAATAACATCAGAGATCATTGATCACAGATCACCATAACAAATACAATAATTAGTTTGAAATATGAGAATTACCAGATGTGACAGAAGACATGAAGTGAGCAAATGATTTTGGAAAAATGGCACTGGTAGACTTAATGAAGCATTGCCACAAACCTTTTATTTGTAAAAAATGCAGTATCTGCAGCACAATGAAAAGAGATATGTCTGTACTATACTACAGTGCGTGTGACTAGGCCAAAAGGTTGCCTTCTGTAAGAACTAAACTGAAGAACCAGGGAAGGGGTTTTACACCACTTGAGCTTTAGTTTAAATATTTACATCCGGAGAATGTTTGAAGGTAACTCAGAACCCACTTCAGGTGAATTCCAGAGATCACCTTCCATAGGTCTTGAAGTGTACTTTTTTTTTAGTTTGTAATTCCCACTGTTGTCTAGTACTTTTTACACTATCCACAAAGATAAACCTGGCTATGAACACAAACATGTCTGCTCCTGCAACAGGATTAGAGATTAGAATATACTCATTGTTTTGAAAAGTTACGTACAGATCACTGGCATCTACATCCCCAAAATTGTTCTGTAGATTAACAGACCTATGAGTACTTTTCTTGGTTGTGAGGGTGCTCATGGAGACTGGAGATTCTGCATTCTTAGCACCCTAGAATTTCTGATGGCCACCCATTTGCAAACCTAATGTTGTTTTGAGACCATACACCCATAGCTACCCCTACTGCAAGGTTCTTTTTGTCTTCTGTTAGGCACAGAAAACAGGATTTGGTGGGAAGAGTCTCAGGCAGTACTGTATTTGAGAAAGTGCTAGGCTGTTGGAGCCCCTAAGCAAAGGTTGCCTATTAGAAGAAATGGCCTAGTGCCCCTCTGTGCTCAGTCATTGGTAGCGTCTTCTGAGTGTGGCCTCAGTGTGACCCCTTGGTAGATCCACAAGTGAGGAAATAGGGCTGTCAGTTAACTGCTTGCAGTAGGTTCTCTTGAAAGAAGATCTGGGTGACATACCTTTATGGCCACTACCATCCCCTTCTTGTGCCAGACAGATGCATTTCTCCGTGCATGTTCACAGTTGCTGGGGCCTCTCTTCCTCAGAAGGAAGGCAGTTTAGGGGGACAAATTATAACTCCCATTGCTGTAGTTTGTCTTCCGCTACAGCTTACAGTCATATCCCTCCACTAAACATTCTAAATTCCCTTCATCCTTGGTTATCACACTGGTAGGTCTTGAAAGCTTAGCTTGTGGTGTAAACTCAACTCATTCCTGAGGAGTCTTGAGGCTTTTGGTAATACCTTCCTAAACCAGGGTTGCTGTACATGGTCAGTTGCAGTCGGGCAAGAGAGTACCAAACTGTACTTGTAGACAGAATAACCATATCCCAAGATGTCCACACCCAACCCCTTGGTCCTGTGGACATGTTACATGGCAAAAAGGACTGTATAGATGTGGTTAAGGTTAAGGGCTTTGAGATGGGGGAAGTATCCTGGATTATTCAGGTGGGCCCAATCTAATCACAGTTCTTAAAAGCAGAGAACCTTTCCCAGCTTTGATCAGAGAGACAATGGTGTAAGAGGGATTTGATGTTGGTTCAGAAATGTGTGGGACTATTACAATGACCAGAGAAGTCTCTAGTTGCTAAGGCTCCCAGCCGACAGCCAGCAAAGAATCAGATTGTCCTATACTACTTTTGACTGAATTTTTCCAATAACTGAATGAATAGGACATGAACTCCGCTAGAGTCTACAGAAAGGAACATAAATTGTCCATACCTTGATTTTAGCCTGGTGAGACCTCCACTGGGCTTACAATCTATACACTGCAAGTTAATACATTTGTGTTGTTGAGTTTGTGACAACGCTGGTAGGTTGGGGTCTGTGTCAGCATGACCTCCATCTCACTGTGTCCTCTTTGTTTATGTGCGCATCCTAGCTCTAGGGTGGCTGATGATGAAGGATGGCTAGTAACAAGTCATTTTGTCCGCTTGGTTGTTCAGTGCCTTTTCCGTGAGGATACTTTGTTGGCATTAATAAGTGATGAAAAATACACCTCACATTTCATACACATTTGCCTGAGTCTTGTCACATGCCTCTACCTCACCCTCTGATTTTCTAGTCCTTTTTCTTCCTGTTTCCTGACCAACCAGACAGACAGATGTCTGACATGAAAAGATGCTCAATCACCAGGGAAATGGTAAATCAAAACCCCAATGAGATAGCGCCTTACACCAGTCAGAATGGCTGATATCAAAAAGACAAGAAATGTCAAGGATGTGGAGAAAAGGCAACCCTTGTGCACTGTTGGTGGGAATGT
>JAVSCE010007881.1:0-119394 GCA_032199065.1 Smutsia gigantea | reverse complement strand
CCCCAGCTCAGCAGCGGGAGAAAGAGAAATGGAGCAGGAAGTGGAGACCTGGGACTGCTGAATACCTAACTCTGGAGATCTGCTCTGGGAGCACAACCCTACATTTCATGGTGCTTGTGTGATACTCTTGTAATGAGGGGGTTGGAAAGCTAAGACAGGCAGAATTCCTGGAGAGACTGAGATTCCAACTGCTTGTGGAAAGCAGGGATCCATATCTGGCTGCTCTGGGATAAAAGAAAGGCACGCAGTCTGAGAGTTTTCCTACCAAGGAAGCGCTTAGCAAGAGGGCTGCTAAAGGGGCAAGGATTGCACAGAGCTTATTACTCAGGAGAAACGACAGATAGACAAAATTGTCCAGGTGCACTCTGCCCAGCAGGTTGGGACCTTTCACGATCTTCAGGTGCTACAGCTCCCTGGCTGCCTGCACAGCTCCAAGAATGCCCTCCGTGATAGACAGCTTACTGTGTCTTTCTCCTGGTCAGCCCTACCTGGCGCACAAACCGGAAAACCCTACGCTGGCATTAGGCCAGCCAGAGGGAAGATCTATGTACAGCAACTACAAATGCAAAGAATAGAGGCTTATACCTGTGTACTCAGCCCACTGATTCAGGCAGCGCAGACAGGCACAGCAGCCAGGAGGCAGGAAACAGCTCTTCCCCCGAGGCACAAATACCACTCCCCTGCGACCCAAGACATTGCTTCAGGGGCTGAGAAGCTCCAGGGAGTAGAGCTTCTGGGCGCGAGAGAGTCCCATACACAAATATGAAACGCCAAAGTAACCTGGTTCAGAGTAAAATTCTTAATACGACTCCTGAGAAAGATTTAAGTGATATCAAACTCATGACTCCCACTGAAAGGGAGTTCAAAATAAAAATCATTAACAAGCTCATGGAGGTACGGAAAGATACTCAAGAACTCAGGAATGAACTCCGGTCGGAGATCCAATCGTTGAAGAGCACATGGAGGGTACTGAAAGCATATTGGATATGGTGGAGGAGACGATAAATGAAATAGAAACTAGAGAAGAGGAATACAAAGAAGCTGAGGCACAGATAGAAAAAAGGATCTCTAAGAATGAAAGACTATTTAGAGAAATCTGTAACCAATCCAAACGGAACAATATTTCCATTACAGGGCAACCAGAAGAAGAAGAGAGAGAAAAAGGGATAGAAAGTGTCTTTGAGGAGGTCATTGCTGAAAACTTTCCCCATCTGGGGAAAGAGATAGTCTCTCAGGCCATGGAGGTGGCCAGATCACCCAACACAAGGGACCCAAGTAGGACAACACCAAGACATATAGTAATTAAAATGGCAAAGATCAAGGATAAGGACAGACTATTAAAAGCAGCCAGAGAGAGAAATAAGATCACATCAAAAGGAAAACCCATCAGGCTATCAATAGACTTCTCAGCAGAAACATTACAGGCCAGAAGGGAGTGGCATGATGTATTTAATGCAATGAAGCAGAAGAGCCTTAAAACAGGACTACTTTATCAGGAAAGATTATCATTTAAATTTGAAGGAGGGATTAAACAATTAACAGAGAAGCAAAAGCTGAGGGAATTTACCTCAAACAAACCATCTCTACAGTGTATTTTGGAGGGACTGCTACAGATGGAAGTGTTCTTACGATTTAATAGCTGTCACCAGAGGTAATAAAACCGCAGTTAAGAAAGTAGAACAGCTAATTAAAAAGCAAATGCAAAATTAAATTCACTATCCCCAAAGTCACTAAGCAATAGACAAACAGTACAGAATATGATACTTAATATATAAAGAATGGAGGAGGAAGAAAAAGGAGGAGGAAAAAATCAACAAAAAAGGGAACCTTCACATTGTGTTTGTAACAGCATATTAAGTGAGTTAAGTTAGACTCTTAGATAGTAAGGAAGTTAACCTTGAACCTTTGGTAACCACGAGTCTGAAGCCTGCAATGCCAATAAGTACATACTTATCCAAAATCAACCTAAATGTAAATGGACTGAATGCACCAATCAAAAGACACAGAGTCACTGAATGGATAGAAAAACAAGACCCATCTATTATGCCGCCTGCAGGAGACTCACTTTAAACCCAAAGACACACAAAGACTAAAAGTGAAGGGATGGAAAAAGATATTTCATGCAACTAGGAGGGAGAAAAAAGAAGGAGTTGCAGTACTTATATCAGACAAAATAGACTTCAAAACAAAGACAGTCAAAAGAGACAAAGGAGGACATTACATAATGATAAAAAAGACAATCCAACAAGAAGATATAACCATTATAAATATGTATGCGCCCAACACAGGAGCACCTACATATGTGAAACAAGTATTAACAGAATTAAAGGGGGAAATAGAATGCAATGCATTCATTCTAGCCGACTTCAACACACCCCTCACTCTGAACGACAGATCAACCGGACAGAAAATAAGTAAGGAGACAGAGGAACTGAAGAACACATTAGAAGAGATGGACCTAACGGACATCTACAGAACACTACACCCAAAAGCAGCAGAATACACATTCTCCTCAAGTGCACATGGAACATTTTCAAGAATTGATCATATATTAGGCCACAAAAAGAGCCTCAGTAAATTAAAAAAAACTAAAATTGTACCAACCAGTTTCTCAGACCACAAAGGTATGAAAGTAGAAATGAATAATGCAAAGAAAATGAAAAATCCACAAACACATGGAGGCTTCACAACGTGCTCCTAAATAATCAATGGATCAATGACCAAATGAAAACAGTGATGAAGCAACATATGGAGACAAATGACAACAATAATTTAACACCGCAAAATCTGTGGGACAGAGCAAAGGCCGTGCTAAGAGGAAAGTGCATTACAATACAGGCCTACCTCAGGAAAGAAGAACAATACCATATGAGCTGAGCAGTCTAAACTCACAATTAATGAAACTAGAAAAAGAACAACAAATGAGACCCAAAGTCAGTAGAAGGAGGGACATAATAAAGATTAGAGCAGAAATAAATAAAATTCAGAAGAATAAAACAATAGAAAGGATGGACGAAAGCAACAGCTGGTTCTTAGAGAAAATAAACAAAATAGATAAACCCCTAGCCAGACTTATCAAGAAAAAAAGAGGGTCTACTCACATAAACAGAATCAGAAATGAGAAAGGAAAAATCACTACGGACAACACAGAAATACAAAGAACTATTAGAGAATACTATGAATAATTATATGGTAACTAATTGGATAACCTAGAAGAAATGGACAACTTTCAAGAAATATACAACCTTCCCAGGCTGACCCAGAAAGAAACAGAAAATCTGAACACACCCATTACCAGTAACGAAATTGAACTGGTAATCAAAAACCTACCTAACAACAAAACAGCTGGAACAGATGGCTTCACCGCTGAATTTTCTCAAACATTTAGTGAGGACCTAATACCCATACTCCTTAAAGTTTTGCAAAGAGTAGAAGAAGAGGAAATACTTCCAAACTCGTTCTATGAGGACAGCATCACTCTAATACCAAAACTGGGCAAAGACACCATAAAAAAAGAAAACTACAGACCAACAGCCCTGATGAACACAGACGCCAAAATACTCAACAAAATATTAGCAAACGGAACTCAAGAGTACATCAAAAGAATCATCCATCATGATCAAACAGGATTTATTACAGGGATAGAAGGACGGTTCAACATTCGAAAATCCATCAACATCATACACCACATCAACAAAAAGAATGACAAAAACCACATGATCATTTCCATGGATACTGAAAAAGCATTTGACAAAATTCAGCATCCATTCATGATTAAAACTCTCAACAAAATGGGTATAGAGGGCAAGTACCTCAACATAATAAAGGCTATATATGACAAGCCCACAGCCAACATTATACTTAACAGCGAGAAGCTGAAAGCTTTTCCTTTAAGATCGGTAACAAGACAAGGATGCCCACTCTCCCCACTTCTATTCCACATAGCACTGGAGGTCCTAGCCACGGCAATAAGACAACAAAAAGAAATAAAAGGCATCCAGATTTGCAGGGAAGAAGTTAAACTGTCCCTGTTTGCAGACGACATGATATTGTACATAAAAAAGCCCAAAGAATCCACTCCGAAACTACTAGATCTAATATCTGAATTCAGCAAAGTTGCGGGATACAAAATTAATACGCAGAAATCTATGGCATTCCTATAAACTAAAATGACTTGGCAGAGAGAGATATCAGGAAAACCATTCCATTCAAAGTTGCATCAAAAGAATAAAATACCTAGGAATAAACCTAACCAAGGAAGTGAAAGACCTATACTCTGAAAACTACAAGACACTCATGAGAGAAATTAAAGAAGATACCAGTAAATGGAAACACATCCCGTGCTCATGGATAGGAAGAATTAATATTGTCAAAATGGCCATATGCCTAAAGTAATCTACAGATTCAATGCAATTCCTATCAAAATACCAACAGCATTTTTCAACGAACAAGAAAATATCATTCTAAAATTCATATGGAACCACAAAAGACCCCGAATAGCCAAAGCAATCCTGAGAAGGAAGAATAAAGCTGGGGGGATTACGCTCCCCAACTTCAAGCTTTACTACAAAGCCTCAGTACTCAAGACAGTTTGGTACTGGCACAAGAACAGACCCATAGACCAATGGAGCAGGCTAGAGAAACCTGATATAAACCCAACATTCTATGGTCAATTAGTATATGATAAAGGAGCCATGGACATACAATGGGGAAATGTCAGCCTCTTCAACAGCTGGTGTTGCAAAACTGGACAGCTACATGAAAGAGAATGAAACTGGATTATTGTTTAACCCCATACACAAAAGTAAACTCGAAATGGATCACGGACCTGAATGGAAGTCATGACCATAAAACTCTTAGAAGACAACATAGGCAAAAATCTCCTGAATATAAGCATGAGCAACTTCTTCCTGAATGCATTTCCTCGAGCAAGGGAAACAAAAGCAAAAATGAACTCATGGGACTACATCAAACTAAAAAGTTTCTGTATAGCAAAGGACACCATCAACAGAACAAAAAGGCATCCTGCAGTATGGCAGAATATATTTGTAAATGACATATCCTACAAGGGGTTAACATCCAAAATATATAAAGAACTTACATGCCTCTACACTCAAAAAGCAAATAACCCAATTAAAAAATGGGCAGAGGATATGAAGAGACAGTTCTCCAAAGAAGAAATTCAGAAGGCCAACAGACACATGAAAAGATCCTCCACATCACTAATCATCAGGGAAATGCAAATTAAAACCACAATGAGATATCACCTCACACCAGTAAGGATGGCCACCATCCAAAAGATGAAGAACAACAAATGCTGGGGAGGATGCAGAGAAAGGGGATCCCTTCTACACTGCTGGTGGGAACGTAAGCTAGTTCAACCATTGTGGAAAGCAATAGGGAGGTTCCTCAAAAAACTAAAAATACAAATACCATTTGACCCGGGAATCCCACTCCTTGGAATTTACCCAAAGAATCCAACTTCTCAGATTCAAAAAGACATATGCACCCCTATGTTTATTGCAGCACTTTTTACAATAGCCAAGATATGGAAGCAACCTAAGTGTCCATCAGTAGATGAATGCATAAAGAAGATGTGGCACATATACACAGTGGAATACTATTCAGCCACAAGAAGGAAACCAATCCTGCCATTTGCAACAACATGGATGGAGCTGGAGGATATTATGCTCAGCGAAATAAGCCAGGCAGAGAAAGAGAAGTGCCAAATGATTTCCCTCATATGTGGAGTATAACAACGAAGCAAAACTGAAGGAACAAAATAGTAGCAGACTCAGAGACTCCAAGAAGGAACTAGTGGTTACCAAAGGGGAGTGGTGTGGGAGGGTGGGTGGGGAGGATGAGAGAAAGGGATTGTGGGGTATTATGTTTAGTACTCATGGTGTGGGGAATCACGGGGAAAACAGTGTAGCACAGAGAAGGCCAACAGTGAATCTGTGTCATTTTACTACACTGATGGACAGTGACTGAATTGGGGTAAGAGTGGGGACTTGATAATATGGGTAAATGTAGTAACCACATTGGTTTTTCACGTGAAACCTTTATAAGAGAGTATATCAATAATACCTTAATAAAAAAATTCAAAAAAAAAAAGCTAGAGAGAGAAGAAAGATTACATAAAAAGGAAAACCAATCAGGCTATCATCAGACTTCTCAACAGAAACCCTACAGGCCAGAAGAGAGTGGCATGATATATTTAATGCAATGAAGCAGAAGGGCCTTGAACCTAGAATACTCTATCCAGCAAGGTTATCATTTAAAATTGAAGGATGGATTGAACAATTTTCACATAAGCAAAAGCTGAGAGAATTTACCTCCAACAAACCACCTCCACAGGGCATTTTGGAGGGACTCCTATAGATGGAAGTATTCCTAAGGCTAAACAAATGTCATTCAAGGGAAGACAAAGAGTACAGAATATCATTCATAACCTACAAAGAATGGAGGAGGAAGAAAAGGAGGGGAAAAAAAAAGAACCTTTAGGTTGTGTTGGTAATAGCATATGATGTGAGTTAAATTAGACCATTAGATAGTAAGGGAATTACTTTTGAACCTTTGGTAACCACGAACCTAAAGCCTGCAATGGCAATACATACGTACCTATCGATGATCACCCTAAATGTAAATGGTCTGAATGTACCAATCAAAAGACACAAAGTTACTGAATGGATAAAAAAACAAGACCCATCTATATGCTGCCTACAAAAGTCTCACTTCAAACGCAAAGATATGCACAGACTGAAGGTGAAGGGATGGAAAAAGATATTTCATGCTACTAATAGTGAGAAAAAAGCAGGAGTTGCAGTACTTCTTTCAGACAAAATAGACTTCAAAACAAAGAAAGTCACAAGACACAAAGAAGGACATTACATAATGATAAAAGGGTTAGTTCAACGAGAGGATATGACTATTATAAATACCTATGCACCCAACACAGTAGTACCTACATATGTGAAACAAATACTAACAGAATTAAAGGGGGAAATAGAATGCAATGCATTCATTTTAGGAGACCTCAACACACCACTCACTCCAAAGGACAGATCACCCAGACAGAAAATAAGTAAAGAGACAGAGGCACTGAACAACATAGTAGAACAGATGGACCTAATGAACATCTACAGAACACTCCATCCAAAAGCAAGAGGATACACATTCTTCTCAAGTGCACATGGAACATTTTCAAGAATTGATCATATATTAGGCCACAAAAAGAACCTCAGTAAGTTCAAAAAGATCAAAATTGTACCAACCAGCTTCTCAGATCACAAAGGTATGAAAATAGAAATAAATTACACAAAGAAATCTAAAAAGCCCACAGACACATGGAGCCTTCACAACAGGCTCCTAAATAATCAATGGATCAATGACCAAATAAAAACAGAGCTCAAGCAATATATGGAGACAAATGACAATAATAATTCAACACCACAAAATCTGTGGGACACAGCAAACTCCCTGCTAAGAGGGAAATATATTGCAATACAGGCCTACCTCAGGAAAGAAGAACAATCCCAAAAGAACAGTCTAAACTCACAATTAATGAAACTAGAAAAGGAAGAACAAATGAGGTCCAAAGTCAGTAGAAGGCAGGACATAATAAAGATTAAAGCAGAAATAAATAAAATTGAGAAGAATAAAACAACGGAAAGAATCAGTCAAAGCAGCAGCTGGTTCTTCGAAAAAATAAACAAAATAGATAAACCCCTAGTCGGAATTATCAAGAAAAAAAGAGAGTCTACACACATAAACAGAATCAGAAATGAGAAAGGAAAAATCACTACAGATACCACAGAAATACAAAGAATTATGAGAGAATACTGCCAGAGTCCAGCTCCAGCGAGTACAGGGGTCCCTGAAGGATGGACAGCATCGGCGACTCATGGAATGAGGACACAGACACTAGAAAAAGCTGAGCCTGGCCTGTTTAATTGAAGTTTAGCAAGGTTATAGGTTTTGAGTATGCAGTTTCACAAAGATTAGATCATTTGATTTTTTTCAGAAATAATGATTACATAAAGGTCAATGTTTAAAGATTAGATTATTGTCACCTAGCAATCACTCATTTTTTGCACTTATGCTTGCTTAGCTTCCCTGGCAGTTTCAGAACAAACATGACTAAAATGTTCCCTAATGCCTGGTTGGCCTGAGCCCTACTTGCAGTTTCCTTATTATTGATTCTAAAATAGCCATTGTTACTACTCTGATTAACAAATATAACTAAGTCTATTTTTCTAGGTCTAAAGCATTACGAGCAGATTTAAAGAAAAACATCAAAACAGTGTATCATCTAAGCACTGTAGCAAGACTAAGCTGATTGTAATTGCGGGAACTGAAAACTCTGTACTCTTGGGTAGGTGCCCAGTTTCACAGAGACGAAAGCGTTGCACCTGGGGGGGGGGGGGGATGAGGTAAGGGGATAATGACCACTGAATCATAAGGCATCGGGACCCAGTCGGACCACCCTTCTCCCCAGGGAAGGCAGGGGCATGAGTTTCTTTAAACTATACACAATAATATCTGTAATAATAATCTTTTTCATTGGGAGAGTTTCTACAATCATGCCAGGCCCTTTCACACACAATCATTCATAGTGACTTTCCTTTATTGTTGTTATTCCCCGAGACCCAATAGGTCTAGGAGTCATTTAGAAATTGCTCACGGGGCTGAGTTGGGTGGGGAGAGGGAACTGGAATCTACTCAAACAATTCTTTTTTATTATAACTTTGATACTTGTTTACAATATCTTATCTGCATTCCCCTCCTAATATTCTTTAATAAAATGTTGAAGTAGTAGGAAAAAGTAATAAAGATTACTCTTTCAGAGAATAATAGAGAGCTGTTTACATCTTGATGTAAAAATAAAGATGGAAAGTAGAGTTTAATGAAGTACAAAAGCAAGTGTAGACTGTCAGGTCCATGCCTACAGACTGGGTATTGATCCGAGCGAGACAAGGGCAACAAAATATCCATGGGTGCAGAAGATTTCTCTCAAAACTGGGGGGGGGGGTGAGGTTCTGAGCCTCACCTCTGTTGACCCCCTATTGTTCACCTGATGGCCCCCGTGCGACTGTGCCTGTCTTAGGTTGTTCCTCCCATGAGGAATCTTACCCGTCTCTGGCTAACCAGCCATCTTCCGGGGCCATACAGGGAGATGTACAGTTGGTAAGTGACAGAAATTGAATTGGTAATCAAAAAACTACCTAAGAACAAAACTCCTGGACCACATGGTTACACTGCTGAATTTTATCAAACATTTACTGAATACCTAAAGTCCACCCTCCTTAAAGTTTTCCAAAAAGAAGAAGAGAAGGGAATACTCTCAAACTCATTCTGCTAGGCCAACATCAATCTAATAACAAAACCACCAAAGACAAAAGAAAGAAAAGAAAATTACAGACCAATATCCCCCTGAACAAACATGCAAATATACTCAACAAAATATTAACAAACCAAATTCAAAAATACACCAAAAAGATGATCCATCATGATCAAGTGAGATTCATCCCAGGGATGCAAGAATAGTACATTCGAAAATCCATCAAAATCATCCACCACATCAACAAAAAGGACAAAAATCACATGATCATCTCCATAGTTTTGAAAAAGTATTTGACAAAATTCAACATCCGTTCATGATAAAAACTCTCAACAAAATGGGTATAGGGGACAAGTACCTCAACATAATAAAGGCTATATATGACAAGCCCACAGCCAACATTATACTTAACAGCAAGAAGCTGAAAGCTTTTCCTTTAAGATCGGGAACAAGGCAAGGATGCCCACTCTCCCCATTTCTATTCAGCATAGTACTGGAGGTACTAGCCACGGAATCAGACAACACAAAGAAATAAAAGGCATCCAGATTTGCAGGGAAGAAGTTAAACTGTCCCTGTTTACAGATGACATGATATTGTACATAAAAAACCCTAAAGAATCCACTCTAAAACTACTAGATCTAATATCTGAATTAAGCAAAAGTTGCAGGATGCAAAATTAATACATAGAGATCAGTTGCTTTCCTATACACTAACAGTGAACTAGGAGAAAGATTAATCAGCAAAAGAATTCCATTCAAAATTGCATCAAAAAGAATAAAATACCTTGGAATAAACCTAACCAAGGAAGTGAAAGACCTATACTCTGAAAACTACAAGACACTCATGAGAGAAATTAAAGAAGATACCAATAAATGGAAACATCCCGTGCTCATGCATAGGAAGAATTAATACTGTCAAGCCATCCTGCCTAAAGCAATCTACAGATTCAATGCAATCCCTATCAAAATACCAACAGCATTCTTCAAAGAACTACAGCAAATAGTTCTAAAAATCATATGGAACCACAAAAGACTGCGAAGAGCCAAAGCAATCTTGAGAAGGAAGAATAAAGTAGGGGGGATATCGCTTCCCAACTTCAAGCTCTACTACAAAGCCAGTCATCAAGACAATTTGATACTGGCACAAGAACACACCCACAGACCAGTGGAACAGAATAGAAAGTCCAGATATTAACCCAAACATATAAGGTCTATTAATATACGATAAAGGAGCCATGGATATACAATGGGGAAATGACAGCCTCTTAAACAGCTGGTGCTGGCAGAACTGGAGAGCCACATGTAAGAGAATCAAACTTGATTGTTGTCTAACCCCCATACACAAAAGTAAACTCAAAATGGATCAAAGACCTGAATGTAAGTCATGAAACCAAAAAAGTCTTAGAATAAAAGGCAAAAATCTCTTGGACATAAACATGAGCAACTCCTTCATGAACATATCTCTCCGGGCAAGGGAAACAGGAGTAAAAATGAAAAGGTGGGATTATATCAAACTAAAAAACTTCTGTACAGCAAAGGACACCATCAGTAGAACAAAAGGCATCATAAATGACATATCCGATAAGGGGTTTACACCCTAATTATATAAAGGGCTCACGCATCTCAACAACCGAAAAGCAAATGAGCGAATTAATAAATGTGCAGAGGAGCTGAACAGACACTTCTCCAAAGAAGAAATTCAGATGGCCAACAGGCACGAGAAAAGATGCTCCACATCGCTAAATCATCAGAGAAATGCAAATTAAAACCACAATGAGATATCACCTCACACCAGTTAGGATGGCCAACATCCAAAAGACAAACAACAACAAATGTTGGCAAGGATGTGAAAAAAGGGGAATCCTCCTACACTGCTGATGGGAATGTGAAGTAGTTCAACCATTGTGGAAGGCAGAATGGAGGTTCCTCAAGTAACTAAAAATACAAAAGCATTTGACCCAGGAATTCCACTCCTAGGACTTTACCCTAACAATGCAGCAGCCCAGTTTGAAAAAGACATATGCACCCCTATGTTTATCACAGCACTATTTACAATAGCCAAGACATGGAAGCAACCTAAGTGTCCATCCGTAGATGAATGGATAAAGAAGATGTGGTACATATACACAATGGCATATTATTCAGCCGTAAGAAGAAAACAAATCCTACCATTTGCAACAACATGGATGGAGCTACAGGGTATTATGCTCAATGAAATAAGCCAGGCAGAGAAAGACAAGTATCAAATGATTTCACTCATCTGTGGAGTGTAAGAACAATGAAAAAACTGAAGGACCAAAACATTAGCAGACTCACAGAACCCAAGAATGAACTAACAGTTACCAAAGGGAAAGGGATTGGGGAGGATGGGTGGGAAGGGAGGGATAAGAGGGAAGGGGGGGCATTATGATTAGCAGATATAATGTGTGTGGGGGGGCATGGGGAGGGCTGTACAACTCAGTGAAGACAAGTAGTGATTCTATAGCATCTCACTATGCTGATGGACAGTGACTGTAATAGGGTATGTGGGGGGGACTTGATGTGAGGAGTCTAGTAACCATAGTGTTGCACATGTAATTGTAGCTTAATGATACCAACAAAAAGAAAAGTACTAGCACGTATAATGTAGCGGGGCGTGGGGACACGGGGAAGGCAGTATAACACAGAGAAGACAAGTAATGATTATATAGCATCTTACTATGCTGATGGACAGTGACTGTAATGGGGTATGTGGTGGGACTTGATAATAGGGGGCATCTAGTAACCATAATGTTGCTCATGTAATTGTACGTTAATGATAGCAAAAAAAAAAAAACCCTACAACTACTAAAATCCGTATATAAAAAGAAAAATCTTAAAATCAGCTAAAGAACTAAAAGACATCCTACATAGAGGTAACGTAAAATAAAATGACTCGTCATCAGAAATAATGGAAAACAGAAGACACTGGAACTCAAAACACTGTACCCAACACAAACAAAAAACAAGATCTTGTGCAGAAAAAAATCATCTAGCAGGCCTGAGACTGCTATCCATAGGAAGACCTGCTTGCAAGTTTTCCAGTGGTTCGCATCTGGAAACTTGAATGGCAAAGTTTCCTACACTCATATAAAACTTTCCCTAAGTGACAAGGGAGGCTTACTGTGTCTTGTGTATACAAACAATGTGCTTTACACTAATACCTGCTTTCTTCTAAGAGTCTGCAATTTTGGTACATGCTAGTCAGAGAGGCCTATATGACTAACCCAGAATTGGGCACTGTCTCTAATGAGCCTCCCTCTTGGATAACACTTCACATACGTTATCGCAATTCCATGCTGGAGGAACTGTGTCCCATGTGACTCCACTGGGAGAAGATTCTTGAAGCTTGTGCCTGGTTTCCTCTAGACTTTGCTCCATCCAACTTTTTACTTTGCTACTTTTTATTCATTTTCCTTCACTATAATATACCATGAGTATGACTACATGCCGAGTCCTGTGATCCTTGTAGTGAATCACCAAACTTTGGGAGTACTAATGATTTAGGGCTCCAAAACACTTACCAACTCACATATCTATATCCAACAAAAATATCATTCAAAGAAATACAAATTAAGACATTCTCAGCTAAAAGAAAATAAACAGAATCAGCAGCAGCTAATCTGCCTTACAAAAAATGCTGAAGGAATTTCTTTAGCAGAGGGAAACATGAATCTTTAGGAACAAATGGAGATAAACAGAAATAATAAAAATCTGGAAAAATATAAACATTAAGGGGGACTAAAAATTTCAAATAAAAGGCAAGAATTGTCAGAATCGATAAAACACAAGATCCGACTATATGCTGTCTACAAAAGATGTATTTTGAACATAAAGACACAAATAAGTTGTAAAACAAATAGGTGGAAGTAGGTTTATCATGCAAAAAAAAACAAAAACAAAAAAAGGCTAGTGACTATCCTATCCTAAAACAGGTAAGAGAAAATTCCAATAAAAAGCACATTCTCAGAGAGAAAGAAGGACAGTTCATAATGATATATTGGTCAGTTTGTTCAACAATAAACTTTCCAACCTTTCCCAATCCTTTCCCCATTGTAACCACCAGTCACTTCTCAGTGTCTCTGAGCCTATTGCTGTTTTGTTCATTTTATGGTCTTGTTTGTTCAACAAGAACATGGAATTATCATAAATGGTATTTTCAACATATGGTACTGGAACAACTAAATATCCATGTTTTTAAAAAATGAAAACATCAACCCCTAACTCATAAACAAAATTACTTTGAGATGAATTACATAACTATTCATAAAAACCAAAACATTGGCACTTTTAGAGAAAAACATAAGAGAATGTCTTTAGAACTTAGGGTTAGGCAAATGTTTTTTTCATAGGACACAAAAAAACAATAACCGTAAAATGAAAAACTGATAAATTAGTATTATCAAACTTAAAATCTTCTGCTCATCAAAAATGTTACTAAGAAAATGAACCAACTAAACTGGGTGGGACGGACATTTGTTGCAAAACATTTATTTGACAAAGCATAGTTTTCCAGAATAGATAAAAAAATTCTAGCAATTCAGTAATAAAAAGACAGACAATAGAATTTTTGGAAAAGATATGAACAGATGCTTCACAAAAAAAGATAAACCAGAGAGATGTGCAGCAGTCAGCATTTTTATAAATTGTTAGTCAAAGTGTAAAATGGTACAAACTTTTGGAAAAAGGTTCACCAGTTCTTATAAAACTAAACACATCATTTACTCTATGCTTCAGTAAATCCTAAATATTTACCCGAGAGAAATGAAAACATAAGCCTACATTTGTGTAAGACTATTTACGGTACCTTAACTCATAATAGCTAAAACCTGAATCAGGCCAGGTGTCTACCAAAAGAGATTACAAAAACAAAGTGGTATATACTCATACAATGGAACAAAAATTTATTTTTTTAACAATCAAAAGAATAAACTATTGATATATCTCAAAATGATGCTGAGTGAAAGAAGTCTTATAAAAAAGGGCATATACTGGATGTGACTTCATTAATATAAAGTTCTAAATCAGGCAAACTTATTTTGGAATGGCATCAGAAAACTGGTTGCCTTGGGGTGGAGAGTAAAGCACAGACTGAGTGGAAGGGGGAAGGAGAGCACTTCTGGCCATTTGGAGAGAAGTGAGTCTCCACATCATACACATTAATCAAATCTTACTAAATAGTACACTTAAGATTTGTACATTTCATTGTATATAAGCTTTGTCTTAAAAGAAAAAAATGTAAATACTGAATTCTAATTAATGATACACAACAGGCTGAAATACTGAGGGAGAAGTATACTACTGTCTGCAACAAACGGAAATTCATCAAAAAATGATGGACTGGATATAGGATAAATACATAGATATCTATGTGATTAAACAAGTTTATACAGTAAAATATTAACTGTAGAATCTAACTGGTGATATGGGTGTTGGTAATAAATTTCTTGTAACCTTTATTTTGAAATCTTCCATAATAAAATCTTGGGGGGAAACACTTCAATTTCTCAAGGATAAACAGATTTACTTTACAAATAAAAAGTAACTGATATCACCAGAAATGGACAGTTGATTAAAGGCAATATTAAGTTACAATATTTGGCTTATAGAGTTTTTACAAAGGAGTCTGCTTATTTTTAACTATTTGGCTTGTTGGATAAATATGCTATAAAATAATTAAAACAAGTTATTATATAGGGGATCTAAAATTGTCACAAAGTAACACAGCATCTTAGATTAATGCATACTTAATTAGGATAAAAACACCAAAAATACTTTTTTAGGGTACTTTGAGATACTTAATTTTTTAAAACCACAATTTGTCAGAATCTGGGGCCGAAGTGAAGACTGTGGTCTGTAGTTAGCACCAATCTTAAAATTAAAGTTCCAATGTTTTTGAGAGATAGTCTTTATAATAAAATTGTATTATCAATACTGCCTTTATAAGAAAAAGTATGTTAGAGTTTTAGAAAATCCCACAAGAAATCATAATTTTATGCTATTAAAGACACAACAATATTTATTGTTTGTACTTACTTGAGGAACGTTGCTATCTACCCACTTGGAATTTGGCAAAATATCATCCCACAAAATCAGGCATCGAGCAAGTGTCTTAAATATGTAATACAGATAAAATTAATTAGAGCAGGCAAATTTAAAACTATGTTGATTATTATCAAAGTTTGGAGGAGTTGGGGAGGACTTTTTAAAATTTGCTCCATAAAAGAAAATTCTCAAAGAAAAGAATCATAGCTCTGTCTACATAATTTAAAGGCTTTCATATGCTAAAAACATACAAGTTTAAAACATTAAAGAATAGAGGGAAACACTTAGGCAATTATGTAAGTTACTGTCATCAATCATACCTTTCATAGTAATAGTGCATTTTAATAATAATGAAATAATGTAAAATAAAGCAGTAATAAAGCCCCAGTCACTTGCTGCTTGATACAAAGTCTTGAATAAGATGAGAAGTTGAAATGTCAACTCCAAGTATTATATTATCAATATGGCTGCTTTTCCGGGCATTCCCACAGTTCCATTTGGAGAATTTCAAAAGAACACTACCTACCAATTACATACTCATAAAGGATTAATAGTAAAAGGTTCCCTTGTGGAGACATTTAATTTGCAAGCTAAACTTGAAAACCAGAAATAGACTCTTCATGCTAACAGAAGTGAAAAATTGCAAAGTACCATACCCTAAGTAAGAGAAATTCTGGCTTCACAAAGTCCAGCAAATACATGGTGTCAGGAGCTCGAAGCCAATCCGCAATAGATCTGTTGGAGGAGGTCAGTAAGCACTGCCACTCGGGTATAATACAAAATAATCAAAAATCCCAAGACAGACTTCAGAACATTTCTCCCAACGCATCCACTGTCCTATTTTTTTCTATAGTACTTTATACCCTCTAACAAATATTTATTATATATGTATGTACATCTATTATATAGGTATGTACATAAGCTTCATGAGGGCAGATACTTCTAGTTTTGTTTTGTTCACTAAAATATCTTCAGTGCCAAGAAAGCACTGACATACACATGTACCCAACTATATGAATTAATGTCTTTTAACCACTTTGCTAATTTTGCATACATTCACTTTTTCTGAGAGGAGGAATTTGCAACATTGAAACTCTCAGAATTTCTTTTAAATTAAAAGACTTAAAACATGGCTTAATCGCCTACCCCCCAACTTACTCTTCTACGCAAAATGTAAAAGAATAAATGCCAAAGGTCTACTTCCAAGTGTCAGCACTAATCATGAGGGGCTGGGAAGGTCGATGGTATGGTCTTAAGAAAGCTCCTGAACTAGGCAGAAACAATTTTAATAAAGAATAACCAAGAATAGAGTAATGCTAAGTATTTATGGCTTAATCAGCCCTAACAATGACATGCAAAATTAATGAAAAGGAATTTGGCCATTTTTTGATTGTCAGTGACATCAACTATAAAACAGAAGTGAATAAAAATTTGCAGTTATACCATCAAATATCACTGAAACAGCAAAATGTATTATTTCTAGATAAAAATCTCTGTAACGGGTAGTACTTGAGAGAATTAAGATCAGGTTGATCTAGCACAGGAAAAATAAACACTCTAAGATAATTTAGTTTTACTACTGTGATCAGAAAGGAAGTCACAATATCATAGCAAGGGGTGGGGATGCAATACCTGTTATTGGTTTTTAAATAGATCATAGCCAAAGCCAGAGTGGCACCTGGACAAGTTACATCCACATTTATTGTATCTCCTTCCTATCAAAAGAAAAGTATACTTATGTAAGAGTTCTGAATTATAAAATTCTGAATACTAGCCTATGCTTAAAGTTAACATATTTTAAATGTTGGTATGACATTTATAAATGTTGGTATGAGAACTACTATTTTCAAATTAATTTCTTAGCTTCTACAATCTTGATCTATTGCTTTGCTTGGACTTACTTTGATTTGGTAACTTGGAGATTTATGTTTCTCCCTGTGCATCCCTGCTTGAAAGCGCCTATGACCTCCGACCATGTACTGATAAAGCTGCTCAGGCACATTGAGATCAGACATACCTATCAAATTACTCCCATGCTGGAAAATGAAATAACAGACATGTGACAGGAAATCTTATGGATGAAGATCCAGAACACATACCCATGACAAATAAAAGAATGAACTAACTTCAAAGCACTGTATTTTGTGGGGTTTTTTTCCAACTAAAGTAACTATTACTCAAGAGTTAGTACTTAAGGTATTAATAATTGACATTAGAAGTTATAATACTTTCATTTTCAAGTTAATACTTTCACAAACTACATATAGGCTTCAAAATATAATTAAGCTGCACTAACAGTAAAAGAAAATAGTAGTATGTATATGAAACCTGAACTATGAACATTTGGATCCTTTCATTATTGTGCCTATGAACTATTTCAACAACAATAATTATAATAATAAAAATAACTTACTGAACACTCTGTTCCAAGAACCATTCTGTCTGTTTAACATGGGTTAACTAACTTAATATGACAAGTCTATCAAATAGCTAGTTATTTTATAGGTTTTGAAAGTGGGGGACAAAGAGATTAAGCCCAAGGTTACATAGCTAGTAATTAGCAGGGTTGGAGATAAGGCAGCTTGGCTCCACAATCTATGGGGTTGCTTAACCACTAGACAATACGGTAGTTAAATGACATGACACCCTAGTCAGGACCAGAATACAGGTCCCAATTCCCAGTACAGTGCTTTCCACTGTACCACCTGCCTCTTCAGCTCATGCGTCAAATATGCAGGGTCAAAAACCTAACAGAAAATCAACCTTCTTTATGCAGTATAGTTTCAGTATAACATTGTATTGATGATTTTTCAAGGAACCCACATTCTGGCTGCTACATTTAATGAAATATTTTTGATAATTCTGTACTATGCCCCATGGATGGGGGGTCAAAGTGATACTGAGTTCTATCACAAAGCAAATGCTACTGCAGCAACATTTTGGGATAGCCAGTGAACACCAGGGTGCCAAAGGAAGGTTGTGGTTTGTCTCTAGCAATAACAGACTCTTAAAGCTCCCCATCATGCATGCATTTTCCCTATTTTCGGTTTTCTGGCCAAGTGTGTTGTCACTTCTTCATCTTATATCTGACACTCTTTTCAAGAAATTTCATTTCCTTAGTTCATTCATCAACACTTATACCTAAGCCAGGGGAGTAAAATCTTAAAGCCCACTCTTCACTAGAATTTCTCTCCATTTCCAAATTTAGCACTTTGAAAAATATCCAGAAAGAAAAGGCTGAATCACGTGAAGTCAAGTCACGTAAGGCAGAGTGGTATGCAGAACAAAGTGTCAAGATTACTCATGCCAGCATGAGCTGGGTTAACTGAAGCATCGGAAGGCGCAGACTATGCTTACCCCCAAGCAAACCATGCCGAGGGCCAAGCCAGCAGCTAAAGAGTAGGACTCTCTGTCAGTGCAGTATTCCATTTCAGGACCAGGGGGCCGGCCTATAAAAGAGAAAACAGCACAATTCAAGCTTACCTCTTGAAATCCTAACTTATAAAAGTTTCAGAGTTAGATTTCCAGTAAGTTGCATAAGGAACTACAGATAAAATATAAACCCACTCAGAAAGATATGACATTACCATAAATAGTGTTCACAACTCTCAGTTCACGACAAAATAAAGCCCCAAAATGGTTCTTTTAATTTGCCAATTTGAAAAAGTGACTTTAAAATACTTGGGTTTTATAAAAATAAAAAAAATTAACAAGAAGTAGGAAAAAATTTTTTTAAGGGAGAGATGCTCAAAAAATGTTTCAATTTTTAATCTCTTGCATTTTGTTTTGGTTTCGTTATTTTCAAATCCATTATATGTGGTGAAAACATGTTCAAATACTGGATAATAGACAGCAAGGTCACTTCAAGTTTTAAGCATGTTAAATATTATGTTTCCAGACATTTATTTTGAACCTATATAATATTGAGCCCTCTATGGTAAAATTTCTGTATATTGATCCTAAAAGTTTGGCTGGGTGCAAAATTCTTACTTTTAAAAAGCATCCCATAACTCTAACTCTACCATTTGGGGCAGCAAGTTGTATTATATGTAAAAATCCCTCCTTCCAAAAAAATTTTACACTCCTAGGAAGTTATTCCTAGGAAAAAAATTCAATTGGGAAAAAAAAAAAGAAATACTATACAAAAGTAATGAGTGTAATGTTTATGCATCAGAGGAGAGAATTAGAAACAATGGAAAACATCCTGAAAATAAGAAAATAATTAGACAATTCATAGAACACCAACTCAATGAGATTATTACACAATATAAAATTAATTTTAAAAATATGACGATATATGAAGAGAGTACAAAAACAGCATGTAGGTTCTGATTATAATTATATAAAAGAGCATATCCATATTGGCCCAGATGAAATCCTCTATTTATATTATGAAAATGTGTGCTACGGCTAAGATATAAGGTGGTATCTTAGATTCATTATGATATAGCCAAAGAATATTAAGTTACCTTGTAGATGAACAAGCTTTAAAAGCCAGTCTTGAGTATCTTCTGAATATGTGTTTCTTACCAACAACTTATGCTATTATATAAATTTTGGTAACTGGAAATTTCACTTTGTGAGTAATTTGTTTCATCATTTAGTGGACTAAATTGTTGGTCCCAATTCTTCACTACCCTTTGGTGCTAGTACATAAACACCCACACCCTTGGCAGAGTCTCACTGTGGACCTGAACATATGACTAGCTCTGGCCTGGATTTTACCTGGCATAAGGTAAGCAAAGGCCTGCAAGCTCCATTATTTGGTTCTCCCTCTTGCCCCTCTTGTCATTACCACAAAAAAAGCACACCTTACAACCTGGGACCCAGAATAAGGCATATGTGTGGAACAAAGACAGAGCAGCAGACCCACAAATCTGTAGCCTGAGGCAGAGATGCCTGAGCCGATTCTGTGGCTGGCTATTTACAGCACTGCTGTGGCAACAGCTAACTGATACATTCTAGATAATTATACATCTTCAACAATATATCCTGAAATATATATAGAAAAGATCCTTAATAGGATAGAAGACATGTAAAGATGTAACTAAACTGACATACTAATAATGCCAATAGCATTTCTATTTGTCAGAAAATGACAACAATATGTAAGACAGATTTCCACAAAGTTCAGATTCAATTGAAAGCACAGAAGTCATTTCATCACCACACACCTGCCAGCATGTGAAGGAGAAAAGCACTCAGTCACTCCTGTCTGCTCAGAAGTGCTGCTGTCCAACAGAGTAAACACTACATTTTCAGGGACCAAAACAATCAACAGCATCTTAAATGCGGACCATTGTTAGACATTGCGTGGTGAAGACACAACAGGGATTAAGACCACAAGCTACCTCATTCAATGGGATCACTGGGGCTCAAGAATGGACTGGCCAAATAAATATGAGGACTAATAACTGCACAGTGATACCAGCCTGAGAAACATTACTTGCAGCTTTGCTTTTAGGGGTTTTTTGGTACAAAATCATTCTGTCCCCACAAAAGCTACTATTTTTTTCCTTAAAAAAATATTTTTTTATGATTTTACCATCATTTATATTTGGGTCCCTACGGAGTGGGAAATGTGTGCTTATGAACACACAATACCATTAATGCCATACCTATTTCCGCCAATAGGACTTCAGCAGTATGCCTGTGAGCTGTCCCTTGGTATACGAGGCCAATACCAACCACTGCAGCCACTTGGACATTGTGAGGAACATCGAGCTCTGTGGACGTTGGGGGTAAGAGAGCAGGAATGTGAATGCTTAGAAGCCGAGTAACTGACATATCCATGGTGCCTAGTTTAGCAGCAGAAACGCCAAGGAGCAGTCCAATGCTTGTCATTTCATGGCCCTAAGGAGGAAAGCAGAAAAAAACTAAGTCACTACAAGGACAAATATGTGGATTAAAGTAAAATACTGTCTGCAGTGCTTTCAGGAAGTACTTCCATGCGACAGGCACAGTGACAAGCACTAGTAATACAACAGCAAACTAAACAGACATGGCCCTTGCTCTCATGAAGCCAGTGGCCTACTGGAGGAAAGTGTTAAACTACAAATATACAAATATATACTATGAAAAGGCAGCATAATGAAAAGTACAAAGTAATATGAAAGATTATTTTAAAGTAGCCTGATTTAGATTAGGAGGAGCTGGAAAATTATGGAATCTCAAAAGAAGAGTTTACACTAGGACCTGGAATACAAATTAGCCAGGAAAGCGGCAGAAACAGGAGCCCTCAGCTTTAGAAAGTGATGATAAAAAATGATGTCCGGAGAAAACAACATGTAAATGGCTGAGGTGATCCAAAACTAATTCCCATACTGATGGTCAGGTGACCACAAGGGCACCAAGACAATTCAATTGGAAAAGAATAATCTTTTCAAAAAAAGTGCTATGGTAACTGTAGTCTCATACAAAAGAATGAAGTTGGACCTGGACCCCTTCCTTACATCATACACAAAAATTAACATACGGGGATCATAGAACTAAATGTAAGACCTAAAACTATACAATTCTCAGAAGAAAACATAGGCGTAAGGTGGAGAAGACAAGTACCACATGATTTCACTTATTTCTGGAATATAAAAACAAAGCCAAACAGAAGGAACCAAACAGCATTAGACTCAGACACTGAGAAGTGACTAGTGGTTACCAAGGGGGCAGGGGCAGGGGGAGGAGGACTGCTCAACCACTGTGATGCACATTTGATAAAATCTAAAACAGAGAGGGAAAAAAAACACAGGTGTAAATCTCTGACCTTGGATTAGGTAATGACTTA
Source organism: Smutsia gigantea (assembly GCA_032199065.1). Taxonomy (NCBI): domain Eukaryota; kingdom Metazoa; phylum Chordata; class Mammalia; order Pholidota; family Manidae; genus Smutsia; species Smutsia gigantea. The sequence continues at coordinate 97,210 of JAVSCE010007881.1, read as the reverse complement.
GGTATGATACCAAAAGCACAGCGGCCAAAGAAAAAAATAAGTGAACTGGACTTCACCAAAATTAAAAGCTTTTGTGCTTCAAAAACACCATCAAAATTAAAAGACACCCCAAAGAATATGAGAAAAATTTTCCAAGTCATACATCTGTTAATGAACTAATATCCAGAACACATAAATATGACTCAATAACAACCCATTAAAAAATAAGCAAAGGATTTTAAAGGACACCTCTACAAAGACGACTTACAAATGGTCTATGAGTACATGAAAAGACGCTCAGCATCATTAGCTATCAGAGAAACGCAAACGCAAACCACAGTGAGATGTTACCTCACACCTAGGAGGATGAGTGTAATTAAAAAGACAGACATGAATATGACAAGAATGTGGAGAAAGTGGAACCTTTTTGTATTGCTGGTGACACTGCAGAATGGTACGGCCACTCTGGGAAACAGTTTGGTGGCTCCTCAAAAATTTAAACAGTTACCATATAATCCAACAATTCCACTCCTAGGAATATACCCAAGAGAAATGAAAACATGCCTACACAAAAACATATGCAGTTATACAGCAGCATTATTCATAATAGCCAGAAAGTAGAAATAACCCAAATATCCATTAACTGATGAATGGATAATAAAATACAGTATATCCATACAAGAGATTATCTAATCAGCAATAAAAAGGAATGAGGTGCTGATACACAGTACAACATGAACAAACCTTGAAAACATGCTAAGAGAAAAGAGCCAGTCATAAAAGACCACATACTGCATGATTCCACTTATATGAACGGCCCAGACTGACAAATCCATAGAGACAGAAAGTGTATCAATGGTTGTCAGGGGCTGGAAGAAGGCGGGAAGGAAGCATGACTAATAATGGGTACAAGATTCTTTTATGGGGTGATAAAAATGTTCTAAAATTAGTGGTGATGCACAACTCTGAATATACTAAAAACCACTGAATTGCACATTTTAAGTGGGTGAATTTTTATGGCATAAAAGTGGAAGAGTTTAAGCCAAGAGAAAGAGTTCAGTTTGTCAAGGAGCTAAAATGGCCAGTCCCTATGGCTGTAGTGTGGGGAGCAAGCAGAAAATGGTACTAAGTAAGGCTGGAGAAGTGAGTAGGAGACACAGGCTCCTAGAATGTATATTACAAGCGATGGAAGATCACTAAATAGTTTTGACCAGGAGGTGATACAGTCCGATTTACTCTTTAGAAAGATCACTCTGCCTGCTCTGAGAGGAATGGATTTAGAGGTACCAGAATGTAGAAGTAAAAGCAACCAGAATAATTAGGAGCTGCTACGTAGCCCAGATGAGGCACATGCCAGGGCTCAAGTTCTCACCTTGGTCAAATAGTCATGGATATTAAGAGTAGCCAGCTTGGTAAGGTGCCCATTAAGACCGAGGGCCATGAGAAAGCCAGCGTACTCATTGGCTAACTCAGCATGTTTGGGCTTATTGTAAACAATCCAAGCTGAGTCGATCTGGGAGGCAGGGGCTATCTTCAGGCCAGCAGCCACGCCATTATGGAAGCTGGCCCAGCTTGTCATGTTGGGAGGCACATCAATGTTCCCACTGTTAAGGTCTACTGTTGTGTTCCGAGGAGGGGCCCGTCCTATTCAGACAAATGAATTTAAAATTGAAAGAATAAAAATTCACAAAACCAAAATTGTTAAATTTACATTTTTGAGAAGAGAGACTACTTATTCTTCATTCAAAACCTTAAACTCCATAATATCTGCAATATTAGGTCACTATACTTAAACTTTTATATGACTCAAAATTGACACAACTTGGAACACACTTAATTGTTTAAAATAATTCATTGACCTTTTTGCTGCAATACATGGGATTATAATAAGATAACTGATACCTATTTAACTTTATACACATCTGATTAGGATACCCACTGCTTTGAAATGTTTCTTTCAAACAGCAAGAAACTTATTAAAAAATAAAATAAAGATTAACATCACAGTTAAACCACACGAGTAATAAATTCCAACCTGTGACCAATGACACTGGTGTTAATTTCAAATATATCATCCCATATTTTTCTTTGGATATTAAGGAAAAATGACATTTTGAAAAGAAATGAGGACCTTCATAAATTTGCTCTATATCTACCTCTTATCCGTTTATCTGTCTCTCTCTATACATATATATATAATTATATGCTGTTAAAAATGCCAAATTGCATTCAGAGATAGCACTATAAAAAAGCATCATTTTATAGACTAGAGCTACCCAGTGAACCACAAGAGTATTCACAAAATTTAATTTTAAAGTCAATTTATTAGTGATTCTATAGCATCTCACAACGCTGATGGACAGTGACTATAATGGGGTTGGTGGGGGGGGACCTAATGAAGGGTAGTTTAATAACCATGATATTGCACATGTAATTGTAGATTAATGATAATAAAATAAATTATATTTAAAAAAAATCAATAACATTTAAAAAAATAATAATAAAGTCAATTTATTTAAGAGTAATGTAAATTAAATGTTTATGATGCTCTTTTCATTGCTTGAGTCTTTTGGTTGTGATCTACACTGTATACAGGCAAATACTGAATTCTTTTTATATTTTTAATATTCTGTATTAGCTCAAGTAAAGGATGAATATGTAAAATAAACATTCTAAATATTGCATACATTTATATAGCTCACTAGAGGTTTGTAAGCACAGTTGAAAGGAGTTCTGAAAGTTATGCAAATAAAATTTAAACAGATGCACACTGTCTTATTTGTAGTGTATATATACATACACAAGCACAAAATAAAATACATTCGTCTTTACCACTTGCTTTTTGTACCTAAGAGTAATTCAAATGCTGGTTGGTGTATGGCAGCCTCACACGGGGTAACAAGTAAGTGCATACTTTTACTTTTAAAAAAGACAGACTGATGAAAAAAAAAATGCCTCTCTAAAATAACAATTCATCATATGCATAAGATGTAGAATTTATGTACAAGATAAAATGAAAGGCCAAGGGTAAAGCAAATTTTCTTCAATAAAAGTAGCAATTTACAAAGGTGCAACAGGTCATATCAGTGTGAGTTAAGGAACTACTTTAAGAATGAAATTTTTCCAAAATTAATTTATTATTAGAACAAGACCACCTTTCATTTGGGTGGAGGGGTAGGTAGAGGGAGACTACCAGAAGAGCTAAAAGAAAAACTTTGGATTAATGTCATAAACACATTCTAAAATGTAATTTTTACAGAAAAAAGAAGAAAATGATTCATGTATTTATTTTTTAATACCCACTCAAGCATCCCTGCCCAGATTTAATACATTTTAACATTTGCCAGTTTTGCATGAGATTCTTTAACCCCAATTTTTATAAGAAAACCTTCAAAGAGGTGAAACACTAGTAAACAAATGAACACCTATATACCATGCCTTCCATCAAAACTCAAAAATTGTTCAGATTTTACCTTAACTGCTTTAGCTCTAAGAAAGAGAACAGTTAAAATATTAAAGGCCACCCCACCTTCTGTGCCTCTCGAGATTAGGCTCCAGAGCAGGTGTGATGCTGGGACGGCGCATCACCCTACAGTCAGTGACCTCACTTTCCATGGGCTGCTAAAAGCACAAGTTCTTCGCAATGAGTAAGACCCTGGATTGTTTTAATTATATAACTTAAAATATCATGGAATTATATTTGCATATATTATATACTCTGTGTTCCTATGTGTATTATATATAATTTTGTACAGATTTCATAAAAACTACTGTACTGTAAGTTAGGGATTTTCAGTGACAATTTGACTATATACCCAACTGTCACCTTTAGAACACATTCAAACCAGCATCAGGTGGACATGCACTATAAAATCCATTGTAATTGATCATATTAAGAAATGTGTACACTTATATCTGGCAGAAGTAAAAAGTAATGCAACTATTCAGTAGGCCAATTTGACAATATGTTACATCAAAGCCTTAAAAGCTTTCTGCCCTGTGTGTTTTCCTTTTAAGCAATTATCAATGCTAAATAAGATGAATATACCTAACAGTATGTTTATAACAGCAAAGGGTGATTCTTTCCAACAATACCAGGTGTATATAAACTATATTCCATTAAATGAAATACTCTGGAGCAAATAAAAATGAAGTTGATTAAAAGCATGTGTATACATGTATATGCCAGATATGGAAGGATGCTCACTGTACAGTAAATTCTCAAAACAAGTTCTAAAACAGATTTAAATTTCCTGATAATTAAACAAACATAAAATTACAAAATGGAGAAATAAAATTGGGAAACGTATATATCAAAATGTTAACATTAGTGAACTCTATCAAGTGAGACTACTATAATGAGTTGTTTTTTCTTTTTGCTTAGTGTATTTTCTTGTTCTTGTACAAAGATCATTTATTCATATGACATAAAAAAACATTTTAAGGCTAAATTTTTTTACATATTACACTATAAGATTAAGTTCAATAATCTCACTCTTACCAATAATACCTTTCTAAACTTTCCCAAGTGCCTTTTTATATCTTGAAATGGTCCCATTAAAAGCAAAAATTAATAATGGGCCACATCCTTCTTTGCTCTATGTTTAGTTTAATTTGCTATCTGAGTTTGGATAACCACCAGAGTATCTATTAACAGTATTTCAAATCAACAGGGATAGAAAGAGTATTTCTTTGGTTTTAACTAAAGTAATCCAAAAGAACTCCTCCAAAATCATGTTCCTTTCTCCGTGAGTCCAGAATGTAACATACCGGTCAAATTCAATTTAGGAATAGGCAACGGTTCCGTTGGAACAGGATGGTATGAAAACAAGGTAAACATTCCTCGTCCTACCGGAAGGGCCATAGTTCGCTGACACAACTGGAGCAATCTATAATCAAAATCAAAACGAACATGTGAAAAATGTTTCAACAAACAAACAAAAATTGGAATGTAATCGGTAGGCAATTATTTCAAAAGATACTCCTCTAAACATGTATTTAATATTTTTTATACTTTGAAAGAAGGCATTCCGTGTAAGATGAAGTCAAATCAAAGTAAATCCATACAAAGATGCAGATGAATCATCCAAACTTAGTTTTTTTATGTTGATGCTCTTGTTCCCATTAGAAACTCTACGGGGGAGATATATTCCTTTTTTGTTGTTTCAAATTTGCTTTGAATGAAAGCTAGCTGGTCTATAAATCAGGCCAACTCTCCGTAGGTATCCAAAAAGAGAAACCTAAAATTCTACCCTGATGCTATCCCTGTCAAAGGAAAACACTTTCTTGGTTCCCTCTTTACATTATTTTCAGTCTAGCTGCCCTCAGCACATACGGCATTCTCCTCCCATCCTTTTTGCCCATACAGCTTTGGAAATACCACCTTGACAGCCTGTACACAGGGAAGGAAGGACGTCCTTATGTAGGAGGTCAGTGGATTACGCAGTGTCTCCAGGAAAAACACAGTATTAGTTTCACTTACATGATGGCTGGGATTTAGAGGACTAATAACACTATATGTTGCTTATGTTCAAGGTTAAAATGGCTTCTATGGACTATATTTTGAAACTAATACACTACTCTTTATTTCTAAGTTAAAATAAATTGTATTCCAAACAGCGCCTTAAAACAAAACAAAACTAACACTGTGGAAATGGGCATTTATAACCAGGAAACACTTAGCATGACTTATATCTGAAGACACATAAATACCCTTTCCGGGGCTAACATTTTCTCTGCAAAGCTATTAACAAGCATACCCTCTCCCTAACTGTACACATATAAATCTACTTTTCTAGGTCTTTCATGAGGAAAATTTTCCTGACCTAAGATTCTTTGGGAACATTAATTAAGAATCAGGGAAATTCAAAGCCAGGAGTCTATATGCCACAGAAGTTTTTTTTAGCAGAAACCTTATACATAATCTACAAAATTATAATAATGAAAACAAAAATACTGTTTAACCCTTCCATTTAAGATGACTGATCATAAGACACATCACTATTTCATGAGGCACAAAGAAAAAAAATAACAGTTAAACTATAACATTTTGACTTAAAGATATATTCTGATTCCAGAGATAATTAAAGATTAAAAAAAATCATCAGAGAATCAATGAACTCTGTTGATAACAATGGCTGACCACATGGAGCCTTACTATGTACTGGGCAGTGTTCTGAAATACCTGATTCACACAGAGGAACCGTGTGAGATAAGAATGCTCCATCATGCCTATTCTTACCCTGAGGCAACTGAGGCAGCATGAGGTTAAATAATTTGTCCAAAGTCACCCAGTAGATAGTGGCCAAGATTGGCTCCAGGGCCCATGCTAACTATGCTGTCATACAACTTTTCTGTCACTCCACCTCATTGTAGCTGACTAGTGCCTGGGTCCCATGGACAGGAAATTATCTCCCTCCCATGAGAGAGAGATGAGGACTAACTTGGATCTCCAGCAGCCTGTGGCTGAGTGTGAACAGGCCTTTCCCCTGAAGCAGTGCCACGCTAAGTAAAGTCAGGAGAACTAGGAAACGGTGGCATAAGAAAGATAAGGGACAGAAACAAGGCAGATAAAAGGACGGGAGAAATTTAAAATACAAGATGAACTGTCCCAAGGCAACAACTCTGCAATGTCACAGGCATGTGACATTGCTCACTACTGAGTTATATTTTATCAAGAGATATAACGTGTTGAAGTGTGGCAGGAGAAAAGGCTTATATGTATTACCTCTCACATTACAAAAAAAAATACTGGTAAAAGTTTAAACTACACCAAAAAAATACCTCAAAATATTTTCCTGATCAAGAAGAGCAAGTTCAGTGTTTTTCCCTCTCTGAAAATTCTTAAGGTAAGTAAGTACAGGCAAAATAGTTCTAGATTCACCTTTTCTAAATAGCACACAATTAACTCTATTTCAAGAGGAGAAGAGAGTGAACACACTTATGTCACCAAATGCCAAATATTTTGAAAACACTTATGGTTTACAGAGGTTGGATAAAAACTTAAAATACATGGTATTCTTAACTTCAAAGGATCTTTTAGGGTTTTTAGTAGTAAAAAAACTCTGACAAACAATAATGCCATGTTCTCCTTTACCTGTTTTCTTTTTCCTCAATGAACTCGTGATCACTGAGTTCTGGATACTGTACCACATTGACACGAACGGGATGCGCACTCTGAAGAAGCCTTCGCACATCCTGCACCCTTAAATCTTCACTCCATATTAATGACATAACCTCCTGATTCATGTCATTCATGCCATCGTCTTCCTCCTCAGTTTCTGTTCCTGAAGGAACATCTGATGAGAGCACCTGAGTAAGAGACTTGGTTGTAATAATGACTTAAAAACCAGTCAACATGCACTTACTGAACTTGGGGATATATAGGATGATGTACCACACCTGTATCAGTAGAGAAACTATGTATTCCAAAGCAGGGCTGGCTTGGGTTCCCAACGTATACAGGGATCCTACCCTAGGAATCTTTTCGAAAGTACAACTACATTGCCCCTTACAAAAATTCATTAATGAGCCAACAGGAAAAGTTTAAATTAAGAACAATAGCTAGGAGGCTGATCCCACTGACAAAACAATTCTAAATAAATTGTAAAATTCTAACTACATCCTAAACATCTTGAAAAAGAAATGAATTACTACAAATGGAATATGAATCCCATTCACTATCACGAAAGAACCTACACTCAACACCAACTTTGATTAATATAAACAGAAGAAAACAACCTGCAACGATATACACCAAGGGTTAAAGGAAGTTACACAATACTTTCTTACTTTAGTATTCTAAATAGAATGGATTGCGGTTGGTTTTCATTGTTTTTTATAGGTATGTTTCAAATAAAAATTTCTTTTTGAAAAAAAAGGGATTGAGTGAAACAAGTTAGGAGAGTTAATTCCTTGATTATCATTTTGTCCTCATAAGCTCAGCATGTGCTTTAATATGAGCTTTCCCAGCCCAAATAATTGAGCCACACTTCAACACAGATGTGAAGTACATAAAATCTCATTTTCTCTCAGGAGGAGTTTTATACTCCTTTAATAAAAGGTTAAGTCCTAATTAAAATGCTAAAGTTTTGCAACATTTAATATGGAAGCAACATTAGCCTAAAAAAACAGTGCCAAATACAACTAAATAATCACTTTTACTTAGTACATAAATATTCATTATGGTTCCTGTGGAGTATCTCATTTTAAATGGAAGTATATTCTAATGTGTGAATTAACTACAAAATACAGACCCAAACAGCTGATAAACTTAAGTTAGATGAGTTATAAAACGTAGCCTCAAATAACTGAACAAATTCGATTTACACAGAATTATTTAAAATGACATTTAAATACAAAAGAATTATCATTAATACCATTTGGTTTTAGTGCAAATGATGTTAAACCTCTCTCATAGTGCTAAAGGCTCATCTTGGTCAAGTAAAGGATAACCACATTATTAGCAAAAAAATTTGGTTTTCTGTTTAAAACAGGACAAACAATTCAACTTAAGAGTTGCTATTTAAGTGCAGATTAAAAGAAAAACGTGCTGGGAGGATCTGCTAGAGACTGGATCCCATGAGAACTGCTTATGTCCTGGATCCACCAGGCAACTCTGCTGTTAGGAATATATATATGCAGTGAAGCCCTCACAAAAACCTCTGAGAAGAGCTTATCACTCTCAGCACTCTTGGATCCTGCTTCTCAGTTTCAGAGAGTTTCTATGCCTGGGGAACCAGAGCACCTCCACATTCCACCAAACCAGGTCCCAAGCTCCATGAGGACAGAAGCTCCTTTATTTGGGACCTTGCCCTGTATATCTCTTCATCTGGCTGTTAACAGGCGTCCTTTACAGTATCCTTTACTAAACAGAGAAATTGTTTTCCTGCGTTCTGTGAGCCACTCTAGCAAATTAATTGAACTTAAAGGGGAGGTCTGGGAACCTCCAATCTGTAGGTGGTAGGTCAGAAGCACAGGTAACTGCCTGGGGCTTGCTACCTGCCTCTGGAATGGGGGGTGGAGTGCAGTCTTGTAGGATGGAGCCCTTAACCTGGGAATATGGTGCTGTCTCCGGGCAGATAGCATCAGAATTGAGCTGAGTTCTCCAACATGCTGCTAGTGTTCAATAATTGCTTGGTGTTACATGTGGGAAGACCTCCTCCCACATACTTACAGTGGAACTGGGGCCGGGAACAACCCAAATGGAGTTATATTATTATTGCTGTGTATAATACTATTATTGTTGTTACATGTAGGAAAAGAATGCATTGCAGACTCTTAGAAGCCATTCTTTAAAAAAAAAAACAAAAAACAGACTGGAACATTGATGAAGGATAGTATTTCAAGACAGATAACTTAAGACTTCTTCTAAACAACTTTAGTGACCCCCAGTCCTCCCCAGAAAAACCTTTCCCTGGGGTTTTAGCTTTATGTCATTAAACAGACATATTTACACCTATCTAAAAGGTTAAATTCAAGAAGTTCAGAAAATCAAAAATATATGAAAATGAAACAGTTAACATATACAAATGCAGGCTATATGTGCTCTCCCTTTGTCTATGTAATAATGAAAAAGTAGTTAATTACCAAAATGGTATATGGTATAAGGAGAGGAAGAGTCATGCCTGTGGATCTGCTAACTCAGCATCTGTCCCAACTCACAGCAAAGAAAGGTGGAGGGAAGACAGAGCATTCAGAAATCCCCTGTTGCCATGTTCCATATACAATTAATAAGATTTATCCAATTATTAACTCCAGCTGGCATGTAATATAAAAGACAAACTGATATATAAACTTGTAAAATGCCTTAAAGAAAAATGAAGAACACCTGTATTTTGCCTTTATTTGAGGCAAAAACAGAACTTTGAACTCCCATGCTGACACTCACACATTTCCCTTTGGGTAAGTTTCCTTCACAGGCCTGTTTAGACAGATCCTGACGTCCGATCAAGACACAGACAGCCTCCGGCCAGGCTGAAGCAGGCTGCTCACGACAGTGATAAATTGCATCTCTGATGGGAAGAGCAATTCCAAAGGGAAGCGTTTCCAAGTCTCTTAAAGTGAAACCTTATGACGAAAGGAGAGGAGAAAAATTTTCATATAAGCCTATCCCAATTACCCTCTGACTGAAATTAATAAACATCTACCCTGACAAATAAGAAAGAAACTGACTTTACGCATTACTACAACACTAGCTTCTTATCAGCAGGGATTAGTATAAAAGGTCTACTTAAAAGAACACTTAAAACCTTAAGAAAAATCTCCTACATTGTTAGTAGGAATGTAAATCGGTTCAACCGTTGTGAAAAGAAGTATACAGGTTCCTCGACAAACTAAAAATAGAAATACCATTTGACCCAGTCATTCCACACCTAGCAATTTACCTGGAGAAAATAAGATCCTTGATTCAAAAAGACATATGACCTGATGAAGGGGTAGTTCAATAACCATAATATTGCACATGTAATTGCAGATTAATGATAATAAAATAAATTATATTAAAAAAAAAGACATATGCACCCTTATGTTTACTGCTGCACTATTTACAATAGCCAAGATATGGAAGCAACAGAAGTGTCCATCAATAGATGAATGGATAAAGATGTGGTACGTACACATAATGCTTTATTATTCAGCCGTAAAAATAAAACCTACCATTTGCAACAACATGGATGGATCTAGAGGGTATTATTCTCCGTGAAATAAACCAGGCAGGGAAAGACAAGTACCAAATGATTTCACTCATTTGTGGAGTATAAAAGCAAAGTAAAACTGAAGGAGCAAAATAGCAGTAGACTCACAGACAGGGAGAAGGGATTAGTGGTTACAAAAGGGAGGGGCTGAGGAGGGAGAAAGGGATTAAGGGGCACAATCACAATATAGCTAGGTCACAGGGAAGGTAGCACAGCATGGAGAGGATAATTAACGACTCTATAACATCTTACTATGCTGACAGACAGTGAGCGCAATAGAGAGCATGAGGATTTCACAATAGGGGTGAATGTGTTGTTTTATGTGAAGCCATCTTTAAGATTGTGTATCAATGATACTTAGAAAAAAAAAACCCTTAAGAAAAAGACAAACAATCCAATACAAAAAACATGAAGGACAAAAAGACACTTCCCTAAGAGGAAGCACAAATGGTCAATAAACACATGGAATGATGCTCTATCCAAAGAGTGTTCAGGGAGCTGCAAGTTAGAACCACTCAGAAATAAAATTCCACACTCACTTGACAAATATTAAAGTCAATCAATACCAAGTATATTGGCACCCTTGTAGAATAATTTCACCCAAAGCTGGTTGGTGATGGTATAAACTGGTACAATCACTTTGGAAAACACATGGAATAGACAGTAAGTCCCCCCTGTGGTCCATCAACTGCCATACAGAAACATGTGCACATGGGCGCCAAGACACAAATATTAAAATATTCAAGGGGAGAGATTCAAGATGATGGCATGAGACGTGACACAGAGAACTCCACCCAAAACCACAGACAGTAAGAAAATATACTTAATACAACTAACCCTAAAACAGCAACAGGAAAGAAGGCTGCACCAGACTGCATACAGACCTAACGAACAGAGCAGACCTCACAAAACAGGGTAACATATGAAAGCCTTGATCCAGCAGGACCTGAGCCCTTCCCCCACCCCAGCTCACCAGCAGGAGGAAGAGAAAGGGAGCAGGGTAGGGGGTGGAAGACTGGGACTGCTGAACACCAAGCCCTGGAGATCTGCTTTGTGAGCAGAAACCTACACTGTGTGGTGCTCTGGAGGATGGGGAGCTGGGACAGGAGGGATGCCTGAGAGACAGATTCCGGCCGTTTGTGGAGGATGGGATCCACACCTGGCCGCTCTGGGACAAGGGAAAAGCAGGCAGTCTGACAGGCTTCCTAGCAGCGAGAGGGCTGCTGAAGGTGTGGGATTTGCACGGAGCCTGCAGTGCGGGAAAATGGATAGGGGGACAAGGTTGTCTGGGCGTGCTCTGCCCAGCAGATTGGGAATTTTGGGGAGCTCCAGGTGCTCCATGCCCCTCGTGGCTACTCAGCTCCAAGGCCCCCCACTGTGATACACAGCCTGCGGAGACTTCCTCCTGGCCTGACAGCACCGGCTTGCAAACCGGCAGTCACTGCTATGGCATCAGGCCAGCCAGAGGGAGGCCCACCTACAACAGCTAGGGATGCCAAGCACAGAGGCTTACACCTGTGTACTCGGCCCACTGGTTCTGATATGGGAGACAGGCACTGCAGACGGGAATAAAAAACAGATCTTTCCTCCCCTGAGGCACCAGCTCTGCTCCCCTACAACCTCCAATCTCACTCTAGGGGCTGAGCAGCTCCAGACACTGGAGGTTCTGTGCACTAGAGGGCAACACACAGAAATATGACACATCAAAGGAAGATGGTACAGACCAAAATCTCACAAACCCCAGAAAAAGGGCCAAATGAAACTGAACTCACCAATCTTCCTGAGAGTTCAAAATAAAAATCATAAACATGCTTATGGAGGTACAGAAAAATATTCAAGAACTCAGGAACGAATTTAAGTCAGAGATTCAATCATTAAGAAATTCCATATCTGAAATGAAACATACAGTGGAGGGATTTAAAAGCAGATTAGATATAGTAAAAGAGATGGTAAATGGAATAGAAATTAGAGGAGTACAAAGCTGCAGAACAGAGAGAAAAAAAGAATCTCTAAGAATGAAAGAATATTGAGAGAACTGTGTGATCAATCCAAATGGAAGAATAGTCACATAATACGGGTACCAGAAGAAGAAGAGAGAGAAAAAGAGATAGAAAGTGTCACTGAGGATGTAATTACTGAAAACGTCCCCAACTGGGGAAAGAGAGTCTCTCAAGCCATGGAGGTGAACAGATCTTCCAACACAAGGGATCCAAGGAAGACAACATCAAGACATATAATAATTAAAATGGCAAAGATCAAGGATAAAGACAGACTTTTAAAAGCAGTTAGAGAGACAAAAAAGATCACATACAAAGGAAAACCCATCAGGTTATCATCAGATTTCTCAACAGAAACCCTACTAGCCAGAAGAGAGTGGCATGATATATTTAATGCAATGAAGCAGAAGGGCCTCGATCCAAGAATACTCTACCTGGAGAAATTATCATTTAAATTTGAAGGAGGGATTAAACAACTTTCAGAGAAGCAAAAGCTGAGAGAATTTACTTAACATAAACAACCTCTGCAGTGCATTTTGGAGGGACTCCTGCAGATGGAAGTATTCCTAAGACTTAATAGATGTCACCCAAGGGATAGACAAAGAGTGCAGAAAATGACTCATAACACACAATGAATGGAGGAGGAAAAAAAAGGAGAAAAAGAAACAAAAAAAAGAGTCTTTAGGTTGTGTTTGTAATAGCATACGAAGTGAGTAAAATTAGACTGTTAGATAGTAAGGGAATTACCTTGAACCTTTGGTAGCCACAAATTCAAAGCCTGCAATGGCAATACGTACATACCTATTGATAATCACTCTAAATGTAAATGGTCTAAATGAACCAATCAAAAGACGTAGAATCACTGAGTGGATAAAAAAATAAGACGCATCTATATGCTGCCTACAAGAGACTCACTACAAACCCCCAAAAAATATACAGACTGAAAGTAAAGGGATGGAAAAAGATATTTCATGCAACTAGTACAGAGAAAAAAGCAGGAGTTGCAATACTTCTATCAGACAAAATAGACTTCAAAACAAAAAGAAAGTCACAAGACACAAAGGACACTAAATAATGATAAAAGGGTCAGTCCAACAAGAGGATGTAACTATACTAGCACCCCACACAGTATCACCTACATATGTGAAAAAAATACTAGGAGAAGTAAAGGGGGATACAGAATGCAACGAAATACTTTTAGGGGACTTCAACACAACACTCACTCGAAAAGACAGATCAACCAGATAGAAAATAAGTAAAGAGACAGAGGCACTGAACAACACACTAGAACAGATGGACCTAACCGACATCTACAGAACACTCCATCCAAAACCAACAGGATACACATTCTTCTCAAGTGCACATGGAACATTTTCAAGAATAGAGCATATACTAGGCCACAAAAAGAGCCTCAGTAAATTCAAAAAGACTGAAATTGTACCAACCAGCTTCTCAGATCACAAAGGTATGAAACTAGAGATAAATTACACAAAGAAAATGAAAAAGCCCACAAATACATAGAGGCTTCAAAACATGCTCCTAAATAAACAATGGATCAATGACCAAATAAAAAACAGAGATCAAGCAATATATGGAGACAAATGACAACAATAATACAACACCGCAAAAATCTGTTGGACACAGTGAAGGCGTGTTAAGAGAAAATATACTGCAATACAGGCCTACCTCAGGAAAGAAGAACAATCACAAATGAACAGTGTAAACTTACAATTAATGAAACTAGACAAGGAAGAACAAATGAGGCCCAAAGTCAGTAGAAGGCAGGACATAATAAAGATTAAAGCAGAAATAAATACAATTCAGAAGAATAAAACAATAGAAAGAATCAATGAAAGCAGGAGCTGGTTCTCTGAGAAAATAAACAAAATAGATACACCCCTAGCCAGACTTATCAAGAAAAAAAGAGAGTCTATACGCCTAAAAAGAATCAGAAATGACAAAGGAAAAATCACTACAGACACCACAGAAATACAAAGAATTATGACAGAATACTACGAAAAATTATATAGTAACAAACTGGATAACCTAGAAGAAATGGACAACTTTCTAGAAAAATACAACCTTCCAAGGCTGACCCAGGAAGTAACAGAAAATCTGAATAGACCAATTACCAGCAAAGAAATTAAATTGGTAATCAAAAAACTACCTAAGACAAAATACCTGGACCAGATGGTTTCACTGATGAATTTTATCAGACATTTAACAAAGCAAAAACTAATACCCATCCTCCTTAAACTTTTCCAAAAAATAGAAGAGGGAAAACTCCCAAACTCATTCTACGAGGCCATCATCACTCTAATACCAAAACCACGTAAAGACACCACAAAAAAAGAAAATTACACACCAATATCCCTGATGAACATAGATGTAAAAATACTCAACAAAATACTAGCAAACCAAATTAAAAAATACATCAAAAAGATCATCCATCATGATCAAGTGAGATTCTTCCCAGGGATGCAAGGATGGTACAACATTCGAAAATCCATCAACATCATCCACTACATCAACAAAAAGAAGGACAAAAACCACATGCCCATATCCATAAATGCTGAAAAAGCATTCACTAAAATTCAACATCCATTCATGATAAAAGTTCTCAACAAAACGGATACAGAGGGCAATTACCTCAACATAATAAAGGCCATACATGACAAAACCCACAGCCAACATTATACTTAACAGTGAGAAGCTGAAAGCTTTTGATTGGGAATAAGACAAGGATGCCCACTCTCCCCACTTTTATTCAACATAGTTCTAAAATTCCTAGCCATGGCAATCATACAACACAAAGAAATAAAAGGCATCCAGACTGGTAAGAGAGAAGTCAAACTGTCCCTATTTGCAGATGACATGATATTGTACATAAAAAACCTAAAGAATCCACTCCAAAACTACTAGATCTAATATCTGAATTCAGCACAGTTGCGGGATACAAAATTAATACACAGAAATCTGTTGCGTTTCTAAACACCAATGGTGAACTAGCAGAAAAAAACATCAGGAAAACAATTCCATTCTCAATTGCATTCAAAAGAATAAAATACCTAGGAATAAACGTAACCAAGGAAGTGAAAGACTTATCCTCTAGCAACTACAAGACACTCATGAGAGAAATTAAAGATATCAATAAATGGACACATTCCGTGTTCATGGATAGGAGGAATTAATACTGTCAAAATGGCCATCCTGCCTATAGCAATCTACAGATTCAATGCAATCCCTATCAAAATACCAACAGCATTCTTCAATAAACTAGAGAAAATCATTCTAAAATTCATATGGAACCACAAAAGATCCCGAATAGCCAAAGCAATCCTGAGAAGGAAGAA
Source organism: Smutsia gigantea (assembly GCA_032199065.1). Taxonomy (NCBI): domain Eukaryota; kingdom Metazoa; phylum Chordata; class Mammalia; order Pholidota; family Manidae; genus Smutsia; species Smutsia gigantea. The sequence goes on along the minus strand of JAVSCE010007881.1, from coordinate 81,187 downwards.
TAAAGTGGGGGGAATTATGCTCCCTGACTTCAAGCTCTACTACAAAGCCACAGTAATCAAGACAATTTGGTCCTGGCACAAGAACAGACACATAGACCAATGGAACAGACTATAGAGCCCAGATATAACTCAAGCATATATGGTCAATTAATATACGATAAAAGAGCCATGGACATACAATGGGAAAATGACAGCCTCTTCAACAGCTGGTGTTAGCCAAACTGGAGAGCTACACGTAAGAGAATGAAGCTGGATTACTGTCTTACCCCATACACAAAAGTAAACTCAAAATGGATTAAAGACCTGAATGTAAGTCATGAAACCATACAACTATTAGAAAAAACACAGGCAAAAATCTCCTGCACCTAAATATGAGCAACTAGTTCATGAACATATCTCCCTGGGCAAGGGAAACAAAAGCAAAAATGAACAAGTGGGACTATATATCAAGCCAAAAATCTTCTGTACAGGCAAGGACATCATCAATAGAACAAAAAGACATCCTACAGAATGGGAGAATATATTCATAAATGACATATCCGATAAGGGGTTGACATCCAAATTATATAAAGAGCTCACACACCTCAACAACCAAAAAGCAAATAAGCCAGTTAAAAAATGGGCAGAGGAACTGAACAGACACTTCTCCAAAGAAGAAATTCAGATGGCCAACAGGCACATGAAAAGATGCTCCACATCACTAATCATCAGAGAAATGGAAATTAAAACCACAGTGAGATACCACTTCACACCAGTTAGGATGGCCACCATCCAAAAGATAAACAATAAAACATGATGGTGAGGATGTTCAGAAAGGGGAACCCTCCTACACTGCTGGTGGGAATGTAAATTAGTTCAACCATTGTGGAAAGCAGTATGAAAGTTCCTCAAAAAACTCAAAATAGAAATACCATTTGACCCAGGAATTTCACTCCTAGGAATTTACCCAAAAATGCAGCAGCCCAGTTTGAAAAAGATATGTGCACCCCTATGTTTATCACAGCACTATTTACAATAGCCAAGAAATGGAAGCAACCTAAGTGTCCATCAGTAGATGAATGGATAAAGAAGATGTGGTACATATACACAATGGAATATTATTCAGCCACAGAAGAAGACAAATCCTACCATTTTCAACAACATGGATGGAGCTAGAGGGTATTATGCTCAGTGAAATAAGCCAGGCGGAGAAATACAAGTATCAAATGATTTCACTCATTTATGGAGTGTAGGAACGCAGCAAAAACTGAAGGAACAAAACAGCAGCAGACTCACATAACCCAAGAATGGACTAACAGTTACGAAAGGGAAAGGAACTGGGGAAGATGGGTGGGAAGGGAGGGATAAAGGGTATTAAGGGTAGCACACATAATGCAGTGGGTGGGGAGGGATATGGGGAAGGCAATATAACACAGAGAAGACAAGAAGTGGTTCTATAGCATCTTACTACGCTGATGGACAGTGACTGTAATGGGGTATGTGGTAGGGACTTGATAATAGGGGGAGTCTTGTAACCATAATATTGCTCATGTAATTGTACATTAATAATAGCAAAAAAAAAATCATGAGAGTAAAATCCAGAGTAAGGTAATAACAAAGGTTTGGTCTTGTGTTTTCAACTGTATTCATGGAAACATTATTTATAAAAAGAAGACATTGGAAAGAGTCTAAAATGTCAAATACTAGGAGACAGCTTAAAGAAAGTTTGGTTCTTCTAGAAAAAAAATATTCAAGGGCAACACTTCACTGTGGCAATAAAAGGGAAGGGAGGAAACAGCCTGGTAACCTACCAATGAATTGTTTTACACTGTGGAGAAAACCAATGACCTACTGCTACATGGGTCAATATGAACAAAGCTTGATAAAATAATACTGAGTGAAGAAAATAAGACAATGTATTTATAACTATGCCCATTCACCTTAAGTTCAGAGTCATAAACACTAAGCCATACATTAAGATAATAGAACTACAAAAGGAAATGTGAGAAGGCAATATAAACTTTAGGTAGGGCAGTCGTTACCTGCAGCAGTGGGTATGTGGGAGGCTATCACATGGAGCAGAAACATAAGGGACTTCTACTACAGGGACCATGTTCTATCTCTAACAGTGTATGACCAGTACATGAAGGTTCACATTATTATGCTCTAAACATATATATGGTATACATCCTTTGTATACCATATTTCATACTTAAAATGTTTCAAATCCTCAGGTAAACTAAAATTTATCTTTCTTATATTCTAGATCTTACATTATATATTATTTATTAATATAGAAAGTTAATTAATTATTGAGGTAAAAATGTTTCCTTATGCGAGAATAACACTTTTATTAAGTATTACATGATATACAAATGGATAGAACTCATCCAATATATTTTCAGCACAGTTATCTTCTTTGTAATACAATATGATAATTATTGTAATTTTTAAGTCATACAAAAAAAGAACAGTGAAGAACTAAGTCACTTAGAACATTCTTTAAATGAGAGTTCAAACACATCCTATAATATTCATTATAACATTACTTTCTAAAAACAGTATTCTAGAACATCCTCATTTTTTTATAACTTCATATCTTCATAGTTTCTTTTGTTTTTGTTTTTAGTTCTTTATTTTTGAGAATAAATCTCTAGTATTTTTACTCAGTTTAAAGCCCAAGAACATAGGTTTTGGGAATACACAACCGAGAACTCTTTTCCTCCCTTTCCCTCTTCCTAGCTGAACCTGCATTTTTGTGCCTAGAGTTCTCCATCCTGAGACCAGACTACAGCCACAGCCTTGACTGGTCTAAAGTGAATAGCAAACAACAATTTCTTACCCACCTAAGAGATAAAAAGCTGGTTGCCAGATATTATTATATGGACATGGTGAGATTGTCAAGGAAAGGAAGTGTGGCCTGATGGGCCATAATCTGAATCCCGCAAGACCCTTTCATGGAGAGCCCCCTGCTCCCCATGCCTCTCAGGTCTAGCTCACTTGAAAGAAGCAAGGCCTACTTAGGGAGGTAGCCAGGGAAAGCAGGGGGGTTCTCACTGGCATTTCAAGGACACCTTACCTACGTTAGTCATCCAGACAACTAATCTTTCAGCTAGATTAGAAACTGATGGAGAATGCCTGAAACTGAATCTGTAAAAGAACAAAACACAAAGTTAGTAAACCAAACAGTAAAACACAGTAGTATTTTATGTTTTTAATATAAAAGCACAATCTGAATAAGTCACCTGTTTTCCTCTTGTTCTGTTTGTGACTTCTGGGGGCCTAAAAGGCAACAAAATAAAGTTCTAATATCATAGTTATCTTGGTAAAGAAAACATAACATGTAGAAGACATTTGGAAATAAACATTTATTAATAAAACAACACCTAAAAAATAATAAAATAAGCAGTACTATGGCAGGCCGGAAAATATAATAATTTTGGGAATTTCCCTCCGGCTAAAATAGTCCATTTTAGTAATACTGAAAATATAAAGTTCGTTAGATTTTATGTAATCCTGGTCTCTGATAATCAGTTGTAGACCATAGGCTAGAACAGTGTAAGACGTACCTCTAAAATGAGGCAAGATGTGGCCTCTAAAGCAAACATTTAGAAATTTTTTTAATTTCAATTCTAATATTAACATTCATAAAAACTTGTTTTGGGAAGCCTAACATTATTACACTGACTTACCTACAGTTATTCTGAATAAATACTGTGAGGATTCATCAGAAACTGAGCTTTCGTTACCCAGTATGTAGAGTGCAATGCTCTGCGTTAGGAGAAAATAAACAGTATTATTTTTTAAACAACTGAGATATAATTGCACATAGGAAAATTCATCCATTTTGGGTGTACAGCTCTGAGTACTGACAAACATTATACAATGACATAACCACTACCACACTCATGATATAGAACACGTCCAACCTTATTATATGGACATGGTGAGATTGTCAAGGAAAGGAAGTGTGGCCTAATGGGCCATAATGTACCCTCTGTAGTCAATCCACTCCTACTACACTCAACACCAGAAACAACTCTTGGTTTTCTTTCCCTATGGTTTTACCTGTTCTACAATGTGATGTAAATGGACTCATAGAATATGTAGTTTTCTGTGTCCTAACTCTGACTGAGATTCATTCGCATTACTGCCTGTATCACTAGTTTCTTTTTATTGCTAAGCAGTATTCCATTACACAGATGTACCAAACTTGGTTTCTCTATTCAAACTGAGGGGTATTCTGGGTTATGTTTAGTCAGGCAAGTCCTAGCCCTCTAACCGTGACCCTTGTCTTCAAAGTTCTCATCTGAAGTTGCTAGGAATACCAAGATCTGCACCTGTGGTGGTTCTTTTTTTTGGAGACAGTAAGATGAAGTTTTAATATAATGCTGGAGAAACTTAAAATCCCACATTTAAAACCAATACAGGCACTGCAATTGGTATGTTACTGAATCTAGTCGACATCATATCTAACAAAGGAAATTTACAGGAGTATCTTAAGCTAACTGATACAATTTAAGTTGGAGGCTGAACAATGTTGGCTCTGTTTTTGCGTAGATATACACCAAGTGCACCTTCATTCAGCAGAATTGGACTAGACCATCATTCTTGGTTGGTTTCAGTTAAATGTTTCCACACAAGCAGCAAAGAATGTGGAAGTTCAAGGATTAAGCTGCATTTAACACACTGCAAATACAATCCCACTGAATTGTACACATAAAAACGGTCAAAATAATAACTATGTATATTTTATCACCATTTTTTTCAAAAGTCACCATTCTACATATATATTTCAGAGCCACAAGAGGTTTCTGAAGCCTTTCTCAACAGGAAGTAAAGCAGAATGTAAAAGAAAAGACTGGCGGGGTACAAGGCCATTTACCACCAACTGACACTTGCAAGAGGAGAAAAAAGAATAAAGCTCACCTGAAGCCTGGGCAGGCCCTACCTCTGCTCCAACAGTAGACGACCAACAAGTAGGCTGCTCTAGGGACCGGAGCATAAAGGACCTCACCTTTACAAACATCATTTGGTTATTTTTGAAAGTTTGACCTTGGACATTTATTAACTATTCAAAATGAACTAATTTTTTTTAAATAAATAAGGATGTATCTCTTTGGGGAAAACATTCAAGTAGGGTTTTTTGCAGCTACAGACAAGCTGGTGATAAAAATTTTAATGAAAAGGCAAAGGAACTAAAATAGCTAAAAGTTTCCCTTTGGAGCAAATTTCAAAACTTACTACAAAGCTACAGTAATGAAGGAAGTGTGGAGAGTAACACAGATCAGTGGACCAGAATAGATTAAGTCCAGAAATAGATCCACAAGGATGTGATCAATTGATTTCTGATGGAAGTGCAAAAGCAGCAGAGAAAGGATAGTCTTTTCAACAATGGTGTTAAAAGAACTGGACACCCAAATGGAATAAAAGCTTTGACCTAAGCCTCAGAACTTACAAAAAATTAACAAAGTGGATCATAGATCTAAATGCAAAATGTGAAACTATAAAACATCTAAAAAGAAATACAGGAGAAACTCTTTGTGACCTGAAGTTAAACAATGAGTTCTTAGACATGATACCAAAAGCATATCCGTGAAAGAAAAACTGGATAAATTGGCTTCATCAAAATTAAACTTTTGCTCTGCAGAAGAAACATTAAGAAAATGATGAGCCATGACAAGCTACAAACCAGGAGAAAATATTTGCAATTCACGTATCTGTCAAAACCTCACATTCAGAATTCTCAACATCAGCCATTAAGAAAATTCAAATTCAAACCACATGAGATATTACTACACATTTATCAAAATGGCAAAAATTAAAAATCATGGCAATACCATACCAAACACTGACAAGGATACAGAAAAACTGTTAACTCTCACACACTGATAAGAATGTAAAATAGTACAGCCACTCTGAAAAAATAGCTGACAGTTACTTTTTTTATATAATTTATTTTGGTATCATTAATCTACAATTACATGTGCAATATTATGGTTATTAAACTACCCCTTCATCAGGTCCCGCCCCACCAACCCCATTACAGTCACTGTCCATCAGCATAGTGAGATGCTATAGAATCACCACTTGAGTTGACAGTTTCTTAAAAAACTAAAAACTAAATATATACTTACTATATGACCATCAATTCCACCTCTGAGTATCTACCCTCCAGAAATGAAAATTTTTATGTTCAAATAAAAACCTGGACATGGATGTTTACAGCAGCTGTATTCATTATTCTAAAAACTGGAACCAACCCAAATATCTTCAGTGAGGGAATGGAACACCAATGTACTACATCCATACAACAGACTAGCACCCAAATGCGACAAACTGCTCCTACAGGCAACAACCTGGATGAGTCTCAAACGCATGAGGGGATTTTTGAGGGGTGACCAAACTGTCCTGTGTCCTAATTATGGTAGTGATTATATGAATTGATACATTTGTTGAAATTCACAGACATGTACACAAAATGAAAAAAAGTTAATTTTTTGTATAATTTTTAAAATGTAATTTAAAAGGAAAAATATTAACGAGTTAGGAACACTTGGACTACATACCAAGACTACAAGTCTGCTTCTCTCACAGATTCCAGGCAGGTAAGGATAGGTGGCATTCCTTCCCCCTTCAGAGAAGAACTCACCCACTGATAAATACTTGGTGGCTCAGGAGTAAAAAATGGTGGTTGATGCCTAAGTCCTGTTTGACCTTCAGAATTAGATAAATGTGTATACGACAAAAGACCATATTAAGATAATACCATTTTATTCTAAAGGAAAAATGATCAACAGTACCTATCATTTGGAATGAATTGGAGTAACATTCTTCTATATTCTCCAAAACACTTCATGTTTTCTGCCATAGTAAGTAACTGACTATATTATAATATGTAGAATTTAAATGACTATTATTTTATCAAATCCTGGATAGAAATTTAACAAAGTCTTATATTCAAGGTATACAAACAACCTAAATCAAAATTTTTTGCCCTAACCCTAACGGTGAAGAAAACAGAAGAGACACCCAGAATTCTGCTCTGTTCTAACGGTTGGGCCGCAACCTTGAGTCCCTTTCACACGAGGTCTAGACAGTACAGTGATGATGGAAATGTTCTATATCTGCACCGTCCAATATGGCAACCACTAGCCCTGTGGGAATACTGAGCAGTTCAAATATGCTAGTGCAACTAAGGAGACGGAAGTTTCCATGTTAGTTGAAATAAAACATGGCTGGTGGCTACTAAGTGGACAGCACCGGACTAGAGCAAAGCATCCTTGGCACTCAGCGGTGGGCAAAAGTTCTCCCCCACACTAAGATCTACAAGTAAGAGATCAAGCACTACAAACTAAAACCTGCCTGGTGCAAAGACCCTGCCTCTGACTCAGAAGCTAACAGTAAGAAATATGTCCTTTGCTATTTACTGAGAAAGATACAAGCGAACGTCACTGCAATTCAGAAAATCTGTAATGGCACAAACACTTACCTTGATCAATGGTGCATACTTGTCCAGTAGTTCTGACAAGCATTGCGTAATCTCTATAGTAGTGATCTATGTAAGGCTCCAACTTTAAATCTCTAAAACAATAGGAGCATATCAGAAAGAAATAACAAGAAAGGTAGAACAGTATTTTCTCTCCACAGAGTCAGAATTCACCAGCTGAACTTTTCAATGAAAAAAATTCCTTATGAGAAACAAGATAAATCTGAGTCTCTTCATTCTATTTCTGGACTTTCAAGGGCCTAATACGATAAATGCAACCCAAACCCCTTTTGCTACATAAATTTTATGTAGACAAAACTCAAGTAAAAACACTGTAATCTAGTTCCTCCTCTGTTATTTGTTAGTGTGATCTTCAGCAAGTCTATCTATGAACCTCAGTATTTCCTTCTCAAAAATGGGGAAACACCAGTTAACTCGGAAATTTTAAAGATTAAATAAAAAAATGTGTGAAAAATACCATATAAAAATGTAAAACGTTATACAGGTGTTATTTACATATTTTAGAGAGCCATGATTAGGTTTGGGAATCATTTCATTACAAAAGACTTTTCATGATAGTAACGATTTGTCCTAACACAAAATTATCAATTAAAATGGCCAATTAAAAAGACCATAAGGGAGGGATAAGGGGGAAAAAGGGGCTATTATAATTAGCACACATAATGTAGCGGGGGTGGGTGTGCGGTGGGGGAATACAGGGAAGGCAGTATAACACAGAGAAGACAAGTAGTGATTCTATAACATCCTTCAATGCTGATGGACACTGACTGTAATGGGGTATGTGGTAGGGACTTGATGATGTGGGGAGTCTAGTAACCATAATGTTGCTCATGTAATTGTATGTTAAAAATAGCAAAATAAAAATAAAAAATAAATTTAAAAAAAAGATCATAGAAGTGAGAAAATGTGTTACAACCTTTACTCAGAGGTTGACATTTCGATTCAAATTCAACTTTCTTCATCACCAAGGGTCACAAAGGCTTAAACACCAACTATGAACTTTTGAATTCAGTGCCAAACATGAGGTGCTAGAAAGGCTGTTAAAACAAATTACTAGGATAATCTTATTATGGATACACGAGTCTAAAAGACAGGGATGACCACAGATTGCAACAAAAGCTCAGCAAAAAAAGCCCACAGCTAGCAAACATTCATGTTCTTAGAAACAACCTTCCTTGGGCAAGCATCATCATCGCCAAAAGGGGTCATAATACCTACTCTGCTGACAGTTTATACATGTCAACTATGAGTGCATTAACTGTGAGCACTATTTAAAGGCAGGTACCTACATAACACCAGGTGTTATTACAGAACTTCCACCATAGGGAACCAGTCTTCTTGCCAAAATGAGAAGTTAAGCAGGCCACCCGCACTGTTTAACACACTTCTGTGACCTCCCACTAATTTTAGGATAAAGCAGAAATTCCAATATGGCCCACAAAGCCCTTACATAACCAGTATCTTTAAACAATTCTGTGATTTACAGAAAATGCTCTGGACTTCTGAGAAGGGAAGTTTCAGATATTTCTTTACAAGGTTTTTATATGATATTCAGGGCTAAGATCAAGTCATCAAAGGACCTCTAGGCAATTTCCAATCTACAAACAATATTTACCTTGCCAACTGAACGAGAAGGTCAACAAGAGAGTGAAATCCTTCGCCCATGAGAGTATTCAACTTTAGCTCTTCATAGACAAGGTGAAGAACAAAAAAAATTGCAGGTATGTGAGTAAAGAGAAGTGTGGAAGAATCCAAACTGAGATTCTGTGAAACATCCTCATCCTTTATCTGTGAAACTTCCAAAGGACTCAAACATAAAGATCTATTCAAAAGATGAGACTCAACATTCTGGTGGTAGTCTGAATTTAGTAAATACTCCCAGTCCTGAGAAAAACAAAGAAGATTCAATGTTTTAAATAATGCCTCCTTGTAATGTCATCATTAAAAAAGAAAACCAAACTCACTTAAAACAGATCAAGTTCCATTTTCACATTACATTGACCTAAAAATATGAAAAAAATCACAGTGCAGAAAATTTAGGACCAACATCAAAATAACTAAGAAATTTCCAGATGCCAGCGAAGAGCATTAAGATAAGCCACCTTTAAAACCCATCTGAAAAAACTATAAAGTTATACCCTGTTAGGAAGAGGCTTTGGGAGAAGAAAACTACTTACTTACAAAGAGACTGATGGAGAAATTTATGAAGCCAAAAGTGAAGAATGAAAAGTGGGAAGTATGAACAGACAGGTTTTATGACCACTAAACTGATTTGCGTTTTGGGAAAGGGAGAGGTCCCCTTGTATCCTGTGAGTTTATTTCTCTTTCCATGTTTATAAGATCCTGGGGCTAGTATATAATCACAAACCAACTGAGTTTTACATTCAGACTGAACTACATGTTCCAAGTATTGAGTCTGCTTGGGTTTCCACTGGTGTTTTACTCTATTGTGTTGAAACAATACGGTCTATACTATTATAAGATCTGGAATTTACAGGTGTTTTTGTGAGGTTTAATACAGCATGTTAGTCTAACTTAAAAACTTTTGGGCCAGAAACAGAAAGAACTAACCACAGAAGTAAAATATGGGTAAACTGAACAAGTAAAATTAAAAAAAAAAAATCTACTCATCAAAACACACTATTAAGCCAAACACCAGGAGAAAATATTCCCAAAATGTATACAACAAAGAACTTGTCCAGAATATATAAAGAACTTCTACAGCTCAGTAAATAACTTTAAAAATCCAATTAAAGAACAGGGAACAGCCTTGAAGAAAACTTCACAGAAAGATACAAAAGGAGCTAAGAAGCACATGAAAAAATGTTTAACATCATTAGTCATAAGGAACAGGCAAATTAAAACCACTAAGAGAAACTACTTCACACACACTCAAATGGTTAAAATGAAAAAAACTCACAACGGCAAATATTGCACAAGATGAACAAGAGGAACTGGTTAGAGTGTAACATGGCACAAGCTGGGGAACCAGCAATGGGCCAACAATTTCACTACTAGGTACTATAAAAGGGAAATGAAAATATATGTCCACAAAGACTAACTGAATGTTGGGGGCAGCTTTATTCATAATAGTCAAATGTGGGAAATAGCCTAGGTACCCATCCGCAGAATAGATAAACAGACTATGGTATATTCATCGTACCTTAGCAATAAAAAGGCACAAACAACTGACATCTGCAGCAGGGATGAGTGTCAAAAACATTATGTTGTATAAAAGGAACTTTATACCAAAGAATACATATTATATTATTTCATTTGTATCAACTTTTAGAAAAGCAAAACTAACATGGTGACAGAATTCAAGTCCATGGTTGCTTTAAGAAGAAAAGAAGTGAATGACTTAAAAAGGACACAAGGGAACTTTACAAACAATGGAAAATGTTTTTTGTTTTGAGAGGAGTGTGGGTACATAAGTGTGCATTTGTTAAAAGTGACCAATCTGCAAACTTAAGATCTGAGCACTTTACTTATGTAAATTATACTTCAATTAAAAGATTCTTTAGAACTACTTAGGAATATACCCATGAAATCAGATACGTTTGAGACTTAACTAGAAGGTCTAGTTTGACTGGCAATAAAACATCTATAACCCAAACTTCAATCATGCAACATTATGTATTTTGGTAAGTTTCAGATGATTAAAGACAAAAGTGAATATATAACCACAAGAAACAGATCCTATCCTTGAAAAGAACTGTTATTTAGTATTAAAATAAAAAAGCAAAAGGCATTAGACATATACACAAAATCGACATGAATACCACAGAAATGGGAGACCAGTACAACTACCCACAAATTAATTTCTATTAGCAAGAAATAATGCTTACATCATCAGATCCTGTCTCGGAAGGCCTTGCTTTTTTGGGCGCAATGACTGGGGAAAGTGATCCTTCAAAGTCAAACTGGAAGATAACCACAAAAGAGAAGACAATTTATCACTGTCTCCTGATCAATCTAAAGAATTCAGAAATCAGTTCTACCAATTATAGAAACTGAGTAAAGTCATCAAAACTCATTTTTTTCATCTGGAAAAACATGGCATGAATACCTTTCCTCTAGGGTCATTGTGTAGATGAAATGAAATCATGTATGTAAAGAACACAGTACAGGGTCTGGGCTCACAGGTACTGCAGTGATAGTTCCATTACTTTTGTGATGGCCCAGATCACCATTCCTTTAGTAGAACAAGGCCTACAGTCATATCCAAAACCTGACAAGTCTCAAAGAATCAACCCAACATTAGCCAAATATCAGAACTAAGCAGACATTTATGTGGTTTGTCTACAGTGGACAGTCTAACAATTCTAGGGTAGAAACAGGCAATTCTTTGATTTCCCCTTTCTCCTGGACCCACAGCCAGGATACACAGCACTGCCCTCCTCAGAGTTAGGTGTGGCCCTGTGACAGTGCGACTGAATCCAAGTGCATGTCACCACTTCCAGGTCCAGTTCACGATAACCTCCTATGTAAGCTCCTCCAAGCAACCTTCCTTGGCACCTGACTAGAAGCAGTCAACCCAAAGGCAATCTTTGAAGCCTCATGTTGAAGATGGCAGATGCTCCATATGCCTGGGTCCCTAATAAGTGTGTAGCCTATTTACCTGCTAACTACTGTTATATGAGCAAGCCATACAGTTTTACTGTGAGTCGTTATATGTTTTAAGGACTTTCTATTATAATGGTTACCTATCCTAATACAGTTACAGAAAAGCAATACTGCACGTCAACTATACTTCAATTAAAAAACTAACAATTTTCTGAAAGCTCATTCTTATTCAATTGCCTCTGGCATAAAGTTTGCCATCTTTCTACTTCATTCACCCAGGCACCAAACTACAACTAATCAATCTAAACTCTATAAATGGCAATGGCTATTTTCCTAAGCTATAAAAACTTACATATTTATCAATCAATCCCATTCATTTGAAAATTGATTTATATATAAAAACGAAATATAGATAGCAATAAAGTAATCTTTAAAACTGAACATTTAAAAATAAAACTGAATAGTTTTTAAACCTGATCAAGAGAAGATTTTCTTGTGACGCATTCAAATAAAATACAGCCCAACTCACAAACAGTAATATCAAAAAATAAAAATGACACAAATCAAAGCAACAGTTTCATTTCTGATAGCTATCTTACCTAAAACTTCGACCAAAATATGGCATGTGCACACACAGTCTAAGTCCCACCATGAGAAATAATACTCCTGCCAGAACCACCAGATTGGACGACACAGAGTTAGGGAAAGGCAGCAGAAACTACCTGGGACAGATGCCTCTTTTTGGTATAAATGAATCTGCTTATTTTCATTATTTTAACATTTTACAGGTTAGCCAACTCTGATATGAAGATTTCTGACCTCGATCTATTGTAACCTGGATATAAATTATATACTTGTCTGTCTTCCCCTGAAACGGTCAATTCCATGAGAGAACTATCTGTCTTGTCTAATGCGTATCTGAGCAACCAGGCAGCATGCCTGGCCCACAGCAGGGGCCTAGTAATATCTAATGATAATATGAGCACCCCAAGAAGTTAATAACCCTGGATGTAGTCATTCACAGAATGTAAGAGCTCAAAGGAAACATCATCTGGTCCACTGCTTTCAGTAACACATCACTAAATTAAGGACATCCAAAAAAATGCTACAAATCATTTAAATCCATTGTTAATGTCACTGGCAGAAATTTTGTACTCCCTACTCTCCACCTCATTACTTAAATGAAACAAAAACAGAGGATAAATCTTAACAAAGCAAAATGAAAACTATTTGCCTTTGTGGACCACTTCATCCTGAGCTTTGATGTGAAGGAAAAAGACAGCAAGCATGTAACTATGCAGTCATATAAATAAATGTCAAAGCAACTCAACCTCAGAAATGATTTCCGGACTTCCGGGAAGATGGCGGTGTGAGCAGGGCGGCAGAAATCTCCTCCCAACACTATATTTATCTACGAAAACACAGAAAATACATCTATTCCTAAAAGAGAGACGAGAATACACAGGAAAGCGCACAGCGTGCAGCTACACCCGAGAGGACTCGGCACCCCAAGAGGCGGGTAAGATACAGAGCCGCGACCCGGCGGGACCCGAGCCCTCCCCCACTCCAGCGCACCGGCGGGAGGATTCAGAGCCGGGAGGGAGTGGAAGTACACCCCGCGAAGTAGCCAGCCCCGGTGATCCACGCGGGGAGCGCTGACCCACATTGCGCAGTGCAGCGGAGATTGGAGAGACAGAGCGGTAGGATCTGAGCAGGGAACGCGCCAGGGTGCTTGCAGCCGGCTACCGGGAAGGAAAGAAAAAAAAAAGCGCGTGCTTTCTTCAGCGGTCTTAAAGAGACAGGAGCCCAGCGGAGGAGCCGGATCGCCCCAGCACACTCAGCCCAGCACGCTGGGAGTCCTGGGAGTTTCAGACGCCTTAGCTGGTGACTGAGGAAGCGTAGCCATACTTAACACTTCTCACTGAGATCAACAAACGCCTATTCGTTCCCACCCCTGCCAGAGCGATAAAGGGCCTTGCGGAGCGGCACAGTCACAGCTGTGGAATAGTGGGGCAACTGCACCACCAATAGCATTCCCACAGAATTTATGCCCGGTGGGCATTTTTTGTTGTTGTTGTTATTTTGTTTTCTGTTTTGTTTTTGTTTTTTCTTTTCTTTCTTTTTTTCTTTCTTTCTTGCCTTTTTTTTCTTTTCTTTTTCTTCTCTTTTTAAAGTCTTAAAGAGCCCAGCTGACATACGTGGCAACTATCAGTGACCAATTATATAGCCATGAAAAGACAGGAATATGGTTCAGACGAAAATCAACCAGACAACCACAGAGAGGGAGTCTGAAGGGATGGAAATGCACAGCCTCCCTGAAAAAGAATTCAGAATAAAAGTCAGAACCATGCTGATGGACTACAGAGAAATGTGCAAGAGCTGAGGGAGGAAGTGAGGGAACTGAGGAAAGACAATGCAGAAATCACACAAGCGATCGACGGGCTTAACAGCAGAATTGATGAGATGCAAGAGACTGTTAAAGGAATAGAAAACAGAGAACAGGAGTACAGAGAAGCTGAGGCAGAGAGAGATAAAAGGATTTCTAGGAATGAAAGAATATTAAGAGAACTGTGTGACCAATCCAAACGGAACAATATTCGCATTATAGGAGTACCAGAGGAAGAAGAGAGAGAAAAAGGGATAGAAAGTGTCTTTGAAGAAATAATTGCTGAAAACTTTCCCTCGCTGGGGAAGGAAGTAGTCTCGCAGTCCACCGAAGCTCATAGATCGCCCAACACAAGGGACCCAAGGAAGACAACACCAAGACACATAATAATCAAGATGGCAAAGATCAAAGATAAAGACAGGGTATTAAAGGCAGCTAGAGAGAGAAAAAAGATCACCTACAAAGGAAAACCCATCAGACTATCATCAGACTTCTCAACAGAAACCTTACAGGCCAGAAGAGAATGGCATGATATATTTAACGTTATGAAACAGAAGGGCCTCGAACCAAGAATATTGTATCCAGCACGATTATCATTTAAATATGATGGAGGGATTAAACAATTTCCAGATAAACGAAAGTTAAGAGAGTTTGCCTCTCATAAACCACCACTACAAGATATCTTAAATGGACTGCTCTAGAGGGAAGCACACCTAAGCCTAAAAAGATGTCACCAGAGGAAAAAAAATCATAGCAAAGAAAGCAGACCATCCAAATACTAACTAAAGGCAAAGAATAAAACACCTATTATAGAAAGAATGGAGGAGGAGGAATAAGAAGGGAGAGAAATAAAGAAACATCAGACTGTGTTTACAATAACTTAACAAGAAAGTTAAGTTAGATTGTTAGATAGTAAAGAAGCAACCCCTGAACCCTTGGTAACCACGAATCTAAAGCCAGCAATGGCAATAAGTACATACCTATCAATTATCACCCTAAATGTAAATGGACTGAATGCACCAATCAAAAGACACAGAGTAACAGAATGGATAAAAAAGCAAGACCCATCTATATGCTGCCTACAAGAAACTCACCTCAAATCCAAAGATATACACAGACTAAAAGTGAAGGGATGGAAAAAGATATTTCATGCAAACAACAAAGAGAAAAAAGCAGGTGTTGCAGTACTTGTATCAGACAAAATAGACTTCAAAACGAAGAAAGTAGCAAAAGATAAAGAAGGACATTACATAATGATAAAGGGGTCAGTCCAACAAGAAGATATAACCATTATAAATATATATGCACCCAACACAGGAGCGCCAGCATATGTGAGACAAATACTAACAGAATTAAAGGAGGAAATAGACAGCAATGCATTCATCTTAGGAGACTTCAACACACCACTCACTCCAGAGGACAGATCAACCAGACAGAAAATAAGTAAAGACACAGAGGCACTGAACAACACACTAGAACAGATGGACCTAACAGACATCTACAGAACTCTACACCCAAAAGCAACAAGATACACATTCTTCTCAAGTGCACATGGAACATTTTCCAGAATAGACCACATACTAGGCCACAAAAAGAACCTCAGTAATTTCAAAAATATTGAAATCCTACCAACCAACTTCTCAGATCACCAAGGTATAAAACTAGAAATAAATTTTAGAAAGAAATCAAAAAGGCTCACAAATACATGGAGACTTAACAACACTCTCCTAATTAATCAATGGGTTAACGACCAAATCAAAACAGAAATCAAAGAACATATGGAGACTAATGAGAACAACAACACAAAGCCACAACTTCTGTGGGACGCAGCAAAGGCAGTTCTAAGAGGAAAGTATATTGCAATCCAGGCCTATTTAAAGAAGGAAGAACATTCCCAAATGAATAGTCTAAAGACACCATTACTGAAATTGGAAAAAGAAGAACAAATGAGGCCCAAAGTCACCAGAAGGAGGGACATAATAAAGATTAGAGAAGAAATAAATAAAATTGAGAAGAATAAAACAATAGAAAAAATCAATAAAACCAAGAGCTGGTTCTTTGAAAAAATAAACAAAATAGATAAACCCCTAGCCAGACTCACTAAGAGAAAAAGAGAATCTACACACATAAACACAATCAGAAATGAGAAAGGAAAAATCACGACGGACCCCACAGAAATACAAAGAATCATAAGAGAATATTATGAGAATCTATATGCTAACAAGATGGAAAACATAGAAGAAATGGACAACTTCTTAGAAACATACAACCTTCCAAGACTGACCAAGCACGAAACAGAAAAACTAAACAGACCAATCACCAGCGACGAAATCGAATTGGTAATCAAAAAACTACCCAAGGACAAAACCCCTGGGCCTGATGGATTCACCTCTGAATTCTACCAGACATATAGAGAAGAAATAACACCGATTCTCCTTAAAGTTTTCCAAAAAATAGAAGAGGAGGGAATACTTCCAAACTCATTCTATGAAGCCAGCATCACTCTAATACCAAAACCGGGCAAAGACCTCACCAAAAAAGAAAATTACAGACCAATATCCCTGATGAACGTAGATGCAAAAATACTCAACAAAATATTAGCAAACCGAATTCAAAAACACATCAAGAGGATCATACACCATGATCAAGTGGGATTCATCCCAGGGATGCAAGGATGGTACAACATTCGAAAATCCATCAACATCATCCACCACATCAACAAAAAGAAGAACAAAAACCACATGATCATCTCCATAGATGCTGAAAAAGCATTTGACAAAATTCAGCATCCATTCCTGATTAAAACTCTCAACAAAATGGGTATAGACGGCAAGTACCTCAACATCATAAAGGCTATATATGACAAACCCACAGCTAACATCATACTTAACGGCGAGACGCTGAAAGCTTTTCATCTAAGATCAGGAATAAGGCAAGGATGCCCACTCTCTCTACTGTTATTCAACATAGTACTGGAGGTCCTAGCCACGGCAATCAGACAGAACAAAGACATACAAGGCATCCAGATGGGTAAAGAAGAAGTCAAATTGTCACTATTTGCAGATGACACGATACTGTACATAAAAAACCCTAAAGATTCCATTCCAAAACTACTAGAACTAATATCTGAATTCAGCAACGTTACAGGATACAAATTAACACACAGAAATCTGTTGCTTTCCTATACACTAATGATGAACTAACAGAAAGAGAAATCAAAAAAACAGTTCCATTCACAATTGCATCAAAAAGAATAAAATACCTAGGAATAAACCTAACGAAGGAAGTGAAACACCTGTACTCTGAAAACTACAAGACACACCTAAGAGAAATTAAAGAGGAGACTAACAAATGGAAATGCATCCCATGCTCTTGGCTAGGAACAATCAATATTGTCAAAATGGCTATACTACCTACAGCAATCTACAGATTCAATGCAATCCTATCAAAGTACCAACAGCTTTCTTCAATGAACTGGAACAAATAATTCTAAAATTCATAGGGAACCACAAAAGACCCCGAATAGCCAAATCAATCCTGAGAAGGAGGAATAAAACAGGGGGAATTACACTCCCTGACTTCAAGCTCTACTACAAAGCCACAGTAATCAAGACAATTTGGTATTGGCACAAAAACAGACCCACAGACCAGTGGAACAGAATAGAAAATCCAAACATTAACCCAAACATATACAGTCAATTAATATTTGATAAAAGTGCCTTGGATATACAATGGGGAGATGACAGCCTCTACAGCAGCTGGTGTTGGAAAAACTGGACAGCTACATGGAAGAGAATGAAACTGGACTACTGTCTAGCCCCATACACAAAGGTAAACTCAAGGTGGATCAAAGACCTGAATGTAAGTCATGAAACCATAAAACTCTTAGAGAAAAACATAGGCAAAAATCTCTCGGACATAAACATGAGCAACTTCTTCATGAACATATCTCCCCGGGCAAGGGAAACAAAAGCAAAAATGAACAAGTGGGACTATATCAAGCTGAAAAGCTTCTGTACAGCAAAGGACACCATCAGTAGAACAAAAAGACATCCTACAGTATGGGAGAATATATTCATAAAAAACGTATCTGATAAAGGGTTGACATCCAAAATATATAAAGAACTCATGCACCTTAACAAAGAGAAAGCAAATAATCCAATTAAGAAATGGGCAGAGGACATGAATAGACACTTCTCCAAAGAAGAAATTCAGATGGCCAACAGGCACATGAAAAGATGCTCCACATCGCTAATCATCAGAGAAATGCAGATTAAAACCACAATGAGATATCACCTCACACCAGTGAGGATGGCCAACATCCAAAACACAAACAACAACAAATGTTGGCGAGGATGTGGAGAAAAGGGAACCCTCCTACACTGCTGGTGGGACTGCAAATTAGTTCAACCATTGTGGAAAGCAGTATGGAGGTTCCTCAAAAAACTCAAAATAGAAATACCATTTGACCCAGGAATTCCACTCCTAGGAATTTACCCTAAGAATGCAGCAGCCCAATTTGAAAAGGACAGATGCACCCCTATGTTTATTGCAGCACTATTTACAATAGCCAAGAAATGGAAGCAACCTAAGTGTCCATCAGTAGATGAATGGATAAAGAAGATGTGGTACATATACACAATGGAATATTATTCAGCCATAAGAAGAAAACAAATCCTACCATTTGCAACAACATGGATGGAGCTAGAGGGTATTATGCTCAGTGAAATAAGCCAAGCCGAAAAAGACAAGTGTCAAATGATTTCACTCATATGTGGAGTATAAGAACAAAGAAAAAATACTGAAGGAACAAAACAGCAGCAGACTCACAGAACCCAAGAACGGACTAATAGTTACCAAAGGGAAAGGGACTGGGGAAAATGGGTGGGAAGGGAGGGATAAGAGGGAAAAAGGGGCATTACGATTAGCAGATGTAATGTTGGGGGGGCACGGGGAGGGCAGTACAACTCAGAGAAGACACGTAGTGATTCTATAGCATCTCACTACGCTGATGGACAGTGACTGTAATGGGGTTGCTGGGGGGGACCTGATGAAGGGGTAGTTTAATAATCGTAATATTGCACATGTAATTGTAAATTAATGATAATAAAATAAATTATATTAAAAAAAAAGAAATGATTTTCTTGTTCCTTCCTGCAGGGCTATCATGCAATAAATAAGTCAGAGAGCCATGCCCTTTCTTTATGAAAGAAGAGATGCTGGGTGCTCAGTCTTCCGCAAACATGGAAACAGGAGTGGGCACTCGTTCTCTGATGGAGAATGGAGCCCAATGATCCACATTCATCCACAAGTTCCACAGCACGGTGACACAAAAAATAACAAAAAGCTGAAGTGGACTTATTCATACTGTAGAAATCCTCAGTTTCTACAAGGCTCAATTTTTAATATTTAATAAGGAAGGGAAAAATCTGGGATGAGGTAGCTTTCATGCAACTGTCTAGAAGAAAATTGACCCTATTTTCCCAGTAAGATTCTTCTCAAGGAAATTGCAGAGTATAATTCTTTCATATGCTACAACAGACACAAATTCTCAAAAATACTATCTCATTCAGGTGGGATAGGGCATTCGTTTAACAGTCACTGAGCATCCATCTATGGCAGGCACTGCTATAAGTCCTAGAGATAATTAGAGTAGCGAACAAAAACAAAATCCCTGCCTATGGAGAACTTATATTCTAATGGGAGGAAGAGAGACAGATCACGTAAAATATGTAACATATTATATTTATTCAGTGCTAAGAGAAAAATAAAACAGATAAAGGTGATAAAAATTAAGGGGACTGGGGGTTATACACAATTCTACATAGAATGGACAGGGTGGGCCACACCGAAGTGACATCTGAAACAGACCAAAGCTTGTCTTGGCTAGGGTAAGACATTTTCTCCAGAGAGGACAGCAAATGCAAAGACCCTGAGGCAGGAACATGCTTAGTGTGCACAGGGAACAGAATGGAAGCCTGTGTGGTGGGGAACAACGTGAGCAGGGTAGAGATGAGTGAAAGGCAGGAGAAGGCTGGGTCATGTGGTGCCTCGGAGGCCTTTGGCTCTTTCACTCTGAGCAGGAGTCTGGGGAGCGAGCTGAGCTGACTTTATTAGAGGGACTACTTTGGTTGATGGGAGGGGAAGAGATGAAATACAGGCAAGGACATGAAATCCAAGTCAAAAAATAAGAACTTTAAATGACCAATGAGAACTGGAAAAAAAACACTTCCATTTACTTACACAAAAATAAGATAGAATTTCTCACTAAGTTGGCAAAGATTCATCACACCACAAATAATCAAGCAATGAAGTGGAATGGTCAATTTCAAATAATGTTAGTGAGAATATCAATTAGGCAACACTTTCTTGGACATTATTTGACCTAGTAACCCCTCTTTTAAGGTTCAATTCTTGGGAAATGACTAGAGATATAAAGATTTGTGTGCCAAAGAATGTCTGCAAATTACTCATAATAAAAAAAAAATGGATCAACAATGTTCAATTATTAGCTATTGATTAATTATGATAAAACCACATGGTAGCCTATTATAAGGATGATGTAATGAGGGGTTTTTCTGAAGAATTTTTAATGATAAGGAAACTTTTCATTGATACCATGTTTATCTAAGAGATATACCAAAAATGGACAGAATGATGATCTCTGAGTATATTCTCTTCTTCATAAATCCCCCATTTTCCAAATTTTCCTCAGTAAGCATGTATACTTTCATAATGAAGAAGAAAAATGACTTTCCTAAATGTACTTGATGGCATTAAGACTAAAATGTAGTTAACTGTTGAATCACTATGTTGCACAACACCTGAAACCAATTTAATGTTGTATATATCAACAGTTGTATATATCAAAAGGTTTTATTAAAAAAATTTAAATGATGCCTCATATAAACACACACACACACCCCCAAAATGTACAGACAGGTACAACTGAGTGACCTGGACAAAGGTAATTGTTCTAGACTGATTTCTTCAGAGTGACCCAGGCAAGGCTGGCCTGGCTGTGATCTCCAGAGCCAAAAAGAAATCCCGATATGAAGACACTACTCTGCTGATTTCATAAATAACCTGTTAATGGCCCATACAAAGCTTCTGAGGAGGGGGTGACACGTATAGCTTTGTATCATTAACAGAGTAGGTACTTAAACTAAAACACTTTGAATCCCCCTCAAATCAAACTTCCCTCCTTCCAGACCAAGCAATTTACGTGTGAAAACAAGAGTCTGGGCTTCAGAAAAGAACATTAAGCCACGTATCTGAAGAGACACAGTTCAGGCCTAGTTTTGAGCAAACCTCCACTCTGTGGTCACTTTACAATTCACTTTCTTCATTAATAAAGCCATGACTATTACTAGTAGTCCTAGCATAACTTGCAGTCATTTCACGAAGACGAAATGAGAAATAACATTCAAACATGCATTACATTGTTAAAAAACTCAATAATTACAGTTAGTAGTAAAATGTTATTAAATATTCAGTGACATTTAATCTACAATATATAAATTACAACAGCCTTAGTATCATGCCATTCTGTTGAGGAAGATACGTCTTTTAGTAAATTGATCTGTTACTTTGAATGTTGTACTACCAGTTATGCAAACATTGTATCAATAACAACAGAGTAACTCAGAGAGAAAAACAATCACATATACTTACATTTCGGGTCCATGCTAAGCGGTCTGTGTTATAACCCATCATGTTCATGAGGCAAGTCACAAACAGATTCCACTCTGAGTGGTAACTGGGTCCTCCCGGAGCACTGTGGACACTGTACCACTTGACAAGCATCTGAACAGCTATTTCTTTTGGCAGGATAAACTTAATTGCTTGCAAACATGTTTGGACTATTAAAAGCAAAGATTAATTTTAGTGTGTTTCCCATGCATGCATTTCTTTTCCCCTTTTAATAGTTTTTTGCCTACTATTGTATAAAAGCCAATTACTCTGAAAAGAGACCTGTCATTGAAAAGCCAATGGGATGCAGACATTACCTCGGCAATCATTTGAAACCTAAACCAACTACTGAATTCAACAGGCCGCAAGAGGTCTCGGCAGCTTTTCGATCATTTATTTTGGAACAAAAATAAAGTAGCCAAACAGTTCAGTTTAACTGAGACAGAAATGATTTACATCCACTGCCCCAGCAATTATTAAGAGCTCCCCATTTCACTCTCAAAAATATCTGAGTTTGGACAATGAGTTAAAAAGATCATTCCATCAAAAACACAACTGTTACATGAATAAATATATATGAAATACTGCTTAAATACTTAAGTATATAATATTCATTACATGTAACCTCAAATAGCAAGGCTCAATTAACCAGCATTAAAAGACATTCTTAACATTCTTGTTAACCAAAGCTTTTTAACTTTCAATTATCTCTGACAGCATTCAGTTTCTAAATTATTTCACCATGCTATCTTAAACGGATCAGTCAACACCATGTAATTTATACCTTTCTCAATGACTTACTGTCATCAAAATAAACATCAGTTATAGTGCTACACTGTCATACAGTGACCTCCTCAGGGTGGTGAGGGCTCCTGCTATGAAGAGGCCTGGGTCTGCTTTTGGTAATAAGAGGCCCCAAACTGCAATGTTCTGTGGTCTCATCTCCTTTTTAGAGGATTCTCTACTTCACTCCCCACGGTCAGTGTCACCATACCCACCCTCAGCAGCATACGTTTGCCTCATCAATTTGCTGTGTGTGCGCGCATGCATACACAGCAAAGGTTGAAATCAAGTGGAATAAATGTTACAAAATCAAATAATCAAGTTTGTCAAGGTTGACTCCAAACTAGCTGTAAACCAGATACTGCCTGAGGAGCTGAGGAATGCTTTGTGAGCACACCAACATGTGCATGAACAATGTGACTTCTATTTCACTGTGAGAGAGCAAAATTTTTATTTATTTTTTTATGTATGTAATCCATTATTTGTTTTTACATACTCTGTTTAGGATTATACTTCCAGGTGCATGACCTGCAGTTACTGGCTAGATATAGGTTATCTCTATACCAACTCATGATATCATTTACCACACCAATGAAAGATATTTCCTAAAATGAAAGTCACTCTAGCCTACTTACCAAATTCCAGAAATCATACAACCTGCCAATGCTTTACTCTGGCCGTTATATTTTTAAGTTAACAGATATCATGATATTTTTATACCAGACAGTATTCTCTTCTTAGCTTACATGTTAGCACATCCTTTCATTCTAAAATTTTCTTTACTATTCTACGTGCAGAAATATCCTCCATCTAGTATGTTCCAAATTGCATTTCAACAATTCAACCAGACTCCAATTTTCTGAAAATACTTCTGATTGAATTTTAACTATAATATTAAGTTTTATTCAATTAAGGCAATCATGCTAATTCCTCAATTTACCTAACAACTGAGAGATTTGTTTTAGGATTAAAAACCATCACATATACCAAAAGCTACTGTAGTTGCTTAAGTTTCCTGTTTCCCAGATTTCTTGCAAGAGGCAATCACACTAACCCTCCGCTGGCATTCTCAAGACAAGAAACTTCAGAGAAGCAGCATTACCATATCCTTCAAATGTACCCCAGCCTTAGCACACACGGAGAGGACACTGCAAAGTGCTCCCCAGCTCTTCCGAGTTTCTCTGACAAGTACATGAACGAATCATATGGATTCAAAAACAGAAAACTTAAAAAAAAAACCAATTATTATTGTAAATCAGCAATTACTCCAAATCAAACTGAGCATACACAGAAGTGAGGTGTGATCGTCAATCATACCTAATTCAGAAGTGGCAATTTCAGGAATAGTGATCCTAACCATGGAGCCATTACTCAATTCCTGGTGAAAAGAATGAAAACAAAACGAGCAAGTAATAGAATTTGTGCATTCCAAGTTTTTGAATGTCTCAAAAATAGCTCATGCTTTACAAGACTGCCTATCAAAGCAAAAGGCAATAAAACATACAAAAACAAAGAACACTTTTCAAAAACTGAACACTTCTAAGTCTCAGAAACTATAAATGTGCTTATTTGAAAAACATTTCCAAAAGTTACTGTTTTAATAATGTCTAATTTTTAGACACTGAGAGACAACATCACCAAAAAGACTAACTTTTAATGAAAAGATAAAAATTATGTCAATGTAAAATTCAACTGATTGAACAGGATTTGTTTTGAATAGTTTTTTAATATGTAAACTTTAGAGAAGTTAAGAATTACCTGGAAGTAAAACTATCCAAAAAAATATACATAAGACATGTTTTTAATCATGAGAAATGTTTGTTTTCATTTTTCAGACAAAATTTTGTATTTCTGACAACTCTGAAAGGACAGCCATTTTTCTTAGAAAGCTCCCTAATCTTTTAAAAATAAATACACTTGGGACTTCCGGGAAGATGGCGGTGTGAGCAGGGCGGCAGAAATCTCCTCCCAACACTATATTTATCTACGAAAACACAGAAAATACGTCTATTCCTAAAAGAGAGACGAGAATACACAGGAAAGCGCACAGCGTGCAGCAACACCCGAGAGGACTCGGCACCCCAAGAGGTGGTCTTAAAGAGCCCAGCTGACATACGTGGCAACTATCAGTGACCAAATTATACAACCATGAAAAGACAGAGGAATATGGTTCAGACCAAAATCAACCAGACAACCCCAGAGAGGGAGTCTGAAGGGATGGAAATGCACAGCCTCCCTGAAAAAGAATTCAGAATAAAAGTCATAACCATGCTGATGGACCTACAGAGAAATGTGCAAGAGCTGAGGGAGGAAGTGAGGGTACTGAGGAAAGACAATACAGAAATCAGACAAGCGATCGACGGGCTTAACAGCAGAATGGATGAGATGCGAGAGACTGTTAATGGAATAGAAAACAGAGAACAGGAGTACAGAGCAGCTGAGGCAGAGAGAGATAAAAGGATTTCTAGGAATGAAAGAATATTAAGAGAACTGTGTGACCAATCCAAACGGAACAATATGCGCATTATAGGAGTACCAGAGGAAGAAGAGAGAGAAAAAGGGATAGAAAGTGTCTTTGAAGAAATAATTGCTGTACCTCAACATCATAAAGGCTATATATGACAAACCCACAGCTAACATCATACTTAACGGCAAGACGCTGAAAGCTTTTCATCTAAGATCGGGAACAAGACAAGGATGCCCACTCTCTCCACTGTTATTCAACATAGTACTGGAGGTCCTAGCCACAGCAATCAAACAAAACAAAGACATACAAGGCATCCAGATGGGTAAAGAAGAAGTCAAATTGTCACTATTTGCAGATGACACGATACTGTACATAAAAAACCCTAAAGATTCCATTCCAAAACTACTAGAACTAATATCTGAATTCAGCAACATTACAGGATACAAATTAACACACAGAAATCTGTTGCTTTCCTATACACTAATGATGAACTAACAGAAAGAGAAATCAAAAAAACAGTTCCATTCACAATTGCATCAAAAAAAATAAAATACCTAGGAATAAACCTAACGAAGGAAGTGAAACACCTGTACTCTGAAAACTACAAGACACTCCTAAGAGAAATTAAAGAGGAGACTAACAAATGGAAATGCATCCCATGCTCTTGGCTAGGAACAATCAATATTGTCAAAATGGCTATACTACCTAAAGCAATCTACAGATTCAATGCAATCCCTATCAAACTACCAACAGCTTTCTTCAATGAACTGGAACAAATAATTCTAAAATTCATATGGAACCACAAAAGACCCCGAATAGCCAAAGCAATCCTGAGAAGGAGGAATAAAACAGGGGGAACTACACTCCCTGACTTCAAGCTCTACTACAAAGCCACAGTAATCAAGACAATTTGGTATTGGCACAAAAACAGACCCACAGACCAGTGGAACAGAATAGAAAATCCAAACATTAACCCAAACATATACAGTCAATTAATATTTGATAAAAGTGCCTTGGATATACAATGGGGAGATGACAGCCTCTTCAGCAGCTGGTGTTGGAAAAACTGGACAGCTACATGGAAGAGAATGAAACTGGACTACTGTCTAGTCCCATACACAAAGGTAAACTCAAGGTGGATCAAAGACTTGAATGTAAGTCATGAAACCATAAAACTCTTTGAAAAAACCATAGGCAAAAATCTCTTGGACATAAACATGAGCAACTTCTTCATGAACATATCTCCCCGGGCAAGGGAAACAAAAGCAAAAATGAACAAGTGGGACTATATCAAGCTGAAAAGCTTCTGTACAGCAAAGGACACCATCAGTAGAACAAAAAGACATCCTACAGTATGGGAGAATATATTCATAAAAAACGTATCTGATAAAGGGTTGACATCCAAAATATATAAAGAACTCATGCACCTTAACAAACAGAAAGCAAATAATCCAATTAAGAAATGGGCAGAGGACATGAATAGACACTTCTCCAAAGAAGAAATTCAGATGGCCAACAGGCACATGAAAAGATGCTCCACATCGCTAATCATCAGAGAAATGCAGATTAAAACCACAATGAGATATCACCTCACACCAGTGAGGATGGCCAACATCCAAAACACAAACAACAACAAATGTTGGCGAGGATGTGGAGAAAAGGGAACCCTCCTACACTGCTGGTGGGACTGCAAATTAGTTCAACCATTGTGGAAAGCAGTATGGAGGTTCCTCAAAAAACTCAAAATAGAAATACCATTTGACCCAGGAATTCCACTCCTAGGAATTTACCCTAAGAATGCAGCAGCCCAATTTGAAAAGGACAGATGCACCCCTATGTTTATTGCAGCACTATTTACAATAGCCAAGAAATGGAAGCAACCTAAGTGTCCATCAGTAGATGAATGGATAAAGAAGATGTGGTACATATACACAATGGAATATTATTCAGCCATAAGAAGAAAACAAATCCTACCATTTGCAACCACATGGATGGAGCTAGAGGGTATTATGCTCAGTGAAATAAGCCAAGCCGAAAAAGACAAGTATCAAATGATTTCACTCATATGTGGAGTATAAGAACAAAGAAAAAAACTGAAGGAACAAAACAGCAGCAGACTCACAGAACCCAAGAACGGACTAATAGTTACCAAAGGGAAAGGGACTGGGGAAAATGGGCGGGAAGGGAGGGATAAGAGGGAAAAAGGGGCATTACGACTAGCAGATGTAATGTTGGGGGGGCACGCGGAGGGCAGTACAACTCAGAGAACACAAGTAGTGATTCTATAGCATCTCACTACGCTGATGGACAGTGACTGTAATGGGGTTGCTGGGGGGGACCTGATGAAGGGGTAGTTTAATAATCATAATATTGCACATGTAATTGTAAATTAATGATAATAAAAAATAAATAAATACACTTACCAGAGTTACTCTGTTACAGACAGGGTCTCTTATAGAATGAAGGTACGTTCCAAGTTGTTGGAAAGTACATTCTTCATTATAGAGAGAATCATGAATTTTTGAAGAATCCCTTAGTTCTGGAACTGGGGACAACAGAACAACCTATAAAAAATCATTAATACATATGAAGTATTTTTTCAGAAAGGGTACAGAGAACCTCTTTGTTTTTTGCATATGCTTAACAACTGCACATAATTATTTAAAATCCTTCTGCTCTAGGTACAATGATGTACCTTGTCGTGCACCAAGGTCCTAACAAAAGTAGCTAGAAAAAGTAAATAAAATAGCAAAGGATGTGACCAATGGCACTGGAGAGTGGTGGTGAAAACCTAGACTTGAGGGACCAAGACCCCGGAGAGAAGGAAGGGAACCACAGAGGGCCGGTGCTCTCCCCACTCTGGGCATCTGCAGTGTTTGGTGGGGTTGGGCTGGGGGGTGACGTGGGGCCGGGAAAGCCTGAGAGTGCGCAAGGAGGTCATGGCCGAGAGGAAGAACGGGCAGCACCACTTTCGGCGACCTCACGGGGCTAGGGACAGAAACTGCAGTGTGAGGCAGCTGAGGCAGACGTGACTTGAGACTCTACACTCTGGAGAGAAAGGACAGCAATGAGAAAACAAAGAAATGAGAAGGGTACTTTGTGGCATTTCCCCTATAGGAAAATGCTTGTCCTGAAAATAGAAGAACATGTATTTGCTCAATTGTAGAAACAGGAAAATTTTAAATGATTTTAGTTACTAATTAATGCAGATGCTTCCAATTTTAGACCCAATCATGCCCACCAACCCTTTCTGTATGCCTGTAATTCAATTTACAGGACATCTCTAAGTGAGTATCGTTCAACACTGGCAGCCAATCAAGCATAAGACACACTTATTATATTCTACCATCTGCTCTAACAGCTGCCAAAAGAAATTGACCTCCGCTGGTCCCGGATCTGTGTCTTGTTGCACAATCTACCAGAGCAGCGGGAGAGCCATCAGGCAGTGTGCTAGATTATGGTCTCCTTGTAGTATCAGGCTCCAATAAAGACTTAACCATTCCTAGGTTAATGGAATTCTAATAACGTTGACAACCATTTTACATTATAAAAGAAATTTTTCCAAATCACAAAAATTCTGACACTTCTCCAGCTCCCCTTTCCAAAGTTCTGCAAATGTCTTGGCTTAAAAGGGAAAGAGCTCAACACTCACTGTGTTTAAAAAACAAAACAGGGCCTAGACATTATCCAAAATTACTGCCAGCATCAACCTTCACTTTGAAGTTCCCCTAAACATTTGCACTTGGATGTCTCTGAAATACAGACCTCTTTTCTTCAGGCTTCCTAATTTGGGAAGCATGGGTATCCTCCCAGGTTGCTTAGAGAACTCTCCAACACCTCCCCCCAGCACAGCACAAAACCAATCAGCTGGCAAACTGTCATTTCCACCCCTCCAAGTCTCTCAAGTCACTCCCCTCCTTTCCTATATACTGCTGTAGCTCAGATCCTCTGTGCACCTCTTAAATTAACACAGACGACAACACCTGGCATCTACTAGTCTCTCTCTCTCTCTTCAATCCCAAGATAAATCTACCTAAAACATGGATCCTGACACTCACAACTCAGGCCTCAAAAACCCGTTGTGCTCTGGTGTTGCATTCAGAATAAAAACGACCTTTTCATTCTTTCTTCCTTTAAGAACATGTTGCTAAGAATATAAATTCCAGCTCTACCCCTTAGTAGCTATGTATCTTGGACAAGTAACCTCCTTCCTTGTACTTCCATGAACCCATTTGTAAAACTGGGATCATTATATTCCCAAAAAAAGCTGTTCAAAGGGATTAAATAAATCAATACACATAAAACACCTAGAACAGTGCCTCCTACACAGAAAACACTCAGAAACAGGTTGTTATTATGTCACCCCCTGGTCTGCCTCACCCAACAGACAAGTTGTAATTTTACAAGCATTCATTCATTCCAGACTCACTTAGTCTTAACCTGTATGCTGGTAGACGGAGATATGAACACACATAAAAACATGCTGTACTCTCCTGCCTCCACGCTCACGCCCACGTGGCTGCTCTGTGCCCCAAACGCCCCTTTCCATCTACAGATATCCCACATATCCTCAAGGCCCAAACCAAGTCAGACATGCCTCTCAGAGATGAGCCTCTGGCTCTCCACATCAGCCCATCAGGAGGCAGCCTCCTATCAGTGAATCTCCTAATGCACTTTTGGTCCTCATTCATAAGTCTTTGACCCCTTATATTATAATCTCTTATGCAGACAGTACATCTGTTCACTGTTCCACCCAAGTAAACTGTGAGATCCCTAGATGGAAAAGAAGGCATCACTTCCGAGTCTGTAGTACCTTCAAAAGTACATTACACAAGGGAGATCAGTGTATGTTTAACGAAACGTGTGGTTGAAAACATTCATATTCTGAAAGCATTAGCTAAACTTCCAATTCTGTCATTTTTAAAACAGAAAAAAAATTAACCATAGAAACATTTGACCAAACTGCTTGAAAACGCTGTGCATTTTTGGCCTCACCTCTTCATCACTCACCTCATCTAGGGATCCTAGTAGTTTGCTAAGAGGCTTAGGAGTACTAACATTGTCAAGTGGAGTGCTGGGCCGAGGCATGGTGTTGGACATTGTCAGGGAGGGAGCTGGCAATCCAGGAATAAAAACTTTTCCCACCTTTAAGCAATAAAAAAGACATGGCAAAAAAATATTGGCTTTAATGTATCATATCCTTAAATAAAATGTTATGGCATATAAGCATGTATTTCTTTTGATATTTCAAATTTCACCCTTACCAAACACAACTGAAAAATAAAAAGAGAATTAAAATTTTAGTAATGTAGCAAATTCTACCATCCAACTACAAACATCTCTAGGTGCAATTTCTCTTGATTTGATTCTTCATTACTTAGGACATCTTTTCTTTCTTCTGCGGAAAAGTGGGGGAATATTAATATAGCCAAGATATACAAAATCCCATATACTATTCATTTTCCCACTTCCTTGGTGGTAAAGACAGCAAGGACATTAAGCTTTCATTTCAGAGACCTAAAGCAGCAATCTTGTTAACTAAATCTCCAGGTAGAGAGAAAGGACACCAATTAATTCTCAGAGGCTAAAACAAATGAGGCTGAGTGATGCTTGAAAAATTGAATCCAACCTAATTCAAACTGTGCTGTCTGCTCAGGATCAGTCTTCCACCATAAACTCTCAAAATACTTCGTCCTCAAAAAAAACTTTACGTAAAGCAAATTCTTCACTGACCTTAAAAGGATGAGTTGAAAATCTATGCTAACTACCCTTATTTGAGCTATCCACAGGGTCTTCAAGAAAAACACATTGTAAGGTAAACTCCATACAGGCTGAAAACTCTTGAAAAGACTTAAAGGAAATGGAAATAAAGTGAAATTTTAACAATACACGGATTTATATCAATATACCATCCACAGCTAATAAAATTACAGAAGTTGTCAAAATAAAATCCTTAGGATTAAAAGACAAAATAAGAATAAGAATTAATATATGTAGTTTCTAAAAAAGCTATCTGAGACCTCAAGTTAATGAGAATATGGAATAAACACATTAAGTGATTACCACAACAAAAAAATCTGCACAAAAATGTAGAGTGCAACAGAAGACTCTGGAAGGTGAGGAAAAGAAGACTTCCTGTGTAGCAACTGGAACCTGGAATAACCTATGATGAATTCCCTCGCTTTCTGTTTTTCTTTAACTCTTTACATAACCAGGCCTTGGACTCCTGAGGGTCCTACAGTCCACAAATGCCCACAGGTACAGACCAAAAGAGGCTCCAAGAAAACCCTGCTCTTTCTAGCCAAAGTGTCAGGAAAAGGGACCAAACAGGAAAGAAACATATTCACCATACCTGCTCCACTCCAAGCAAACACTACAAAAAAAGCCATGGCCCTCAGTCCCTTCCTCATCAGGAGCCCACCGGCTGAGTCCTATCTATCATTCCACCTGCAAGGACTAGGTGGCGCTCCTCACCCGCATGGAGACTGGGGGCCAGGCCTACCTTCATCTCTGCCCTCCAGTAACTAGGTGGCATCGCCTCTCAGCACTGCAGCTGCAAAGACTTGTGGACAGAGCCCTGTTTTCTCTACCATGAGGCGGCCCCTCTCCAGCTCCCCATCAGGCGCAGCAGCTGCGACAGAGGAGGAACACAGGCTTTCATCCTTGCTCTGTAATAATAAAACACCACCACTCTCCCCTCCTCAACAGGAACTGGGGGTGGAGGGCTGTACTGCATCCCTACCCAGCAGTAACAAGGCAGTAACTTCTCTCTGTCAAACTAGGGAGTGAGAGGAAGGAAAAACAAAAGGATTTTCTAAATATGTGTATGCAATCCTGAGTGAACCATGTGTGAAACTGACCAATAAACACACAGCAAAAAATCTGAGAACTAAACACTGGTCTGTAATACCATTCAGTTCTCGGACTGGTCGTGGGTAGCACAGATGTCAAGGCATACCCAGCCTCATTACAGGAGCAGACAAAACATAGGCCCAAGAAATACTGCTCTCCCTGGCCAAGAATCAGGGAAGCAGAGCCTAACAAGATAGAAAACTTTCAGACAATAATCAACCTACTCCACACATGGTGGAAAAACCACGCCCCACCTCTCAGCCTTGTCAGCAAAGGCCAAGGGGGGCACCTAGACTTCCATGCTCACCTGACTGCAACAAGGCACCAGTTTGGAAAAGCAAAAAAAGAAAGAAAAGGCTAGTAGTAGTATGGATAGCAAGAATGTAAGGAAGCATTCAGAGCTCTCATAACCGCTGGAGGCCAGCTATAGGGGAGATGTTATAAGCTGGTATAACCCACACTTTGGAAAACTATTTGGCACCACATGGCCAAGTTGAATATGCACATACTCTGAACGCTTAGAGACATTTATAAGAACTTTCTTAATGCATTAGAGGAAACTGCACAAACAACACAAACAACCCTAGTGACTGGCAAAGTAGCAGAAGTTTTGGCAGGATTATACAACGGAATACTATATATCAGTGAGTAAACGAGCTACACAGCTAATTTAAAATACTGCATTGAGCAGAATAACCAAGTCAAAGAAGAGTATATGATATGGTTTCTTACATTAAAAAAACTCGAAAACAAGAAAAACTACACAATTTACTCCTTAGTGGTACATACACAAATGCAAAAATCTAGTAATAAAAACAAGGAATGATTTATTGCAAAAGTTAGGGTAGTGTCTCTATGGGGGGAGGTAGGGCAATGAGTAAACACCCAAGAGATTTTAAAGACTGGCAACGTTCTATTTCTTAACCTGGGTAGTACTTATATAAATGCTCACATCATTATTCTTCAAATTGTATACATGTACTTAAATTTCATAATTTATACATTATTTCATATATAAATTTTACAACTGTTAAAAAAACAAAAAGATACAGCCAACATACCTTTAATATAATGAAACTACAAAGCCTTTGAGGTTTTTTGACACACTCACCCATGTATCAATTTTAAAACTACATTTTATAAAACTTCATTTTAACTTTTTTTAAATAATCTACCTATATTCATTAACGGTTCCCCATCTGTGCCAGGTTCTTAGTGCTAATCCATCTAATGGCAGTCAGACCTCCTACTGGACCAACCTAAACTGCAGGCTTCATTTTCAACGTTTAGAAAAATCTTCTGCCAAATCCTGCAGGCAGGAGGCAACAAATATTAAATATCAAACTAAAGTAACATTAAAAAAAAGTAATTAAGAAGGTCATCCTACAAAAGGACAAAATGCTACTTATTACTTACCCGAACCACTCCTGTGTACAGCACCAGGTTTCCACCGCCTTCCAGAACCAGCATGGTATCTATCTTGGGAAAAAAGACAAAAATTTTATTTTCTAATCTGTGCAAATCATGAAACACAATGACTTTCATCTTCTCAAGAAATGTGCCTATATTTACCTCCACTGGTGCTGCATCCTTTGCTGGTATGTTGGTAATGGAGCCAAAGATGAGCTGGGTTTTATCATTACTCTCTTGAAACTTTACACAGCTAAATATTAAAATAAAAAAAAAGAAACACACTATTGATACATGCAGCAACTTGTACTGATCTTAAGGGTATTATGCTGACTGGAAAAAGCCAATCTCAAAAGCAACATACTATATGATTCCAATTATGTAACATTTTCAAATGACAAAATTATAGAGATGGAGAACAGATCCGTGGTTGCCAGGGGTTAAGGATGGCGGCAGGTGGGTACGGTGTATATGACTACAAAAGAGTAGCATAAAGGAGATCTTTGAGGTAATAAAGGAGTTCTGTATCTAGATTGTGGTTATTTGCAGAAATCTACACATGTGAGAAAACTCGAAATCATACATGCACACACAAATGAGTACATGTAAGAACTGATGAAATATGAATTTGTATTGATGTCAATTTCCTTATTTTGATAAAGTACCACATAGTTAGGTAAGATGTTACCTCTGGGGGAAAAAGAATGCAGGGAACACAGAACCCCTCTATTATTTTGCAACTTCCTGTGATTTATAACTATTTCAAAATAAAAAGGTAAATAAATGCACAAAAGATTTGAACAAAATAAAAAGGTAAATAAATGCGCAAATTTTTCACCTGAAGATAATTGAATAACTAATAAGCACATAAGATGCTCAACATCGTTAAGTCATTAGATAAAATTAAAACCATACTCACTAGAATGGCTACAAAGAGACTGACAATACCCACTGTTGTCAAAGATAAAGAAAGTGGAACCCTTAAGCATTACTGGTCCGGGGTATGATATGGTACAGCCTATCTGTGAAACAGCCTGGCAATTTCCTAAGAAGTTAAACATGAATTTACTATTTGACCCAACAATTCCAACCCTAGCCACCTTCCCAAGAAAAAAGGTATCATGTATGTCTATTCAAAGGCTTTTTCTCCAATGATTGTAGCGCCATTAATTCACAATGGTCAAAAAGTGAAAACAGACCAAATGTCCATCAATTGATGAATGGATAAACAAAATGTGGTGCATCTTCAATGAACTACTACTTAGCAAGAGGAATAAGGTGCTCATACATATGACAACCTGATGGGTCCTAAAAGACATGCTAACTGAAAGAAGCTTGACATGAAAAAAACTACATTTGCATGATTCTAAAAATGTCCAGAACCAGAAAAGGCAAACCTACAAAGGCAGAAAGACCTATGCAGTGGTTACCTGAGGATGGAATGGGAACAGAAGTGAACTGCAAATCAAGCACACGGGATCTTTTTAAGGTTTAAAATCTTTAAATATTTTAAAACTGGACTGTGGTGATAGTTGCATAACTTTGTAAATTTACTAAAAATCATTTAAATGTACCCTTAAAATGTCAATTTTATGACACTTAAATGATTTCAATAAAGCTATTTAAGCCAAAAGAAAAAAGAAAAGGAAAAAGAAAAAGCAGACCTAAGTTTGTTTACAAAGACTCAACAGGAATATATGGCCTTACCGTAGCTGCAGCTGGGACTCTACTAAAAAGCACAGGAACTTCTGCCCACACAAGTCAGATGTCATAAACACTTTGGAGGCCTGTGAGTTTTTTTCTCTGCAATAGATACATTAATAAAGTAACTGTCAGCATTGGTTCAAAAATCTACCATGGTAACTATTACACCATGTCTTTGAAAATACTCTACAAGAAATCTAAAAACTACTTGGACCAAACAGTAACTTTGAAGACCCAAAAACACTTAAGATTTGAACTTCATGATCTCTAAGATTCCTTTCAGCGCTCTGATTCTGAATCCTTTCCACAGCTTTTAGAGGGGAAAAAAAATTACAAAGAATTTAATCTTCATCAATGGAATTTTTAATTCTATATTATGCAAGTTACCTACTGCTGAAGTAATGCAAACTTGAATTCGTATCCCTTAAAAGGTCTAAGGGGTCAGACTTTTTATAACATGACCTCTCCCATCTATCCTCTCTCTTATTAGGTTCTATTCATCCCTTTTTTAAACTATACCTCTAATTCCCAAAGACGTCAGAGTGGTGCATTAGACCATAATTCTGTAAAATAAAAATCTGCAAAATACTCAACCCACAATAAGGTATTTAAAGGTAAGTGGTATTTAAATGTAGGAAAATTTTATATTACATATGAAGAACAAAAACAGAAAAGATAATTCAAGACTATTCGCATCCTTCTTTCCTCCAACTACCTACCGCCTATAACCCTAAGAATATGCATTTGCCTTCTGTTTCACAAAGAAATGAGGCTGTAAGGCTTGAGCCCAACCTCCTGCCCTACATACCTGACAACCACCACCTTCGTCCTCCCAAGGCTAATCTCTCCACTTGTGCTCCTTCCTGGTTTCTTGTTCCATTATCATTTCCTCTTCCCTGTTTTTTCAATACCTTCCCTGCTCTGGGTAAGGTCCCTATACCCTACTCTCTCATCCTAAGAAAAGTCTTGAAAATGACGATGGACTGAGCATTAGATGACATAAAGGACCTGCGGTTAACTGGCTGGGGGTGTAAAATGCTATTGTGGTTAAGTAAGAAAATGTCCTTACTTCTTAGAGATACATACTGAGGTATTTAATCATGAAGACCAAATATCTTCAATACGGTTCAGCAAAAACAAAACTCTCCCGTGACCCTGAGACCCACTAGTTTTGCATCCTCATCCCCACTTCAAAGGCAAACTCCCTCACACAGTCTGCTTGCCTATGTTCACGCCCTCAGCCCTCATTTACTTCTTCCACCCCTCCCCGCTCCACAGCCCTCAGCCCCCGTGCTCTGGCCAAGGCTACAAGTGAAGCCACTGCCTCCAGGTACCTACTCTCTGGGCTGGGCTCCTAGCGCCACGCGGCACCAGCACCTGGCAGCACCGGCACCTTGTACTGGAAAGGCTCCCTGTGCTGCAGCACACTTCCCACTGCTTCTCCCACCTGACCTCCTTTGCTTTGTCGCTGTAGCAGCCACCTCCTCTCTCTCTCTCTCTCTCTCTCTCTCTGTTGTGCCCCAAAATCTTAAGTTTCTAAGAACTCACACCCAAACCCTCTGCTGGGTTTTAATTATTTAGAAGTCACAGACCCCCTCTGAGAATCTAATGACTGTGAAAACCCTCTCCTTAGGACAAGCCTACACCTACACAAACACACAATTACTGTACACAATTCCCAAGGGTCACCAGACCCCTGCAACTGCAGGCTCGCCCACAGGCGCTCCAGGAACCCAACCTCTACCCACTCTTTAAATCCCAGTCCACCTCTCTGGCCTCACTCACCATGTATAAGATAACAAATCCTACACTTATTGCTCTGCTCTTTCCCCCACTTTATGACCCACATACAAAGCCCCTTCTTATAGCTCTTATCACAGAAAACTACCCTAAAGGGTAAGCCCTTGGCCTTCCACAGGCAAAGGGACAACACTGATCCCCTGAGCGGGCAACTCCCTCACCCGTCTAAACTCGTCCTGACCTCCTGCCTGCTATGCCCTTCTCTACTTTCCCACCCAGCAAACACCTATTCACCTTTCCAATGCCTCACCAGCAGAAAAGGCAATGACTCCTGTTGTCACCATCCTACAACTGTCTTTTTTAGGACAGGGACAGTGACCTGTTTACCATTAACTCACAGCCACTAGCACACGTGGAAACTGGCTGACAGATGAATTAATTACTAAAGAGAACATAAAAGGAGAGGAAACACAGACAGAGGTCTGAGTTCTGTTTCCCAAAAAGAAGAGCAGACATTCCACTAACACAAAGATAAAACTGAAGAAAAATATAAAATCCCAAGTTTCCTAATCTACAGAAAGTTGTTTCTCTGAAAACATCAAACACCTCAAATCTGAGAGATTATTTTATATATTTATATTATATATAAATACACATATGTATTTGTTATGAAGTTACAATACATTTTACATATATAACTAGTACAACTAAATTAAGGAAGAAATAGCAAATGACAAGAGTATTTTTATAATCACCTTAATATTATTAATATCCTCTACTCAAACTGAGGTGACCCTAATATGTATCTCTGTATTTTTATAAGTATTCAGAACTGATTATATCAAAAGGAAGCTTTAAGCAAAATACCAAGTGTTTTCTAAGGCTTTCAGCAACATTTTTCTTTGAATATAAAAATAAATACCCAAACCTTGTATTAGTAATAGTTTCTGTCCATAAGTGGTCAATACAAAGTTCTGGAACAATTGGCTCTGTTTCTGGTGCAAGAAAGGAGCCATTAGAATTACTACTTGGAGAATGGGAAACACTGTGTCTCTTTGGAGATTGATTATGGCTTGAAAGGCTGAACCTCTGCACCCCTGAAAATGAGTGCCCTCCTAAGGCAGGAGAATGGGCAGGACAGTAAAATAAACAAGAGGGGAGAGGGCATCACTATTCGTGATTCGGGCGGATAAAGCATACTCCCTAACACTTCCCACAATTCTATGCAGAGAGAAATCATGGCAAACCCCAGTCAGAAAAACAACAGTTTGAAAAAAGGAATAGTTACTTAAATGGTCCATGTTAATGTGTTTTACTATATTCTGAGACTTTAGAATTGATAGAACTCATTCTTTTAAAACTGAAAACCAGTTCATTCTCTGCCTCAGAAAACGAGTTGTCTATGATATTCAAACAGGACTAAATTATGTTCCTGTATATTCAGACACACACATGCCAACAAAACCAAGTCCCTATATTACCAGATAAATATTAATAAAAACAAAAGAACGCTAATGCAAATTAAGACAAAGGAAAATAATATCAAAATATTTTTGCAGTTAATATTCATCAGATTGCTGCCACACAGTCTTGGAAAAGAGGCAACAAATCTTATGACAAGCCCCGGTAGCTTCTTCTACATATGACTCATTGAAAAATGGTTAACAGAGCAGACGTGGAAATCTTAGTAAACTACACAACAAGCATAATGGCTATTTTCCCTAAAAAATACCCAAGAGCCATCAATAGAAATTTTAAATCCTTCAAAACAAAGGAGAAAGTTTGAAAAGAAGGAATCTTCTTCTTGGGAATATCGTTTAAAACAAGGAAATACTTCCACACTTCATTCCCACCTTAGAGCTGCCATGTTGGAAATAGAAGGTGAACGAGAGTGCAGACTGGGTGATGAGGCGGAGCGACTCTGGCTGTGAATGGAGGAGTAATTCTGGAAAGGTGAAGCCATGGGGGAGTCTCCTCTGGAGAGGCTTCTGAGGTGTGCTGTGAGGGAGCTACTAGGGGCCACATTCTGTGGGGTTCCCCCCTGTTCAGAGAACTTTAAAACAACATTCTCTTCCTTAAGTCAAAATGATGAGAAAGGAAAAAAAAGAGTAATTAGATTAAGAGTTAATTTCCTTGTGAGAATTCAGGGTAGGTGCCAGTTATGTAAAGACATATTTTATTTACCAAAGCTTAATCTATTTCACAAAAAAAAAATGTGAAAATTTTCAGTATTAACTACCCTTGCATATTACCAAGCAGCTTATCTTTATTCTTACCTCTGTTTTGACTCTCCGAAGAGTCCACACAGAATGCAAAGTTTGAACAGTGTCATAGGTCATTATAATGGAGGGGTCAGGGTTAAGAAAAACAATTTTCATTGAATTATCCACAACATACGGTACCCGGGATGAACCAAAAAGACCTTAAAGATAAAATAGAAATGATCAGGTATTGAACAATGACCTTTACAGGACTATTCTTTATCAAGTGACTTCTTGTAATTTTTGAAGATAAAGAGAAACCAAACCAATTAAGGCATAAAATCCATTAATATTTAACACGATTAACCCCGAATTTTTAATACATTTACTATAGACATCATCTTTCTTAAAATACCTTAAAGACGACATCATTACGTTTCAATTTCACACACATGCAACTATACATTTTAAATTTCTGCTGACTCGCCATTAAATTCATCAGCCACCGATAAAATATTCATGACCCCTTCAGTAACCAACTTATTTATAAACTGCAATCAACTCTTCTGCCAAGTTTGACTTCCTTACTGTTCTGTTCGTCTTTATAAAATCTGTTCTCTCTAGCAACTATTCAAATAGGGCTGAATAGTAGTAGTACACTACTACGTCTGCTTTACCAAATACACATGCAGAGTTGTAGCCTAGTGAGTTTACACTTTACTTCTACAGTACCATTAATTGATTTCTATATCCTTATTTGACGGCTTCCTAAATGCTTCCCTCTCAGTTAAAATATTTTTTAAAAATACCATTATTGTATAAAATTGAGAAGTACTTTATAAAGAAAAAAATAAAATCACTCAATTCCATCATCTCAAAATATCTACTATTATCAAGGAGTATCCTTTCTATTTCTTTTCCCTATGCATGTTTTCTGTTTTTACAAAATTAGAATCATACTGTAGTTACTTTTATATCTTAGTTAACATTATGAATAAGCAATTCCTGTGATCATTACATTCAAAAACACAATCAATAATGGCTGCATACTATTAAATCACAGGCTGTAACATGTTTATTTAATTGTCTGTAATTGTTACCAATATAATATAGAATTATCAAAAAACTTTTTCTGTAAAAGACCAAAAAATAAATAGTTTAGGCCTTGCAGACCACATACTGGCTCTGTTGCATGTATTTTAGTTTTTTTCTACAATCCTTTAAAAAGGTAAAAACCATTCCTAGCTCACAAGCCATACAAAAACAGGCTGCTGGCTGGCTTGAGCCCATGGACTATAGTGTGCCAAGCCCTAACACAGAAGATTAAAAAAATCTCAGTGATATTTCAGAATATGAACTTGGAATAAAGTCCTAAAAATAAAATTGGTCAAAGAATATAAATTTTTTTAAGCTTTTAAATCATCATTATTTATAATCACCTATCATGTTTGGCCAACTTAAAATTTAAAAATAAGCATCTATAAATAACATTAAAAGTTCTGAGTCCCAGCAAATTATGTTACTATGGACAGGAGAAATATTAGAATTTACACAATACAGGCCAAAGGCTGTACATTTTCTTTTCTTCAAAACGAAAAAACAACCTTAGTTCATCTAAGTATCATTCATTTACTTACCAATTACTGAGGAACAAGTTGTATCATCTACAGTTAAGTTAGCAAATGTACCAGCATTCCTGAGTGACTTATAGGTCCTAGTTTATTAAGAGTAACATTAAAACAGTTAAAACCATAGTTATTCAAGAAGCTCTTGCTTTGACTTTAATTACTTGCATAATAAAAAAGCTATCTTTGTAAAATGCTTAAGTTACATTACTTTTTTAAAAAGTCTTATTTTCTTAAGCTCTTTCATTTCGTCCCCCAAACCTACATAAAAGAACTTAGAAAACTACACTTACTTCCAGATTTACAAACAAGTGGGGCTATTTCATCTAGAGGATGCAGCATGCTGAACATAGTAGGTAAAGGTTCTCTAGTAATAAACAAATAAATAATCAATCACCAACACAACTTCATCTGTGCACAAAATCTGCACTTTCCTTACAAAGAATTATCTTCCCCAGATCACACAAGCAACTAGAAATCTACAATCTCAAAAAGCAACCCTCTAAACTTCTCACATACTGTTTTCACAATATCTTCTAATTCATTCCTAGAAATCTCTCTCCATATGCAGGATAATCTATGAACACACACACACAGAAGGAAATCAATATAGCTGAGGAAGTATCTACAAACAGTAGGCATTGTGTTATAGAACAAATGGAATAATAGGCACTGAGACGCTTTTCTTGTTTGTTTGTTTTTTTAAGCCTCTCTTACTGACAATGTGTTTTTGGCAGCTAAGAAAAATTTAGTCTTCTATTCCTATTTACAAAGGACTGCACTTACAATTTTTTAAAAGAAAAACTTCAAGTAAATTAAAAGGCTGCATTTTTAAGGAGTGATTGAGAAAACGACTAACAGAAAGAGATTAAAATCTTTCAGCAATTATTTTAAAACTTAGTGTCTACTACTTCCATCACATTATGATAGGTATTGTATGTTCCTGCCCTGCAGTGAGCTCACAATTTATTAGGAAGACAAGGGAAACACTCCATCAATAAGCACCTACCATTAACTGTGTACCTAGTACGTACTAAGCCCTGTGTCGAAGATTATGTACATTCATTTATTTAATCTTTGCATAAAACCTAAGATGTAAATGATAGTATTTCTTACAGATAAGGAAACTAAAGCTAAGAAAGTTCTAATGATTTGCCCAAGGAAGCAGTGAAAAAACGGCAGGGCTAAGAATTGAGTCTTATCTTTAAGCCACCTGTGTGTTCAATTTTACTACTTGGGAGAAAAAAAGCTGTAGATAATTCATACCAAGTGAGAAGCAGAACATATTAAGTGCACAATACTGAGATGAAAGAAAATGGCATTTACCTATGCTATTAGCATGGGAAATTATCATCATCTCAAACTTCCAAGTAAACAATTTTTTCTCAGAACCAACACAAAAAAGTCCAAGCAATAATCTGAAATGAATACAACTGAGTACCTGGGTGGACCTGGAGGCACTTCGTGTGAGGAACTGCTTCGTTCAAACAATAATCCATATTTGGTGGGCCAAACATTTGCAACCTATCAGGTAAAAGGGTGGGAAAAAAACAGAAATAAAAGAAACTACTCTTTGTAACATGTTTTTAGGTAACATTACAGAACATTAGATTTTCTTCCAATTTAGTAAGAGCTTTACAAAAGAACATGATCATTAACTACATTTTTTTAGAAGGAGTTCTAACAAGACACAATCAAATCTAAGGAAGAGCTCAGTCTGAAATTCCTGCCACTGGCAAATATCAGTACCAAAATGAAGATGTGATAAAATTTTTAACAATAGCACTAGGCATGAAAAAGATGATGAGAAATAGGGAAAAGACTAATATTGCTTATTTGCTTTAATACAGCCAAAATAATTACTTATACTTAACCTGAAAATACCTCTCATGAGAGACTTCATAATTCACTTCACTGAATAATTTATTTTTAATGCAAAGAATGGAAAAATGGTAAGCCACTAAAGATGCTAAAATTTCCTTACACTGAGTAAAAATAATGTTAATTACTACAAGACAAAAAATAGCAAGACTTCTAAAACCAATTAGCTCACGAACATTCTCCAGCAAAACACAAGAACACTACAGGAACACTCAAGTTTACCTGAAAAGGTAAAGAAGCTATGTAATCCTTTCCTTCTATGCTATGCATGTTAAAACATGAGCTTTGCAGTATACATATGCATTTTTCTACTTCATCACTACCTGAAAAGAAAAGGTATAAGATGTATGCATTTTTTTCCAAAAAGAATCCCAACAATCACAATTTGCAATTCCCAACAGCACAAATTCTTTAATGCACAATGGAAAAATGCTTAGGCTAGACCATATTCTTAGTGACTAAGTATTTTGCACAACAAAAAAAGACATTGAGGTAAATATTTGGAACCATAAGATGAAATAAAATTGCAAAAAGAAACTTACTTATAGACCTTTTCAGATTTATCCTGTGATATAATGAAGTCACACCACAATGCCTAAAATCAAAAACAAAATGCTTACCTCGGAAAACTGTATCTCAATAATAAACTATTAACTAATGGTATCTAAATAATGACATCTACATAATAATTGTCCCTCCTCATCAACTCAACACATACATCATGGGAATAAAAAAGAGTAAAGTAAAAGAAGATCAAACTAATTAATGATATATGTTATAAGGAGAGATAAACTATGTTTGCAGATTTTATGGGAAGACAAAAATCAAAAAACCTACTAGACAGAAGCCCTGTAGCAAAAGCAAATTCAAACAAAAGACTCAATCTGCATGAAACCCCACTGTCCTAGACAAAGCTAACGAGTATTACAAGTTGAAAATTGCCAAGCTATTTTATAATCTACAGACTTACCTAATGATCTTATCATTCTTAGACTGTCCCAGACTTGCTTTAGAAAAAAATCTTTAGAAAAACTAACATTTCCCTTTTTTAAAGGCCAATCTTACAAAATATAAACTAGGAAAAGCCTTTTCTTTGTATCACTACAAACCCAACTTTTATGTACTCAATTATTTTGCAACCAAT
Organism: Smutsia gigantea; assembly: GCA_032199065.1. NCBI lineage: Eukaryota > Metazoa > Chordata > Mammalia > Pholidota > Manidae > Smutsia > Smutsia gigantea. The sequence continues at coordinate 37,247 of JAVSCE010007881.1, read as the reverse complement.
TATAATCATCATGTATTACATTATTTTTGTACCCTTAATGTCTTTAAACTTTTTATAAACAATAACAGATCAAATTACTGAAGGACAGTTTATCATTCACCTGACAAGGGACAATGTAAAAAAAAAAGTGATGACATAGAAAATAAATGAAATTTTTATTTTCCTACCATTATCTTCTCTACATGTTAAAATACACCCAGATGCTGGGATCATTATGCTAAGTTTTATCATTTCTGTTAAACTTTAAAACAAAAGCATTTTTTTTAAGTGTGTTAAATAGTCAATCAAATGCTAAAATTCAAATCAACTCACCTGTTGTACAGGACTGTCCACTGTAAATGCTTTATAAACAGCCAGTGCCTGGCTTTTACTCCCTTTGCTCCAGATCACCATATTTCCAGTCACATACAGTTCCTCATCATAATCCACTTCTTCTCCAATTTCACTTACACCTTTCCTCAACTGCCAGCTTTCCTTAAAAATAACAAATGGAAGGTACGTTCAAGCACTTTTCCCTGTCAGTACTACGGAAACCAATATTTATTAATTAAATCAGTTATCCAGATATAAGTCTCCTCCTTTCTCACTGCCTGTGGATTAAGGCTCAATCCAAGCCCAACTCTTTTTTTTTTTTTAATTTAGGGGCTAATGTTTATACTCTTTATTTGAATGCCAACCATTCTTTTTTTTTCTGTGTTTTATTTTTTTTTTTCCTTTTTTTTTATTGTGAAATGATTATCACAGTAAGTTTAGTTAACATCCTTCAACATACATAGTTACAAATTATTTTTCCTTGCGATGTGAACTTTTGAGGTTTTTTTCTCTTAACAACGTTTCAATGCCCAAGACATTATTGCTCACCATGCAACGAACAAGTTCCAATACAGTGAACAAGCTCCCACAAGGTGAACAATGCAAGGAACATAGTGAACAAGTTCTCACAAGGTGAACAATGCAAAGGCAGTCATATCAGAGAAACGAATTCAGTTACTATAATCAAGTCAACTATGATTATTCATATGATTTTTATACTTAAATTATAAGTAAATCCCACCTTTCCCCCCTTTTTGTTTTAATTGACACAAATGCATATTCATATATTTGTGGAAGGTACCAGAATAATGATTAGCTGGGCTCGGCCTGTGACATAGCTTGTCACAGGCAATGTCTCTCTCGTCTGGAGGGGTGGGGTTCTATGCCTCACCTCAGTTGGCCCCCACGTTGCTCACCTGAGGTCCCTTGCGACTGTGCCTGTCTTAGGTTGTTCCTCCCATGAGGAATCTTACCCGTCTCTGGCTAACCAGCCATCTCCTGGGACCAAACAGGGAGATAAAATACGAAAGAGAGGACACCCAGCAGCTATAATTCTGGATAAAATCACAATATACATGATTATTTCTTGCAGCAAATGCAGGTGGGGAATCAGTATATGATTTCACAAAGTTGTTTAAAAGGAATCACTTATTTCTTGAAGTGAATTCTTGAAAAGTAGCATATGCTTGTATTGGCTTTAAAAGACCAACAACTGCCTTCCGCACACACACTAGGAGAACAGGAATACAAATGCATAACAGTATTAGACCTGCAATTATAGGCCATATCCAATGAAACAAAGAAAACCAATTTAACAATCCAGGCATTTGTGAAAACTTATCAATAACATGGTGAATGTTGTCTATTTGATCTTGAATAGTATGCAAAAAATCAGACAAATTAAAACAACACATCCCTGGAAATTGCTCACATCCCATAGTTGTACAGCCCTCTCCATGCCTCCCCAAAATTACATCTGCAATCATAAAGCCCCCTTTTCCCTCTTATCCCTCCCTTCCCACCCATCTTCCCCAGTCCCTTTCCCTTTGGTAACTATTAGTCCGTTCTTGGGTTCTGTGAGTCTGCTGCTGTTTTGTTCCTTCAGTTTTTTTCTTTGTTCTTATACTCCACATATGAGTGAAACCATTTGATACTTGTCTTTTTCGGCTTGGCTTATTTCACTGAGCATAATACCCTCTAGCTCCATCCATGTTGTTGCAAATGGTCCAAGCCCAACTCTTAAAAGGTTTGATGCCACTAATTAACATAGTAAGGTGTGTGTGGGTGTGTGTCTTATAGATCTTACAAGAGTTCACGAACAAGAATTTACTCAACAATTCTCTGTATCACAAAAACAAAGCAAAATAGAATGAACAAAGCAGCAGTAGACTCAGAGACCCTGAGAAGTGACTAGCGGTTACCATGGGGCAGGGGTTGGGGTAGTGGTGAGGAGGGTGAAAGGATGAAGTGCACAACAATTTCCCAATCATAACGTAAGTTGGTCGCGGGAACAGTACTAGAGCATGGAGAATACAGTCAAAGATTCAGTAAACATTTCTATGTTGATAGATAGATAGTAACCACACCAGTGGGGGTGAGGTTTTAATAATAAACTCTTAAACCACTGTGTTGTATACGTGAAAGCAATATAAGACTGTAAATCAATGATACTTCAATTAAAAAAAAGAATTTTTTGTATTAAATGTTTAATATTATCCTACAATATTATTCTGCCAAAAATATAAACTAACAAAAATTACACCTTATCTATAGATCCAAAGATGAAACCAACATGCTGGAAGACTAAAAAGGCCTGTTAAGCATGTGAGAGTGTTATGGAGAGGGGCAGTGAGGTGCACATGGGAATCACTGGAGGAGTTTGTGTGCAACGGGGAGTTCCCTGCTTCCCGCTGAGTATACATTCACCTTCCTTCCCTTGTCCCACCCATCAACATCAATGAGACAGAAGGGTTTAGGTTACTAACTACATAAACTTCCCCTCTCTTGAGATTTTGGTATTTCAAGGGGATATGAAAATGGAATAAGGTAGGAAAGACTGATTTTTCTCACACACACATCTCTATCTACTTGTGTAGCCTTTCTTTTCTCTTCTAGAAACATGTACATTTTGCAGCAGGAACCATTTCTAACTCTAACATCTCATCATCTGATAACATGAAATCTAGTTCCCACATACTAAAGTGGAAAGAGGTTAAAAAGGAACCATAATTATAATACTGAACTTGACTCTCATTACAAAACCATGAGTTATACATCTTAATAATTATAACATTATAATACAATAAAGTCACTATATTAGCCCTGACTGAAGTTACCAAACCTGAACCTTTGCCCCAGAAGTAGCAGCACATTCATTTCTCTGAGTAACCTTAAATCACAAGTAGAATATGTCACTCTATGTATCAAAAATAAAATGGAAAATTTAACAGAACCTTGTGTTTCTCATGGATGGTAACCTCCTGCAGGGATCCTACCAAGCCTGCAGCAACATCAGAAGACCATAATTCAGAGGCCGGCTGCAGCTGGCGAAGCTGAAGGTTCAGAGCCTTAGGGTGGTGCTTACAGTGGTCTCTACCGAAAGGAACAAATTCCTGCAAATCCCCGGCTGCAATCATTGTTGCCCTTTCTTCAGAGAAGTTCGACATGGGTTCCAAATATCAACATTATTTCTGTATGAATTCAAACATATTCTGGTCAGATGCTGGAGTCAAAACAGAATAAAAATATCATAAAAGTTTACAGAAGAGCCATTAATTCTATATGAGTGTCAAATAATCCTATCATATGGAAGGTGTACAAGTAACCATATTATCAAAGGGCATTCCAGATCTTGACTCTCTGGGATAATGAGCACAATCTCCACATTTTGCTTGCATACTAACCAACAGACAGTTACCATTATCGGAAACTAGTGGGCTGAGACAAGTGCTTATGTCCACAGCACCTGTCCTGTATTTCCTACTACTGCCCACCAATTCTTCACACTTCACATTAATGAAGTACTTAGATAAGTTGTACTTTATAGTCCCAGTGACTGCCTGCCTGGCTTCTCAACATTTAAGGTCATTTCTGTTCAGATGCTGGAACCTCGTTAGAAAAGCACACCTCTGGTATATTGGAATGAAACAAACAAAAAAACACTTATTACTTATAATACATCAGAAGTTGGTTAAACAATCTACAAAGGATCTAATAAACTATCAAATGTCACCAGTAGTTTTCACACCACAATCCACCTAAACATGTAACAACAATCAATTCCAATTTTTGGTCCAAACCAAGAGAACCAAGGCATGAGTAATTCTCACCATGCAACAGTAATGCTTGTAGCAAATTTAAGAGTCCTAGCTTTTAATTAATATCTATTGCAGTACAGTCAATACTGCAAAGATGTGGATGAGCTGTGGGTAAAAACATGCCCTTTTTTCCAAAACATTTCTATCCACAGTGATTGACAGCCAATAGAATTTCTGACACTGTATATGTTACATAAAGGGAATGTCAGTTCATCTCTGAGACGGCACCTACATTAAAAACCAATTTTGCCCCATCATATTTAAACTGTAATCCTCAAACACAGAAATCAAAACATTTGACGTCATCACGATAGCAACCCTTAGAAAGTATTTGAAACAGCAAAATTAAGAGACCTCTCATCTGGTGGGGTGGGGGGCAGTTGGCATCAGTAGTTTTCTTTGCTGCAATATCTCAAAGCTTCTGAAGTCCCTATGCAGCATCTCTGGTCACAAAGTTATTCTACTGTGAATGTTATTCCTGAGAAAACTGTATGTCACAACCATGACACTTTTATTTTCGTCCTGCTAAAATTCAGCATTCAGAACACTTCAACTTGCAACATTAACTAAAATGGTGCCTTACCAAACTTAAAACATCAAAATTCAGTTGGTCTTCCTATATTCTAGTCAACAGGATAAGCAACATTAAAGAACTTGCGACTTTATCCAAATTCAGTTGTGCAATTTTGAAATGTTATCCTATTAAAACTTTGAGAGAAAATTACAAAAATATTAATTGTAGAACTATTTTCACAGTATTTTTATGTACTGATTAAGGCAAAATATTCAATGCTTTTAGAGTTCCCCAAACTTTTATGTTTTTCCTTATAAAGGCAACATAAAGAGCTACATGTATAAGTACTATATTAAATTGATATGCTATAAATGAAAATACCAGCATTGCTTACTTTAGGAACAAAACTATCCTACCAAAGGTAACTACAAAGCTACTTAAAGAAGAGACCCAAATGTACACAGAGGGCATCTGAGTTGCGTATCGGCAAAAAGGCAGGGCCTCCTCGTCCTCTTTAGGTTTAAGTGAAACCGCTAAACTAAGAGCCTGGTCCTCAGAAGACCGCGTCAGAGAGACAAAAGACCTATACAGAAGCTGAGGTCCGCATGGTACACGGTGTTTAGCTCAGGAAGGAAGTCAACGAGAAGGGGAGGGGAGGCGGACCCCAGAAAGACCAGCCACAAGCCGGGACCCCCGCCCCCCACCCCACCCCCCCCACCCCCCCGGGAACCGCCGCGCGCTCAGGGCCTGCCTCGGCGTCGCCGGGCAACGGTTGGCCTCGGGGCGGGGGCGACGGTCAGGGGACAAGCAGCGAGCCACCGAGCACTACGGGCCCGGCCCGCACCTGTGTAACGGTTCGCGTCAGGCGCGGCGAGCCCCGGCTGCTCCCCGGAGCCGAGGGGGCCGAGAGGGCCCGAGAGCAGCGACGCGGTGGGTCACGATGACTCCTCGGCCACTGCAGCTTCTCATTCCCTCTACCCCCCTATTCCGGAGGAAGAATGGACAGCAGCTGCGGACGCGACACGTTAAGGACAAGCAGTTTTGCGGTTGAGCCACTCACGCGAGATGTTCAAGTGAAAGCCTCCATCTTGGATCTCCCGTCCTGCCTCGCGCCTGGACGGAGACGGGCGGAGCTTCGCGGGAGGGGCGGCCCTGACGCCTGCGCAATTGCGAGAAGAAGGGGAGGGCATCGCCGGCGAACATCCTCGGCTTGCTTTGCGCAGTGCCGGGACCACAAGGTGGACTACCTGTGCTGAGTTTGTGTGGCATACGACCCTCCTGACGCCCTCCTGACGCCCACATCTCCAGGTCATGTCACTTTCGAGCTTGAACTGCCGCCTGCCTCTGAATTAGATATTCTGGCTAGTTTCGCTCCCGACCGCCGTGGAAGGTACTACCTCCGGGCTTGGAGGACAGAGGGAGGCTGCTGACTTCTCTTTGCCAGTGCAGCCGGATCCTTTGAAAAGCTGAGGGGAGGTATGGAGGCCTTCACCAAAACGTTGCGTACAGTTTCTGAGATTTATAGACACTTCCCCAGGTGACTCGTACACCCAAGTTAAGAAGCCGAGCTTTCCCCATCTTCCGTGTTTGGGGGTTCAACTGATAATATCAAATTTACAGAAAGTAAGAAACTTTCTGGAGCGTGAATCTTCTATTGGGTGGTATCTGTAGGTTAACAAAGTATTGGTAGGCATCCTATTGCCTAAGAAATGAAGTTCAAATTCTTTATACAGAAAGGTAAAGTTGGCTGAAACTTGAGGTCTGCACTGAAATTGTTCACTGGGATTCCCTAAACACACCTTGCACTTCTTAGCCTTGGTATCTTGGTTCATTTTTGTCCTTTTATTGGAAGCTACCCTCGGCACCTAGAAGCCACCCACAGTTCCTTGCCACAGGGGGTTCCACAGCATCATCAAAGCGTGCAAGCCAAGAAGGCAATTCCATCTCAGATAATCTAAATCACAAAAGGGACATCCCATCATGTTTGAGGGTTAGAAGCAAGTTATGCAGAGGGGGAAGGGGTTACCCAAAGAAGCAGGGATCAGTGGGGGCCATCTCAGAAGCCTACAAGTCTCCAATATCTATCTGGTAAGTGTAAGGCCTTGAGCTATCCATTTTAGCAAAGAGAGTGAAATGTATGCCGCGTTTTCCTCTCTTCTGAGCCTTTGAAGCTTCCTCCCCTCCTCTCTGGGCCTTCAGAGGGCCCTACAGCTGCCTCTAACTGACCTGTATGGAATCTCATACCTGAGCCCATCTCATGGTCCAGTTCCTAACAATCTCATAGTATCACAAACTACCTAAAGCACTTTTGTTAAAGCAAAGTTTTAACTACCACAGAAGAGAGGGGAAACAAGCTACTTCTCCAACACCTGAACTCATACATAGTTTTTACAGGATAGGAGGAAAAGGACCCCAAAAAATCAGGGGACAAAGGAAAAGGAAAAATAACATGAAGTTCATTACCAGTTCACGTACAAGCTACTTGATTAACAACAAGTACAGTCAATGAACTCTCACATAATCATTGTTTCTGAATGTATTCAATTTTCCAATATATGGTTCACAAACTTGAAGTCAATTTAAGCATAGGGATTAGGATTTATATTTAGAATAGGGTGACCAACCACACCAGTTTTCTCAGGACTGGGGTTTCCCAGGACACAGGACTTTCAGTTTTAAAACCAGATATCCCAGGCAAACTGGGACTATTGGTCACCCCAGTTTAAAATGATAGCAGGCAGGCTTTATGCATATTTGAACAAACCCTTACCTTCTGGGACCTTGGGTACTGGGGCAGTTAAGGGACATGAGCCCCACAGCATATGAAACGCTATCGTCCCCATTTCAAACTTATGGCTGGCCTGGCTGACCCATCTTCATGTTTTACAGAGTATTTATAAAAACATTTTTGAGATCAGGACAATTTACAGCATTGCACTGAATAAATAGGAAGTCTAGAAATCTAAAAAATAAGGATTTTAAGCCTCTGGGTCTCTTTTCTATTGCTATAATTGCCAAATTACTAGTCAGCAAGGCTTGATACGGTGACTGTCATGGAGTTTTTCATAACAGTGACTGTGCTATTGAATAGTACTGAATGGGGACATTAGCTACAAATGGCACAAAGCATTCTGTGGATGAGATGATAGCCCCGGTAATGTAACAAGCAACAACTAAGGAAATACTTTCCAAAATCTCTCCATGATAAAGGTATTCTTAGCCGTTGTTCATGCCTAACTCATCCCAGATGTAGAGACTTTACCAAGTACAGGTAGGTAGTTGAGGTTGGTACACAAGGAATGACACGATATGCTGACAGAGGAGAAGAACAAAGCTCAGATTCCCACCTGCCTGTTAATAGGTCACAGGTAACTTTGTATAGTATTTACATTTCTACCTCCACTAAAAAAAATACCTATTTCCTCAGGTAAATACGCACTATACGTGATTCTCTACAGCTTTCTGAGGGGCCTGGGTTTACCCTGTCGGCCTGGCACTGGCCATTGGATGCTGGTAGAAGCCAGCAAACTACTGGGAGAGAGATGAAGGACAATTCCTGCCTTCCATCGGTAGCAGCAGAGTATCAGCATTTGTGTGCCAGTTGCCTGTGCTCCAAATCCCATAAGGGGGTGTAGAGAAGGTCAGGTGGCATCTGCATACACGCTGGATTGCATCACAGGAAAGGAACAGTGAGACTAGGAAACCCAAATCTTTAGTAGTGGACAGTAAGAATGTCTGCCCTTTGCCTAAAGAATATAGGCTGTGCATCTTCTAAGGCTATAAGCTAACCTGCCCTGTGCCCCAAAGGCAGACACTAGCTCTCTATCCTCCAAGATTGTTTCCTACACAAAGGAACAAGAGCAGACAATGCCTCCGTTGCAAGACAAGCAGAAATGTGTGAGCTCCATGGAGAGCTGTCTCCCAACATAGCAAAGTACAACTTTGTAAGAGGAAGTTCTTATCAAAGAATTCCAGGTAATGAAGAGAATTATTGAAAAGTATAAGAAATTCATTGTTCTAGGGTAAGTGGCCTAAGAGACATACCAAAATGCAATGCAAGGGCTTTTCTGGGATCTTTTGACCTGAGAAAACCAACTATTACATGACATCTTGGACTCAATCCGGGCAGTTTGAATATGTAGTACTAGATATGGAAAATGATTTATTTTGTTAGCAGTGATAAAGGTGATTAAGTTTTTGAAAAAATCCATATCCATTTGAGATGCAGATTTGCTTAAAGGTAAAATAGTATGTCTGGGACATGTTTTAAAATTCTCAAGCCAAAAAGGAGGAGAGTGGACAGATGAAACTAGATGGGCAAAATGTTGATAATTGTTGACTCTTAGGGATGAGTATGTGAGGGTTCAGTACTAAAAGTGGACTAAAACTTTACTATGTCTAAAATTTTCCATAATAAATAGTTTTAAAAAGTAAAATAAATAAATGGTGCCTTGTCAGAGAGGACTTCTCTGACCACCCTGTCTAAACTTGGTACCCAAGGTCCCCTCTATGATACTGTTTACTTCCTTCATTAAACTTTTCACAAACTGTAGCTTTTTCTCTTTGTGCTTGTTTCTAGGCTCGCTCTCTAGAGTACAAGCTCCATCTGATTCCTGACAGTGGTGCAGCATCAACCACTTGTACACAGAGGATCAGCGATACATACTTTTTAAATGAGTGAATGAATGAATGAATAACAAAACCAGATTTGGGTGAGAGTGGGAGTAAAAAGCATTCTCAGGCACTGTCAGATGAGAATATAAATGGGTACACTTCTCCGGAAGACAGAAAGGGGTGAAGGTGAATAGACCAGGCTGCTTATATCATAGGGGGAAATGGAAACAACCTGCATATTTATCAGTAGGGGACTTCTAGGTAAAGATGAGAGGTTAAACAGTGTTCCCTCGCCAAATGCCACTTAACAACTAAAGGATTTTTTTAAGTTATAAACTTAAGAGAGTAGGGTACATGGGAAAAGAGATAATAGCTCCAACATTTTGGAAGCTATAAATCAAAGCGATTAGTTATTTAAGTCATTTAAGGAAACTTAAGCAACAATGGGGAAAAGCTGGATTATACTATAAAACTGCAAAAGTCTCAGGAATTGGTGGCCTCGGATACCCCTAGATGTGGTTACGAATACAGAGAACAGAGTGCTAAGATGAGAAGGTTGGGGTGAGAGCCCATTTAAAGCTGAGTCAAGATGTCTCCCCTCCTATCCAACACAGTAGTTAAATAATGATCCCTCCTCATTAGGACAAAAGCCTAGAGAGAGGAACAGAGTCTCTGGGAAACATTAAGCACAGTGTAAGGGTGATGCCATAATGAAAATAAGGAATTGTGGTATATTAGCTATTGACATGCATACGTCCATGCCCACCTCTACTCTGGTCTCCTCTCGCAGTCACCCAGGATCCAGCAGCCAGTCTCTACCCTTCAGTCAAGAATGGGAGCCTTCTCTGCAGAATCTCGCTTTGCCAAGAGGAAAAACCTAAATGCACTGTTATCCTGCATGACTGCTGGGAATGCCAAATGGTGTAGCCACTTGGTAAAACAGTTTGACAGTTTCTCAAAACAATTAAACCTAAAGTTACCAGATGACTTAACAGTTCTACCACTAGGTATGTACCCAAGAGGACTGAAATCATATGTTCACACAACACTTTTCCATTAATGCTCACAGCAACATTATTCATAATAATTAAGTAGTGGAAGCAACCTGAATGCCCAACTGAGGAATGGATAAACAAAATGTGTTATATACATACAATGGAATATTATTCAGCAATAAAAGGTAATAAAGAACTGATAGATTCTACAACATGGATGAACCTTGAAAACATTAATGTCTAATGATAGAAGCCAGTCACAAAAGGCCACATGTTGTATAATTCCATTTATAGGAAATGCCTGGAATAAGCAAATCCATAGAAGCAGAAAGTAAATTAGTGGTTGCCAGGGCTGAAGGTTGGGTAGAGGGTGGGAGTGGGGGAATGGAAAATGACTGCTAATGGGTGTGGGGGTTTGGGAAGGATGAAAATGCTCTGAAACTAGAACATGGTGCTGGTTGCCCAAGTCCGTGCCCAGACTAAAGACAACTGAATATACTTAAATGGTAGAATTTTATGCTACATGAAATATATCTGAATGAAGCTGGGGATTTTTTAAGTGCTTAGATAAGACACCAAAAGCCCAATCCAAAAAAGAAAAAAAACAGTGAATTGGACTTACTCAAAATTAAAGTTTTCTCTGCTAAAAACACTTTAAAAAAGACAAGCCACAGACTGGGAGAAAATACTGCAAATCACATGACTGACAAATGGCTTTTAACCAGAATATATAAACAATCCTCAAAACTGGAAAAAAGGAAACAAACACCTCATTCCTTCATAAAACTTTTGTACTTAAATGAGACCTTTCTCATGGTCATGGTTATAAATCAATTATTGACTTACAAACTGGTAAAAGGAGGGCAGATTCTTATTAAAGCTATACAAACAAAAATTTGACCGTTATATGAGAAGAGATCTGGGTAAAAACACTTTGTATAATATTTAACCAGTGTTAACATTATTCTGAGTGGTTTTTGTAAACAAGAGTAGTCAATATATGTCATTAATCATAACAGAATCATTACATGTTTTTCTTATTTATAATGTACATTATAATCTTTTATGAGCTTGCTTATTCTGAATTCTAAGGGGTAATTTTCTAAGGGTATTCAGGATATCTCACTGAGTTTGAACAAGTATAGCAATAAAATTGATGGAGATAAAGGGGAAAAAAGCTTTTTAATATGCTCATTAAAAAGGAATATTGTCCATAATTAAATCAAAAGTAGGTTTTGTGGCTCCTGGGTTAGGTGGTGTACTTTCACGCAGTTATCTGCTTCTGACTAAGGGCTCCATAAGTCTGACATCAGTCCTTCAGTACTGGTTGCCAACAGTCTGCGTTGGCAATGTCACTCTATTGTGGAAAGCCGGTATCTATGGTACAGTCCTCAACTGCAGCTCTTCTGATATTTTCTTCCTTCCAGAAGACCAAATACTCCCTGCACGCTAGGAACCACAAGAGGCATTAATGGCTGAAATAACTGCAGCTATTTTGTTCCAGGCAGACTGTGACTCAAGTTAGGAGCATAGTTTTTTTTTTATTTTGGTATCATTAATCTCCAATTACATGTGCAGTATTATGGTTATTAAACTACCCCCTTCATCAGGTGCCCCCCACCAACCCCATTACAGTCTCTGTCCATCAAGGGGCATAGTTTTTAAGATTTAATAGCAGTTCCATGTTGCACATGGAACCTATCAAACTGACTCACGTGAATATTTTTGGGACCTCCCTAATTTATTTTGATAGAAAAGAGAGCAAGCTATGTTCTCCAAAGTCGAGATTCCTCAGAGGAACCAGACACTTGGAAGAAGCCAGAAACAATCATTTCCTGACCATAACATACTCCAGCTCCTTCATTCATTGGTTGTTCTCCAAACCAAGCAAAACTCTATTAAAAGTGTCTACTCTTTGTTCTCCGCAATATGTAAAACCAGTTAAAAATATTTCCTTCAATCCTTGTAAACATTTTCTCCCCTTTTCAAAGGCCTCAGAAAGGTCTCTGTGTCTGCCCTAGATGGCACATACAGTAAGATTTTATGATCTATCTGTCCCCCTAAACTGACGGAAACAGACAGAGAAAGAGTTATACACAAGTCATAGTAAAAGATTACTTTACCTTGCTCTTGTAAGGAAGGGAATTGGCTTTTCTCTCTTTCTCTCTCTCACTGTATATATATGTATTTTAGGGTTTGTACACATGCAAAAAGAACTACAACCTTAGGTTTTACAACTTCAGTCATGGGTCAAAAAGAAATAGAAAACTCAAAAACCAATCAAGCAGCTCCAAAGCGCACACACACACACACACACACACACACACACACACACATTTTTGCACTCCTGGTGGAAAACAGACAAGCCAGACAGCATAGAGAGTGCCAGGAGATAACAGAGTACCCAAGATAGAGAATAAAAAGTTATCAATCAGATTTTCTATTGTCCACCACCTGGCAGATCACCAGATAGTCAACTGTTCCCAAGAAACTACAAAAACCAGACCTCTGTAATTTCGGTGTGGTGTTCGCAAATGGAGTCTCTTAAATGTACCATCCCCGTTCCCCCAACAAACCTTAAGAACTTGAAACTTTTTTATTCCCAGAATGGTTTCAGAAAGCAAAAGGGAGCGTTTTACATGCACCATCTCAATTCTCCTATAATAATAAACGCAAACTAAGTAGACTACTAGTATTTTGTTCAAGAAGCTAGAGTTGCTTACCAGCATCAGCTTAGTTTCTCATTAAACTACAAAATCTATACCTCTGTGCTTCTGACATGTCTGTTAACATGCTGAATAGAGTCTCTTACATCGGCCATCTCAATTTCCCCCATATTCAAGCGCTGGGCACTTGTATTTCCAGTACAGTTTGAGACTCTGCTAAGCGCCATCTCAGTGCCTCAGTGTACTCTAATGTCTAGATATTTGCACATCCCAGATGTTATTCAGTGTGATGTGGAATATCTTATGACCACCATCTAAGGTTTCCAACACTGGAATGGCAGGACACTGGTCCTTCCAGTTTGTTATTGACCTCTGCAAATGCAGTCTCTCATATGACCCAATATGTGTGCTTCCCATATGTTGCTGACTGTGGTCATGTAAACCTTGAAACACAATGTGAATTTGCCCCCGCCACACACACACACACGTAAACATGCACATGAAAATGCATGAGCTGGGTGATTTCAAATCTGCTGTTCAGCACATGGGATGAGGGATCTTACAAAATCATACTGAACAAACTCAAGAACTGGACACTTGGCCTTTCCGCATGCTCGCTGAATGACGTATCATACCAGAACTCTGTGTCCCATAACAAAGTGCCAGACAGTGGAACTTCAGATGTGTTTTTCAGCATGGTGAAAACAACTACCACTCATTTTTATAATAAATTGCAACCCTAGATACTTGCCCTTCTGCTTTTCCCAGGACACCCAGTGGACTCTCTTACATGCACAATAGCACCTCTCCAACAAACTACAAAAGCCCAACAGTTGCCTTTTTATACATTGTTCAGTACACTGAAGGGCACCTTTAAACAACACCATCCTTTTCTGAGCTGAACAATTTTACTTCCACTAACTTTTTTTGCCTGTCAGATGAATTTTCTAGCAAGAGTCCCAAAAAACCCCAAAAGGAAATAAATACCTTTTGTAAAAATAAGACAAAACCAAATGAGTTCTGCCTCCCTCCAAATCCGACACCCCAGAGAATAAGATGGATTCTGTCAGGCCAACCAGGGCCCAAAGCAAAAGGGATTTGGATGCCATGTATTGACAAGAGGCTACCCACATATCCCGTGTCCTTGGAAGAACCACAAAGTGCAGGCTATTCTCCCAAGCAGAACGAGTCCCTGATAAAGTCCTGCTCCCACTGCTAAAACAGACCGGGGGCTGGGAAATCAACCAATCAGCTGTCACTCGGATCAACCAATCAAGCCCTAAGAAGCTACATCTCTCATTTACATACGGACCTGTATGGGAAAGTGAGCAGAAATCTTTACTACAGAAACAACGTTCTCTGTTTCCTTGAACTTCTGGTTCACCGCTGAAGGCTCTGACCCACCGGCTTGCAAACTATTTTTTTTTCCTCAGTAATGCTCTCCTTGTTTATCTTTCCTGCCTTACAGAGAGATTTATTGACACCTTTACTCCACTATCCTGTTCACTGCGCTGAATGGATCCTTTTACTTGTTCCATTTCATTCTGCAACAATTGCAAAAGCTATTGAGGGCTTGGAATTAGCTGTTGTTATTTTGCTATAGTTCCAAGGCCCAGTGACTCCTCATCAGGGTGTGAAGCACACTGATTAATAGTGTTGCTTTGTGATCATTGGTCCGAAGAAGTTCATTGGGATTTGTATCAGCTTCTCGGCAGTATTTATTGAAGACGGTGAGATAGATGATCGGCTGTAGAGGCTGGTTATGCCGCAGGAATAGGCTTAGATAACCAGCAAAATCTAAAATCCCCAGCTGAACACTATTTTGGGTTCCCTGGTTCCAAGGTGTTCCAGGTGGCCTCCGATCTGGGCGCATCCAGCCACAAACCTTACAGAAGGGAGCACCAAGGATCCGTATTTGGCCTCCCTGGACCGCTCACCATGAAATAACCCTTAACTGCGATGCCTGTCCTTACTTCCCCGCTGTTGCTATATGGTGTCCTCTTCCTGTAACAAAGCGCAGGATTTGGATCCAAGGAGTCTTCTTTAGCAATGGATTCCTATTAGCTGCCACTTAGTTATACAAGTACAGTGGTACTCTTGGGTTCCATTTAGTATTCTGAAGGATTGCCTTACCTACAACATAGTCCCCCAAGAGCTATAGGCCGGGACTCCCAGGGTGTTGTTCCGCCCTCTGAATGGAGAGTCTCCCGTGCACCATCTGCACGGCCCCAGAAACTACACGATGCTTGTGCTCACTTGAGATTCCGGGCCTTCCAGGGTTGACCCTCATATAGGCACCATGCCAGGTCCCCAGAGAACTTCAAGGACTTGGCACTTGTATTTCCAACATGTTGCTCAGCACACTAAATGGGGGAAAAGACGTCAAGGGGCTTAGGACCTGTGGCTGCTGATCTGTTGGAATGTTATTCATGTGGCACTGAAACCACCAAGAATATTGACCCAGATTGTCTGAAGGGAGCAACATTTATGCATGCACTGAAATCTTCAAGGAATGAGAGGGACAGACCCAGGAGTCTGCAGACGGCTGCAGCAACCAGATCTGATGATATAAGATTCAAAGACAGACTTTTTTGAGAGGAGGGACAGAGGATGGTCTTAAGGCAGCAAGGAGAACCCACGTCTGCGCTTACGTAAGAGGGAATGTGAGTGCAGGAGGCGTCGTTCAGCAAAGGAAACCAGGTGCTGGAACTAGAATGACTGCTGGGTGGGCGATGGCCAAAATGTTCCAGACTTTGGCACTAGCAGCCATGAGCGACTGGCTCTCTGAGGGAGATGCCTTGGATATTGGTGCTATAGCTGTACGTGAGCACATACATGCTTAGGCGATTTCCGTTAAATGGGAAATGACCGAATGACTCTCTGGTACTGAAACTGGGAAGAAGCCATTTCTTGGCACATCATTCACAGAGTATCCTGAGGTCCAGCCAGTTGTCTAGATACTGGGCAGACTGCACAATGTCAACGTGGATGGGAGGAGGCCCGCTCTGAGTTGGGGGTCCACATGATGGACTGGAGGCAGGAGAAGGAAGTAAATTACAAGCAACAACTAGGGAAAGGCAGAAAGGGTGGTGTGTGGGGGTATGGCAGGAGGACAAAGGTGAGATGGGGGCTTGAAATAGGGTCACTGAGGACAGTCTTTCTACCTTGCGTATGTGCTGTGTTATGTTCCAATGGGGCCTTTGATTGGAAGTTTTAACTCCTCCCACAGGTATGTTCAACACGATCAATGCCCAGATTGTGATCACAATGACAATTGATTTGGGGCACAACACTTCCATATATGAGTCAGTGGGAGTAATCTTCCATGGCCCCAGAGTGAACACTACTGCAGATCCTTGACATTCCTTCTTTTTCTTAGAACAAACAGTAGGAGTCCCGTGTAACACATGGAAACTTAGCAGATACAGGAGACATAATGGGCATATGAGTACAGGTTCTAGAGTGGTATTGCCCTGCTGAAGTTGCACAAATTTAGTTTTTGGGCAGAAGTCCTATTAACCCAGAAATAGTTATGTAATACGGGGTCTGATTTTTTTTCTCTTACATTTCTCTTCACATATTTTGATCAGTTGATTAGGACTTTAAATTGCAACATTGATGGGGAAGTGTTGTGTATTTTCCTCAGTTCTTGTCCCTGCTGCAAGAAAGAATTGATGGACAGAAACACAATAGTGAAGCAGAAAAAAAGTTTTATTTAAAATTATACACGTAGGAAGTTTAAGGCTACACACTTAGAATGTACAGGTGGAAAGATGGCAGCATGGGAGGTGAGACAGAGGCTTCCTCCTAAAACCGCACATAATACAAAAATATAATTAATACAACTACTCCTGAAAGAGCAACAGGAAGGAGGACTGCACCAGACTGCATACACCTAGAGAAAAGAGCAGACACATGGAACACAGTGAACTACCAAAGCTGTGCCCAGTGGGACCCAAGCCCTTCCCCACCCCAGCTCACAGGCTGGAGGAAGAGAAATGGAGTGGGGAAGGAGGGAGTGGAGGCCTGTTACTGCTGAATACCTAACTCCAGAGATCTGCTCTGGGAGCACAAACCTACACTTCATGGTGCTTGCATGATACTCTCGTGATTATGGGGTTGGAAAGCTAAGACAGGCAGAATTCCTGTAGAGACTGAGATTCCAGCCACTTGTGGAAAGCAGGGATCCATATCCTGCTGCCCTGTTACAAAAGTAAGGCAGGCAATCTGAGAGACTTCCTAGCAAGGAAGATCTTAGCAAGAGGGCTGCAAAGGGGCTAGGATTGCACAGAGCTTGCTGCTCAGGAGAAAGGACAGGTAGTCAAAATTGTCTGGTTACACTCTGCCCAGAAGGTTGGGAGCTTTCATGATCTTCAGGTGGTCCAGCTCCCTGGCTGGCTTCACAGTTCCTAGGACACTCTCAGTGATACACAGCCTACTGCGCCTTTCTCCCAGCTCGCCCTACCTGGCTGGAAAACCAGCAAATCCTACCCTGGCATTAGGCCAGCCAGAGGGAATATCTGTCTTGCTGGAGTCAGGCGTACCAGGTAGGAAACAGGAAACAGCTCTTTCCACCCCCCAAGGAACAATACCACTCCCCTGCCACCCCTGACATTGCTTCAAGGGCTGAGGAGCTGCAGAGAGTAGAGCTTCTGGGCACTAGAGGGAACCAAATACAAATATGAAACACCAGAAGGACCTGATCCAGAGTAAAATTATGAATACCACTACTAAGAAAGATTTAAATGACATCGACCTCAGGAATCTTCCTGAAAAGGAATTCAAAATAAAAATCATTAACATGCTCATGGAGGTATGGAAAGATATTCAAGAACTCAGGAATGACTTCTGGTCAGAGATCCAATCACTGAAGAGCACAATGGAGGGCATTAAAAGCAGATTAGATCCGGTAGAGGAGAAGATAAATGAAATAGAAAGTAGGGAAGAGAAATACAAAGGAGCTGAGCCACAGACAGAAAAAAGGGTCCCTCAGAATGAAAGAATATGGAGAGAACTGTGTGACCAATCCAAACGGAAAAATATTAGCATTATACGGGTACCAGAAGAATAAGAGAGAGAAAAAGGGATAGAAACTGTCTTTGAGAAGGTATTTGCTGAAAACTTTGGGAAGGAGATAGTCTCTTAGGCCATAGAGATGCACAGATCTCCCAAGGGACCCAAGGAAGACAACACCAAGATACATAGTAAATAAATCGTAAAGATCAAGGATAAGCACAGACTATTAAAAGCAGCCAGAGAGAGAAATAAGATCACATACAAAGGAACGCCCATCAGGCTATCATCACACTTCTCAGCAAAAACCTTACAGGCCAGAAGGGAGTGGCATGATGTACTTAATGCAATGAAGCAGAAGGGCCTTTCCAAGATTATCGGGAAAGATTATCATTTAAATTTGAAGGAGGGATTAAATAATTCTCAGATAAGCAAAAGCTGAAAGAATTTACCTCCCACAAACCACCTCTACAGTGTATTTTGGAGGGACTGCAATAGATGGAAGTGTTCCTATGGTATAATAGCTGTCACCAGAGGTAATAAAAACACAGAAAGAAGGTAGAACAGTGAATTACTAAGCAAATGCAAAATTAAATCAACTATCCCCAAAGTCAATCAAGGGATAGACAAAGAGTACAAAATATGATACCTAATATATAAAGAATGGAGGAGGAAGAAAAAGGAGGAGAAAAAAAAAGAACCTTTAGATTGTGTTTGTAATACATATTAACTGAGTTAAGTTAGACTCTTAGATAGTAAGGAAGTTGACCTTGAACCTTTGATAACCATGAATCTTAAGCCTGCAATGCCAATCAGTACATAGCTATCAATAATCACCATAAATATAAATGGACTGAATGCACCAATCAAAAGACACAGACTCACTGAGTGGATATTAAAACAATACCCTTCTACATGCTGGGGTCTCATTTTAAAACCAAAGAAATACACAGACTGAAAGTGAAGGGATAGAAAAAGATATTTTATGCAACTAATAGGGAGAGAAAAAGCAGGAGTTGCAGTACTTGTATTATACAAAATAGACTTGAAAACAAAAAAAGTCACAAGAGACAAAGAAGAACATTACGTAACCATAAGAGGGTCAATCCAACAAGAAGATATAACCATTATGAATATCTATGCGCCCAACACAGGAGCACCTACATATGTGAAACAAATACTAACAGAATTAAAAGGGGAAATTGAATCCAATGCATTCATTCAAGGAGACTTCAACACTCCACTCACTCAGAAGGACAGATCAACCAGACTGAAAATAAGTAAAGAGACAGAGGCACAGAACAACACATTAGAACAGATGGACCTAACAGATATCTACAGACCTCTACACCGAAAAGCAGCAGAATACACATTCTTCTCAAGTGCACATGGAATATTTTCAAGAATAGATCATATACTAGGCCACAAAAAGAGCCTCAGTAAATTCAAAAAGATTGAAATTGTACCAACCAGTTTCTCAGACCACAAAGGTATGAAACCAGAAATAAATAATGCAAAGAAAATGAAAAATCCCACAAACACATGGAGTCTTCACAACATGCTCCTAAATAACCAAGGGATCAATGACCAAATAAAAACAGAGATCACGCAATATACTGAGACAAATGACAACAATAATCCAACACCACAAAATCTGTGGGACGCAGCAAACGCTGTGCAAAGAGGAAAGTATATTGCAATACAGGCCTACCTGAGGAAGAAGAACAATCCTATATGAGCAGTCTAAACTCACAATTTACGAAACTAGAAAAAGAAGAACAAATGAGGCCCAAAGTCAGTAGAAGGAGGGACATAATAAAGATTAGAGCAGAAATAAATAAAATCGAGAAGAATAAAACAATAGAAAGAATTGATGAAAGTAAGAGCTGTTTCTTCAAAAAAAATAAACAAAATAGATAAACCCTTAGCCAGACTTATCAAGAAAAAAAGAGTCTACTCACATAAACAGAATCAGAAATGAGAAAGGAAAAATCACTATAGATACCACAGAAATACAAAGAATTATTAGAGAATACTATGAAAAATTATATGCTAAGAAACTGGATAACCTAGAAGAAATGGACAACTTTCTGAAAAACAAAACCTTCCAAGGCTGACTCACAAAGAAACAGAAAATCTGAACAGACCAATTACCAACAACGAACTTGAACTGGTAATCAAAAACTTACCTAACAACAAAATGCCTGAACCAGATGGCTTCACCTCTGGAATTTATCAAACTTTAAGTGAAGATCTAACACCCATCCACCTTAAAGTTTTCCAAGGAGTAGAAGAAGAGGGAATACTTTCAAACTCATTTTATGAGGCCAGCATCACTGTAACACCAAAACTGGGCAAAGACACCACAATAAAAGAAAATTACAGACCGATATCCCTGATGAACATAGATGCAAAAATACTCAACAAAATATTAGCAAACCAAATTCAAAAATACATCAAAAGGATCATCTATCATGATGAAGTAGGATTTATTCAAGGGATGCAAGGACTGTACAACATTCGAAAATCCATCAACATCGTCCACCACATCAACAAAAAGAAGTACAAAAACCACATGATCATCTTCATAGATGCTGAAAATTCACTTGGCAAAATTCAACATTCATTCATGATAAAAGCTCTCAAGAAAATGGGTATAGAGGACAAGTACCTCAACATAATAAAGGCCATATATGACAAACCCACAGCTAACATCATACTTAACGGTGAGAAGCTGAAAGCTTTTCACCTAGGATCGGGAACAAGACAGGGATGCCCACTCTCTCCACTGTTATTCAACATAGTACTGGAGGTCCTAGCCACGGCAATCAGACAAAACAAAGACATACAAGGCATCCAGATTGGTAAAGAAGTCAAATTGTCACTATTTGCAGATGACATGATATTCTTCATAAAAAACCCTAAAGACTCCTTTCCAAAACTACTAGAACTAATATCTGAATTCAGCAAAGTTGCAGGATACAAAATTAACACACAGAAATCTGTTGCTTTCCAATACACTAACGATGAACTAACAGAAAGAAAAATAAGAAAAACAATTCCATTCGCAATTACATCAAAAAGAAAAAAATACCTAGGAATAAACCTAACTAAGGAAGTGAAAGACCTATATTCTGAAAACTACAAGACACTCCTAAGAGAAATTAAAGAGGACACTAACAAATGGAAATTCATCCCATACTCTTGGCTAGGTAGAATAAATATTGTCAAAATGGCTATACTACCTAAAGCAATGTACAGATTCAATGCCATCCCTATCAAAATACCAACAGCATTCTTCAATGAACTGGAACAAACAGTTCTAAAATTCATATGGAACCACAAAAGACACAGAATAGCCAAAGCAATCCTGAGAAGGAGGAATAAAACAGGGGGAATTACACTCCCTGCCTTCAAGCTCTACTACAAAGCCACAGTAATCAAGACAATTTGGTACTGGCACAAAAACAGACCCACAGACCAGTGGAACACAATAGAAAATCCAAACATTAACCAAAACATATACAGTCAATTAATATTTGATAAAGGAGCCTTGGATATACAATGGGGAGATGACAGCCTCTTCAGCAGCTGGTGTTGGAAAAACTGGACAGCTACATGTAAGAGAAAGAAACTGGACTACTGTCTAGCCCATGCACAAAGGTAAACTCAAGGTAGATCAAAGACCTGAATGTAAGCAATGAAACCATAAAACTCTTAGAAAAAAACATAGGCAAAAATTTCTTGGACATACACATGAGTGACTTCTTCACGAACATATCTTCCCGGGCAAGAGAAACAAAACCAAAAATGAACAAGTGGGACTCTATCATGCTGAAAGGCTTTTGTACAGCAAAGGATACCATCAGTAGAACAAAAAGAGATCCGTCAGTATGGGAGAATATACTCATAAATGATGTGTCCGATAAGGGGTTGACATCCAAAATATATAAAGAACTTACGCACCTTAACAAACAAAAAGCAAATAATCCAATTAAGAAATGGGCAGAGGACATGAATAGACACTTCTCTAAAGAAATTCAGATGGTCAACAGGCACATGAAAAGATGCTCCACATTGCTAATCATTAGAGAAATGCAAATTCAAACCACAATGAGATATCACCTCACACCAGTGAGGAAGGCCAACATCCAAAACACAAACAACAACAAGTGTTGGTGAGGATGTGGAGAAAAGGGAACCCTCCTACACTGCTGGTGGGACTGCAAATTTGTTCAACCACTGTGGAAAGCAGTATGGAGGTTCCTCAAAAAACTCAAAATAGAAATACCATTTGACCCAGGAATTCAACTCCTAGGAATTTTCCCTAAGAAAGCAGCAGCCCAGTTTCAAAAAGATGTATGAAATCCTGTGTTTATTGCAGCACTATTTACAATAGCCAAGAAATGGAAGCAACCTAAGTGTCCATCAGTAGATGAATGGATAAAGAAGATGTGGTACATATACACAATGGAATATTATTCAGCCATAAGAAGAAAACAAATCCTACCATTTGCAACAACATGGACAGAGCTAGAGGTTTTATGCTCAGTGAAATAAGCCAAGTGGGAAAAGACAAGTATCAAATGATTCCACTCATATGTGGAGTATAAGAACAAAGAAAAAAACTGAAGGAACAAAACAGCAGCAGACTCACAGAACCCAAGAATGGACTAATAGTTACCAAAGGGAAAGGAACTGAGGAGGATGGGTGGGAAGGGAGGGATAAGGGGGAAAAGGGGGCATTATGATTAGCAGATGTAATGTTTGGGCGGGCGCAGGGAGGGCTGTACAACTCAGAGAAGACAAGTAGTGATTCTATAGCATCTCACTGTGCTGATGGACAGTGACTATAATGGGGTTGGTGGGGGGCACCTGATGAAGGGGTAGTTTAATAACCATAATATTGCACATGTAATTGTAGATTAATGATATCAAAATAAATTGTAAAAAAACTGGTTAGTATTCTGTTTTTTTTTTCTTTTGAGAAAGCTAGGAGACAGTTTTATTTAGCCAGGAGAAAGTGCACTCTGGAAGAGAAACGCATGCTAATAAGTAGTGCTTCCCCCCCCCAGAGAGACCGGAAGCCTGAGAGGTCAGGATCGGCCTGGTTAGTATTCTACGGTACAGGAAAACTCACATGGGTGGTTTTCCTTTCAACAAGACAGAAATGACGTGCATCTTTACTGGACAAAAATTATATGCAACTTATGTTCAATAAGTTAATATGTAACTTCACAAAATTTGAAACCTATTTGCCAGTTAAGCAGTATGTGAAACAGAGGTACATACCCCTAAAGATTTAAATATTCCTTGAGAGGGGCGAGTGGGCAACACTCTGGTATAACTTTGCAAGGACATAGAGTCTCCCATTTCCTTATCTCCAACTTTTGGGTAATTTTTCTTAGTGCCCACTTGGCCCCCTGGCAGTTGGGGCAGCTTCCAGCAAGTCAGTTGTGTCGCCTGAGTTACAGCCTCATGACCAAACCCTTGGCTAACCCAGGCACAGGTCACAACAACTCCACTCCTCTAGGGAAAATGAACTGCATACTGAAAACTAAGCATAATATTAAATCACTGATTTCAAACAGCCATACAATGAAGAGCAACATTTAAAGAAATCCAAGCGGCCCGATAAAACCTGGTGCCTTGAGACATCTTACTTTTATCATATCACAGATCAGCTTTGTTAAGGTCTTTTCAAGTTAGCTTTAAAAAGGCACTGTGACTGTTCCTCTAAAGGGCAGTCTGCAACCTCAGGGTCAGCCATCTGAGTTACAGAGTCAAGAAAGGGGGCCATGGCCTGGGGTCATGAAACAAGAGGCTGGTATGGGAGAGGACCAGATGCACCAGAGGTACCTGAAAGCCTATGGTTAAACCACAGCTGGAGTCTGAAATACCCTTATAAATAGTCCTTATAAAGAGTCATCCAAAGCATGGCCAGGCAAACATCCATCTCCTGTTACCCAATCTAAAGACCCTTCCCCCATTCATTTCTTCCTTCACGTCCCTGAGGCCACCCCTCTATCTACACCTTTAGCCTGCCATGCCTAGTTTACCACAATAGTATCCAAGGTGTTCCCAGGCCAGTCCCTCCAAACACCACTGAAAGTTTCATTCATTCAATTCACTCAGCAAATACTTCCTGAGCAGCTTCCAAATGCAGAACTGTTGAAGGTCTTGGTGATAATCAGAAAATAAGACAAAGTTCTTTATTCTCACCAATTTCCTTAAGAGAAAGAGGACATTTAACAAAAGTAATGTCAAGTGGTGATAAGGAAAACAGAAACAAGCAGGGTTAGTTAAGAGATAAATGATAGAGGGTCATTTCATTGCAAATACTCATGAAATTTCTTAGGTAATAACTGGCCTCTTAACATCCTAATCATAACCAGTGAATCTGTAAAAGCAGGTGAAATCCTTCTGTAAACTCAAGTGAATTAGAAAAAGTTTTTCAAATGCCTGGCCAAGTCCCTGGAATAGAAATGCTTTTCCTGTGTTTTGGTATTTTAATAAAGACCATATGATATGAGCCTTATTTCTTGGTTACTTAAAAAAAAAGATGATAGAAGGGGAGGTTACTATTGTATACAAAGTGGCCCTGTGATAAGGGTCCTAAGGGAATGAAAGAGTTAGCTATGCAGATAGCAGAAGGAAAACGTTTCGGAGAAAACAGCTAGTGCAAAGGCCCCAGGGCAGGCATGTGCAAGCAAATTAAAGGATCTCAATGAGTCTGGTAAGGAAAGAGAATGTAAGCAGTCCAAACTGGGTCAGAGGTCAAGACACAGAAGTGCCACAGACAAGACCATGTGGAGCCCTGTAGGCCGTGTGAAGGACTTAGAACATTGTTCTGAGGGACATGGAGAGCCATGGGATGGGTTTGAGCAGGGGAGTGAAATAACCCAACTTGTTTTTAAAGGATGCAGAGAGTTGCCCAGGTAGGGCGAGGGGAGAAGTGGGGGGTCGCCTGGGCAGCACTGGCAGGGGTCCAGCAGGGATGGTGGTAACAGCGGCTTTGAGTGCAGGGGTGGGGAGAAGCGATGGATTCTGGACAGAGTTCAAGGAGAGTCGGTGTCAGGTGTGAAATAAAGAGAGAAGTCATAGATGATGCCAGGGTTTGCACCCTGAGCAGGAAAAAGAATGGAGCCTTTTCCTGAGGCTGGGAGGGTTGGAGGCCTGGGAGAAGAATGGGCTGGGGCAGGAGCATGGATTCACAGCTCAGTTAGGGATATGTTCCAAGATGCCTACAGGAGATCCAGGTGGAGATGAGACGTAGGCAGTGGGTTATATGCACCTGGATTCAGGGCAGACTCCAGATTGGAGAATTACACTGGACAGCAGAAAGCAGGAAGCAGAGAAATTTGCACATTACACACACACAAACACACACTACACAGTCATGTATGTATTTGACACTGAGAGCACTGATAGAACATAGATGTTTGCTGGCAGAATGATGAAAGTTGGCAGCATTTAGAAGGAATCTAAAGCCAGACATAGCTCCCCACTTAGAGAGTGAGCAGAGAAAGGGGAAAGCCCTGAGAACAACCCTGCGTTTCTCTAGCACATTTGTCTAAAACAAGGCTCACATGGCCACCCTCCAGAACCATCCAAGACTCTCCTTGTCCAAATGCTTTGTGCTAATTTCCTTGGGGCCCTTCCTGCCAAGGCCACCACCACCCCTCCCCAACATGAGCCTTCACTGGGGCCAGCCCTGGTCCCCACGGACCGCCAACCCCAGAGAACCGGGGCTCACACCATTTGCCTTTGTAGGATGGTCTCCTACTCCTCTTCTGCTCGATCCTTTCCTACCCAGCCATCTGAGACAGTCTGAGCCCATCCCCCCCATCAGTGCTGCTGTAAGCCCTGCCCTGCGGAACCCTCTTTGACTTCCCCCTTCCTGGACCAGCCTCAGGGACCTTTCCCATTAACCAGGACCAGCCTCTGTTGTCCATTTCCAGGGGCGTTCTCTCCCCAAGTGAGGGTGTGGCTGACACCATACCCAAAAGGGAGTGACATTCAGGAGACATTTGTTCATAGCTGATGAGAGTTGTCTGGGCAAAGAGAAGGGCCACCCCATCATTCACCGTGGGTGACCACTGCCCCTGGTAGGGTCCCCAAGACCCACGGACAGGCCCTGGTCAGCAGCCAGCTTTGAGTGAGTCCTCAGCAGGGTGGGCTCTTCTCCTTCTAACAACCGGCACCCAGCCAAGCATCCTCCTGCTTCTTATGAGAGAAAATTACGTTGTTTTCCTCCTTGGTGCTTACTTTCCACTCCGTTTGGCTGTGCAGACCCGAGAAAAGAACACAATGAAGCTCCCTAGGGCCCCACACCAAGGCCCCCGTGAACACCCTTCCCAACCAGAAGTGTCCCCCTCTGATGAGAGAGCCTTTCTTTAACTGTAAATTATTTCTAAATTGTATATCCTATTTAATGCGTTTCAGAATTGGAAGAAAATACTTCTCCCATGATTACAGTCATTTTGTAACTAAACCCCACAGTTTCCCAGCTCCTTCCAAACCTACTTATTTTAAAACAGAAAAATACTGCCATTTCCCAACACTGAGTAAACCAGGGGGGTGTCCAGTAGACCACTTTCCTCCCTGGAGTATCCTGGGACTATTGGACTAAAGCAGATTAGGTGGTGTAGCATGCTGCTCTTTTTCAGAGAGATTGCAAAAAACGGGATTAAAGGAGGTGGAGGCACCCCGGAGCACACACCGAGCTGCGTGGGGACCAAGTCACTGAGACAAGCAACAAAGAGACGCTGACCCTGGGGAAGACTGGGTGCCTGGAGGTCCGAGAGCTGTGGGCCAGGATGGCGGGCCGATGGGGAGGGCCTCAACATGGGGACAGGACCATATACCTTTCCAAAGAATGAGCTGTAGTCCAGAAGCTCATGGGGTGACATTTTCTAGTGTCTACCACTGCTCTCAATGAAAAACAGAGAGACCCCCACAAACAAGGCTTAA
This sequence comes from Smutsia gigantea, assembly GCA_032199065.1. NCBI lineage: Eukaryota > Metazoa > Chordata > Mammalia > Pholidota > Manidae > Smutsia > Smutsia gigantea. The sequence goes on along the minus strand of JAVSCE010007881.1, from coordinate 10,342 downwards.
GAAAGAGGGAACCTCACCTAAACTTGACCCTAGGTCTCAACCTGCACAGGTGTCCCCAGCTGATGCCTGGACTCCCACTAGTGAGACATAAATAAACTAGGGGGTCTGCGGCAACCACAGTCCCAGAGACTGGGGACAGAGGGGGAAGATCATCCAGAAAATTTAGGACAACAGGAGAGAGGTTTTTTCCAGAAGCTGGATTTTACCTAATGATAAATGCCACAGATCACACGATCTGGAGATACAATGGGGCCCATGCGTGTCTGCCAGGAAATATGCAAGGTCACGTGGACAAAGCCAAGTTCCAGAGGAGGAGGTTGAAGGACCCCAAGAGAAGCAACCACTTTGCTCTTCAGAGGGTCCACAGACAGCGTGAGCAAGAGGCTTCCAAGATAACAAGATTCAGGGGCTGACAAAAGCTAGGGTGCCCCCTTGTCTTGCTCATCCCAAAGGCCAGTTGGCTCTGAAAATCTGTGGGAGGTTCTCACCCAAAGCCCAGTCAACTAGTGTTTCACCTCCCAAAACTCGTTTTAATTGGGAGCCAGTTTTCACCAGGTGTGGGACAGAGATATGGACCCCACGCCAAGCCCTCAGAAGCAACATTCCTTAACCCAGACACTCGGCATCTCAGATTCAAACCTGACGCCACCTGCCCCTGCCCCACGTGGGATAAACGCTGTGAGTCTCCATGATTAATCACCTCCCACCCTATTTGACAGCCACAGATAATTTTGCCTTTCGCCTTCAGGCATTATCTCAACCCAGGGGTGAACTTGAAACTGCCACTTGAGACAAGCGCATGAGGGCTAGAGGGACCCTCAGGAGGCCTGACTCACACCTGTGCTGTGGGGGTGTACACGACGCACGCCCTTGTACAGCACCCGTAGTTCAACACTGGGGTCGTCCCGTCCATAGACTGGTCATCACCTTCTGCTGGAAAGCCACGTGCCTTAATTACATGTGGTATCCAGTAAACTTCCCAGACACCATTCCTCAGATAGATACCCACAGATGTCAGGAAGGCCAGTTATAGGTCCTGACATAAAAGTGCCCGTTTTTTAAACAAACTGGTACAGCCACGTTGGAAAACAGGCAGTGTCTTATGAAATTAAACATGCATCTACAGTCTGACCCACTGAACTCGCCCCCGGGTATCTACCCCAGAGACATGAAAACAAATCCATATAAGACGTGTACATGAATGCGCACAGCAGCTATATTGTAATCACCAAAAACTAGAAACAACCCAAATGTGCATCCACTGGCGAATGGGAAAGCAAACTGCGGTGCACCCACACGATGCAGAACCCAGGCACTGAAAAGGAGGTGGCCGTTAATCCGCGCGATGACATGGGACAAGTCTCAGATTAAAATAGAGTGAAAGGCAAGGGCAAAGCTCCATACTCTTTGATTCCCTTTATGTGAAATTCTAGGAAAGGCAAACCACAGTGAAAGAAAGCAGATCGCTGGTTCCTGGGGCGAAGGAAAGGGAGACTCCAAAGAGGCTGAAGGGCCTCTAGGGTGATGGGGCATTCTGCGGCTCGAGGAAGGTGGTGGTTACACGACTGCATGTAATTGTCAAAACTCATTGAGGGTGCCTTTAAAATGGGTCAGTCTTTATGAAACTCAGTATTTTTTTGTTAATATAATTTATTTTATTATCATCAATCTACAATTACATGTGCAATATTACGGTTATTAAACTACCCCTTCGAGACTTCTGGGAAGATGGCGGTGTGAGCAGGGCGGCAGAAATCCCCTCCCAACACTATATTTATCTACGAAAACACAGAAAATACATCTATTCCTAAAAGAGAGACGAGAATACACGGGAAAGCGCACAGCGTGCAGCTACACCCGAGAGGACTCGGCACCCCAAGAGGCGGGTAAGATACCGAGCCGCGACCCGGCGGGACACGAGCCCTCCCCCACCCCAGCGCACCGGCGGGAGGAGAGGATTCAGAGCCGGGAGGGAGTGGAAGTGCACCCCAAGAAGTAGCCAGCCCCGGTGATCTGCGCGGGGAGCACTGAACCACATCGTGCAGTGCAGCGCAGATTGGAGAGACAGAGCGGCAGGATCTGAGCGGGGAACGCGCCAGGGTGCTTGCAGCCGGCTCCGGGAAGGAAAAAAAAATGTGCGCGCTTTCTTCAGCGGTCTTAAAGAGACAGGAGCCCAGCGGAGGAGCCGGATCGCCCCAGCACACTCAGCCCAGCAGGCTGGGAGTCCTGGGGAGTTTCAGAAGCCTTAGCTGGCGACTGAGGAAGCGTAGCCATACTTAACACTTCTCACTGAGATCAACAGCCTCCTATTCGTTCCCACCCCTGCCAGAGCGATAAAGGGCCCTGCGGAGGGGCCCAGTCACAGCTGTGGAATAGTGGGGCAATAGCGCCACCTAGAGCATTCCCACAGAATCTATGTCCGGTGGGCATTTATTTTGTTGTTTTTTTTGTTTTGTTTTGTTTTTGTTTTTTCTTTTCTTTTCTTTCTTTTTTTCCATTTTTTTTCTTTCTTTCTCTTTTTTTCTTTTTTCTTTTTTTCTGCTTTTTTTTTCTCTTTTTTTTCTTCCCTTTTTAAAGTCTTAAAGAGCCCAGCTGACACACGTGGCAACTGTCAGTGACCAAATTATACAGCCATGAAAAGACAGAGGAATATGGTTCAGACCAAAATCAACCAGGCAACCCCAGAGAGGGAGTCTGAAGGGATGGAAATGCACAGCCTCCCTGAAAAAGAATTTAGAATAAAAGTCATAACCATGCTGATGGACCTACAGAGAAATGTGGAAGAGATGAAGGAGGAAGTGAGGGAACTGAGGAAAGACAATACGGAAATCAGACAAGCAATCGACGGGCTTAACAGCAGAATGGATGAGATGCGAGAGACTGTTAATGGAATAGAAATGAGAGAACAGGAGTACAGAGCAGCTGAGGCAGAGAGAGATAAAAGGATTTCTAGGAATGAAAGAATATTAAGAGAACTGTGTGACCAATCCAAACGGAACAATATTCGCATTATAGGAGTACCAGAGGAAGAAGAGAGAGAAAAAGGGATAGAAAGTGTCTTTGAAGAAATAATTGCTGAAAACTTTCCCTCGCTGGGGAAGGAAGTAGTCTCGCAGTCCACCGAAGCTCATAGATCTCCCAACACAAGGGACCCAAGGAAGACAACACCAAGACACATAATAATTAAGATGGCAAAGATCAAAGATAAAGACAGGGTATTAAAGGCAGCTAGAGAGAGAAAAAAGATCACCTACAAAGGAAAACCCATCAGACTATCATCAGACTTCTCAACAGAAACCTTACAGGCCAGAAGAGAATGGCATGATATATTTAACGTAATGAAACAGAAGGGCCTCGAACCAAGAATATTGTATACAGCACGATCATCATTTAAATATGCTGGAGGGATTAAACAATTTCCAGATAAACGAAAGTTAAGAGAATTTGCATCTCATAAACCACCACGACAGGATATCTTAAATGGACTGCTCTAGATGGAAGCACACCTAAGGCTAAAAAGATGTCACCAGAGAAAATAAAATCATAGCAAAGAAAGCAGACCATCCAAATACCAACTAAAGGCAAAGAATAAAACACCTATTATAGAAAGAATGGAGGAGGAGGAATAAGAAGGGAGAGAAAGAAAGAAACATCAGACTGTGTTTACAATAACTTAACAAGAAAGTTAAGTTAGATTGTTAGATAGTAAAGAAGCAACCCTTGAACCCTTGGTAACCACGAATCTAAAGCCAGCAATGGCAATAAGTACATACCTATCAATAATCACCCTAAATGTAAATGGACTGAATGCACCAATCAAAAGACACAGAGTAACAGAATGGATAAAAAAGCAAGACCCATCTATATGCTGCCTACAAGAAACTCACCTCAAATCCAAAGATATACACAGACTAAAAGTGAAGGGATGGAAAAAGATATTTCATGCAAACAACAAAGAGAAAAAAGCAGGTGTTGCAGTACTTGTATCAGACAAAATAGACTTCAAAACGAAGAAAGTAGCAAAAGATAAAGAAGGACATTACATAATGATAAAGGGGTCAGGCCAACAAGAAGATAAAGCCATTATAAATATATATGCACCCAACACAGGAGCGCCAGCATATGTGAGACAAATACTAACAGAATTAAAGGACGAAATAGACAGCAATGCATTCATCTTAGGAGACTTCAACACACCACTCACTCCAGAGGTCAGACCAACCAGACAGAAAATAAGTAAAGACACAGAGGCACTGAACAACACACTAGAACAGATGGACCTAACAGACATCTACAGAACTCTACACCCAAAAGCAACAGGATACACATTCTTCTCAAGTGCACATGGAACATTTTCCAGAATAGACCACATACTAGGCCACAAAAAGAACCTCAGTAATTTCAAAAATATTGAAATCCTACCAACCAACTTCTCAGATCACCAAGGTATAAAACTAGAAATAAATTTTAGAAACAAATCAAAAAGGCTCACAAATACATGGAGACTTAACAACACTCTCCTAATTAATCAATGGGTTAACGACCAAATCAAAACAGAAATCAAAGAATATATGGAGACTAATGACAACAACAACACAAAGCCACAACTTCTGTGGGACGCAGCAAAGGCAGTTCTAAGAGGAAAGTATATTGCAATCCAGGCCTATTTAAAGAAGGAAGAACATTCCCAAATGAATAGTCTAAAGACACAATTACTGAAATTGGAAAAAGAAGAACAAATGAGGCCCAAAGTCACCAGAAGGAGGGACATAATAAAGATTAGAGAAGAAATAAATAAAATTGAGAAGACTAAAACAATAGAAAAAATCAATAAAACCAAGAGCTGGTTCTTTGAAAAAATAAACAAAATAGATAAACCCCTAGCCAGACTCATTAAGAGAAAAGAGAACCTACACACATAAACACAATCAGAAATGAGAAAGGAAAAATCACGACGGACCCCACAGAAATACAAAGAATCATAAGAGAATATTATGAGAATCTATATGCTAACAAGCTGGAAAACATAGAAGAAATGGACAACTTCTTAGAAAAATACAACCTTCCAAGACTGACCAAGCAAGAAACAGAAAAACTAAACAGACCAATCACCAGTGACGAAATCGAATTGGTAATCAAAAAACTACCCAAGAACAAATCCCCTGGGCCTGACGGATTCACCTCTGAATTCTACCAGACATATAGAGAAGAAATAACACCGATTCTCCTTAAAGTTTTCCAAAAAATAGAAGAGGAGGGAATACTTCCAAACTCATTCTATGAAGCCAGCATCACTCTAATACCAAAACCGGGCAAAGACCTCACCAAAAAAGAAAATTACAGACCAATATCCCTGATGAACGTAGATGCAAAAATACTCAACAAAATATTAGCAAATCGAATTCAAAAATACATCAAGAGGATCATACACCATGATCAAGTGGGATTCATCCCAGGGATGCAAGGATGGTACAACATTCGAAAATCCATCAACATCATCCACCACATCAACAAAAAGAAGAACAAAAACCACATGATCATCTCCATAGATGCTGAAAAAGCATTTGACAAAATTCAGCATCCATTCCTGATTAAAACTCTCAACAAAATGGGTATAGACGGCAAGTACCTCAACATCATAAAGGCTATATATGACAAACGCACAGCTAACATCATACTTAACGGCGAGACGCTGAAAGCTTTTCATCTAAGATCGGGAACAAGACAAGGATGCCCACTCTCTCCACTGTTATTCAACATAGTACTGGAGGTCCTAGCCATGGCAATCAGACAAAACAAAGACATACAAGGCATCCAGATTGGTAAAGAAGAAGTCAAATTGTCACTATTTGCAGATGACATGATACTGTACATAAAAAACCCTAAAGATTCCATTCCAAACTACTAGAACTAATATCTGAATTCAGCAAAGTTGCAGGATACAAAATAAACACACAGAAATCTGTTGCTTTCCTATACACTAATGATGAACTAACAGAAAGAGAAATCAGAAAAACAATTCCATTCACAATTGCATCAAAAAGAATAAAATACCTAGGAATAAACCTAACGGAGGACGTGAAAGACCTGTACTCTGAAAACTACAAGACACTCCTAAGAGAAATTAAAGAGGACACTAACAAATGGTAATGCATCCAATGCTCTTAGCTAGGAAGAATAAATATTGTCAAAACGGCTATACTACCTAAAGCAATCTACAGATTCAATGCAATCCCTATCAAACTACCAACAGCTTTCTTCAATGAACTGGAACAAATAATTCTAAAATTCATATGGAACCACAAAAGACCCCGAATAGCCAAATCAATTATGAGAAGGAGGAATAAAACGGGGAATTACACTCCCTGACTTCAAGTTCTACTACAAAGCCACAGTAATCAAGACAATTTTGTATTGGCACAAAAACAGACCCACAGACCAGTGGAACAGAATAGAAAATCCAAACATTAACCCAAACATATACAGTCAATTAATATTTGATAAAAGTGCCTTGGATATACAATGGGGAGATGACAGCCTCTTCAGCAGCTGGTGTTGGAAAAACTGGACAGCTACATGTAAGAGAATGAAACTGGACTACTGTCTAGCCCCATACACAAAGGTAAACTCAAGGTGGATCAAAGACTTAAACGTAAGTCATGAAACCATAAAACTCTTAGAAAAAAACATAGGCAAAAATCTCCTGGACATAAACATGAGCAACTTCTTCATGAACATATCTCCCCGGGCAAGGGAAACAAAAGCAAAAATGAACAAGTGGGACTATATCAAGCTGAAAAGCTTCTGTACAGCAAAGGACACCATCAGTAGAACAAAAAGACATCCTACAGTATGGGAGAATATATTCATAAAAAACGTATCTGATAAAGGGTTGACATCCAAAATATATAAAGAACTCATGCACCTTAACAAAGAGAAAGCAAATAATCCAATTAAGAAATGGGCAGAGGACATGAATAGACACTTCTCCAAGGAAGAAATTCAGATGGCCAACAGGCACATGAAAAGATGCTCCACATCGCTAATCATCAGAGAAATGCAGATTAAAACCACAATGAGATATCACCTCACACCAGTGAGGATGGCCAACATCCAAAACACAAACAACAACAAATGTTGGCGAGGATGTGGAGAAAAGGGAACCCTCCTACACTGCTGGTGGGACTGCAAATTAGTTCAACCATTGTGGAAAGCAGTATGGAGGTTCCTCAAAAAACTCAAAATAGAAATACCATTTGACCCAGGAATTCCACTCCTAGGAATTTACCCTAAGAATGCAGCAGCCCAATTTGAAAAGGACAGATGCACCCCTATGTTTATTGCAGCACTATTTACAATAGCCAAGAAATGGAAGCAACCTAAGTGTCCATCAGTAGATGAATGGATAAAGAAGATGTGGTACATATACACAATGGAATATTATTCAGCCATAAGAAGAAAACAAATCCTACCATTTGCAACAACATGGATGGAGCTAGAGGGTATTATGCTCAGTGAAATAAGCCAAGCCGAAAAAGACAAGTGTCAAATGATTTCACTCATATGTGGAGTATAAGAACAAAGAAAAAATACTGAAGGAACAAAACAGCAGCAGACTCACAGAACCCAAGAACGGACCAATAGTTACCAAAGGGAAAGGGACTGGGGAAAATGGGAGGGAAGGGAGGGATAAGTGGGAAAAGGGTTCATTACGATTAGCAGATGTAATGTTGGGGGGGCACGGGGAGGGCAGTACAACTCAGAGAAGACAAGTAGTGATTCTATAGCATCTCACTACGCTGATGGACAGTGACTGTGATGGGGTTGGTGGGGGGGACCTGATGAAGGGGTAGTTTAATAATCGTAATATTGCACATGTATTGTAAATTAATGATAATAAAATAAATTACATTAAAAAAAAGAAGAAGAAAACAAATCCAGACATTTGCAACAAAATGAATGGTGCTAATGGGTATTATGCTCAGTGAAATAAGCCAGGTGGAAAAAGACAAGTACCAAATGATTTCACTCATCTGTGGAGTGTAAGAACAAAGAAAAAACTGAAGGAACAAAACAGCGGCAGACTCACACAACCCAAGAATGGACTAACAGTTACGAAAGGGAAAGGGATTGGGGAAGATGGGTGGGAAGGAAGGGATAAGGGGGATAAAGGGTTATTACAATTAGCAGACATAATGTTGTGGGGGGTGGGGACACAGGGAAAGCACTATAACACAGAGAAGACAAGTCGTGATTTTACAGCATCTGACTGTGCTGATGGACAGTGACTGTAATGGGATATGTGGTGGGGACTTGATAATACAGAGAGTCTAGCAAATATAAAAAAAAAATAAATAAATAAATAAATAAACTACCCCTTAATCAGGTCCCCCCCACCAACCCCATTACAGTCACTGTCCATCAGCGTGGTGAGATGCTATAGAATCACTGCTTGTCTTCTCTGAGTTGTACTGCCCTCCCCGTGCCCCCACAACATTACATCTGCTAATCGTAATGCCCCCTTTTCCCTCTTATCCCTCCCTTCCCGCCCATTCTCCCCAGTCTCTTTCCCTTTGGTAACTATTAATCCGTTACTGGGTTCTGTGAGTCTGCTGCTGTTTTGTTCCTTCAGTATTTTTTCTTTGTTCTTATACTCCACATATGAGTGAAATCATTTGATACTTGTCTTTTTCGGCTTGGCTTATTTCACTGAGCATAATACCCTCTAGCTCCATCCATGTTGTTGCAAATGGTAGGATTTGTTTTCTTCTTATTGCTGAATAATATTCCATTGTGTATATGTACTACATCTTCTTTATCCATTCATCTACTGATGGACACTTAGGTTGCTTCCATTTCTTGGCTATTGTAAATAGTGCTGTGATAAACATAGGGGTGCATCTGTCTTTTTCAAATTGGGCTGCTGCATTCTTAGGGTAAATTCCTAGGAGTGGAATTCCTGGGTCAAATGATATTTCTATTTTGAGTTTTTTGAGGAACCTCATACTGCTTTCCACAATGGTTGAACTAATTTACAGTCCCACCAGCAGTGTAGGAGGGTTCCCTTTTCTCCACATCCTCACCAACATTTGTTGTTGTTTGTGTTTTGGATGTTGGTCATCCTCACTGGTGTGAGGTGATATCTCATTGTGGTTTTAACCTGCATTTCTCTGATGATTAGCAATGTGGAGCATCTTTTCATGTGCCTGTTGGCCATGTGAATTTCTTCTTTAGAGAAGTGTCCATTCATGTCCTCTGCCCATTTCTTAATTGGATGATTTGCTTTCTGTTTGTTAAAGTGCATGAATTCTTTATACATTTTGGATGTCAACCCTTTATCAGATACATTTTTTATGAATATATTCTCCCATACTGTAGGATGTCTTTTTGTTCTACTGATGGTGTCCTTTGCTGTACAGAAGCTTTTCAGCTTGATATAGTCGCACTTGTTCATTTTTTCTTTTGTTTCCCTTGCCCGGGGAGATATGTTCATGAAGAAGTTGCTCATGTTTATGTCCAAGAGATTTTTGCCTACCTTTTTTTCTAAGAGTTTTATGGTTTCATGACTTACATTCAGGTCTTTGATCCACCTTGAGTTTACCTTTGTGTATGGGGCTAGACAGCAGTCCAGTTTCATTCTCTTACATGTAGCTGTCCAGTTTTTCCAACACCAGCTGCTGAAGAGGCTGTCATCTCCCCATTGTATATCCAAGGCTCCTTTATCAAATATTAATTGACTGTATATGTTTGAGTTAATGTTTGGATTTTCTATTCTCTTCCACTGTTCTGTGGGTCTGTTTTTCTGCCAATACCAAATTGTCTTGATTACTGTGGCTTTGAGGTAGAGATTGAAGTCAGGGAGCATAATTCCCCCTGTTTTATTCCTCCTCAGGATTGCTTTGGCTATTCGGGGTCTTTTGTGGTTCCAAATGAATTTTAGAATCATTTGTTCCAGTTTATTGAAGAAAGCTGTTGGTAGTTTGATAGGGATTGCATTGAATGTATAGATTGCTTTAGGTAGTACAGCCATTTTGACAATCTTTATTCTTCCTAGCCAAGAGCATGGGATGCATTTCCACTTGTTAGTGTCCTCTTTAATTTCTCTTAGGACTGTCTTATAGTTTTCAGAGTACAGGTCTTTCACTTCCTTCATTAGGTTTATTCCTAGGTATTTTATTCTTTTGGATGCAATTGTGAATGGAATTGTTTTTCTGATTTCTCTTTCTGTTAGTTCATCATTAGTGTATAGGAAAGCAACAGATTTCTGTGTGTTAATTTTGTATCCTGCAACTTTGCTGTTTTCAGATATTAGTTCTAGTAGTTTTGGAATGGAATCTTTAGG